>JABTXL010000002.1:34661907-34676998 GCA_025134845.1 Neodon shergylaensis | reverse complement strand
TTTTATATGTGTTTATGTGTGTCAGAGGTATGTATGCATGTGGGTATGTGACTGTAGTCATCTGTAGTGATTAGAAGAAGGTGTCAGATACCCAAGGGCTGGATTAGAAGCAAATTGTGAGCTGCCTGTCATGGGTGCTGGGAACTGAACTCTGGGCCCCTGTAGGAGAGGAACCTCTTAACTAGTAAACCATCTCTCCAGCCTCTTACTCCTTCTCTTGAGAGTTATCTGTTCAGTTCATTAGTCCATTTACTGATGTGATGGTTTGGAGCTTTTTGTACTTAATGTTTAGAATTTTAAAAATAGATTGTAGATGCTTACCTCACTTTGGATGTACAGTTGGTAAAGATTTCCCCCACTCCTGATGCAGGCTCTTCAATCTGCGATGGCTTCTTTGCTTCACAGGAGTCTTTTAATTCAACGCCACCCAATTTGTCAATTCTTGGAATTATTTTCTATGCTGTTTGAGTCCTTTGCAGAACATTTATTGCCTCTGCCCATATCTTCAATTGATTTACTTTGAGGTATTAGCACAAGCAATGTCTTTGAATGAAACTGGAAGCCAGTATATCAAGTTAAGTAACCTAGAGTCAGGAAAAAATAGCACATTTCCCCCTTATTTTTGAAATATAGATTTTTGTGTGTGTGTGTGTGATATGACAGTTGAAAGGAGGATTTTGAGGTGGAAGAAGAGCTCCTATGACAGGTGGAGGAGGAGAAGGAGGCCATACCACACACATGACATGAGAACAGGAGGGACTGCTTGTGAATTCTGAGAAAGGGAACAATTCCACAATTCCAACAAGACCGGAAGCAGGGGAATCAGGCAGAGTAGTTGGAATGAATAAGAGCAAAGTATAGTGAGATGTGTGAAAATGCCCCGATAAAACCCATTAATTTGTTGCTATCCTAAAGAACATAAGAAAGTAATAGTGTTGTGTCGATTTTCTGTAGGCATGACTATTTCTTGCTCCATTTACAGCAAGCTGAAGCCTTCGAGCTGACTAGACCATGCAGAAGTATTTCTTGCACTGAGTTTAAAGAGAAGCTAAGCGTGTGTGAGCGAATGTGTGAAATGGGGGTGAGCTCTGTGGAAGGCAAACGTAAGTGTGAGCTGGGGGAGGACAGAGAAACAGAAGGAAGAAAGGAAGGGTGAGTTAGTGAAATATGAATTAGAAAAATCCTAGATTCTTTAGGTTCATTTTTAGTTTGCAGTTGAATCTCCTCCAAAATCCTTTGCTGGGGCCCATTACAAAGGCATTCTTTACTACTTTTCATACGATCTGTATTTCTTTATTCATGTCTCTCGAGTTCCCACTGTTGCGTTTGTCAGGGCAAGGCAGAAGCAGATGAAGAGGTCCTTGTGTACAGTGCACACACAGCTTGTTTCAGCGTTGTGGTGTGACCCTGCTGCCAAGGAATGAGGGATGCCTAGGGGTTTGGGAACTCCCTCCCTGCTGAAACAGACGCCAGAGAGGGGCCAAGACAGCAGACTAAGAAGAGGCAGGACACGTGGAGGAGGGCAGGCGTGCTGGAGCAAGCACTCTGGGCCGTGGGCGCGAACAGGGGCCGCTCCTGTTTGCCAGCTGCAGGCACTTCCTTTCGTGCGTGAAAACCTTTCGCACACCTTTGATTTATTTAATTGAAAGGAACTGATGGAGAAGCAAAGTAGCCACTTCCATTTGGGCAGTAACAAAAGAAACATGAAAAATGGATGCCCGGAATATTTTCCCGGTGTTCACAACATTATTTAAAAGATCTAATGTGATGTCATGTATGATTTATGTGGTATGGGTGTTTTCCGACTGCGTTTGAAGCAGATAGGTATTAGAGTGTAATATATTTTGTTACTTCAAGTATCAAAACCGCTCTGGTGATGGGGAGAGATAGGGAGTTGTACTGCTGATCAGATAGCACGGAATAACTGTCTTCAGTGGTAAAGCTTCTATTGGGACATTTTTATCCTAATGAAATATTCAAGATTCTCACTTTCTTCCTACTTGTAGCTTCAGAGTTTCACCCAACTCTTTCTCTTACTCCTGTCTTTCTGTCTCTGTCTGTCTGTCTATCTTTCTCTCTGTCTCTCTGTCTGTCTGTCTCTCTTGTGTGTATGTGTGTGTTTCTTACAGTGTCTGTATAGGTGCTTGAATGCCATCACTAGTGTGAAGGAGAGGAACAACTGGACAGGCTGGGATCCCATTTGTAGCTGTGATACCATTTCCCTTCTACTTTTAAGTATCGTTCATGGCTCTCAATTCTTTGCCCTGGCTTTTCATTGTGTGACAAAGTGTGTTTCCAAGGCAGCTGTGGTCATGGAGTGCTTTATTGAGTATGAGAAGATTAAGAGTTTCAAATGGTTTTAGGAACAAGCGTCGTCTGTCTTCCAATTCTTGATTTTCAGTTGTAGTTTGCGCTGATGTCCCCTTAAGAGGATCCAAACAGGTAGCATACCCTGTATGCTTCCGTGGCTCCGGACTGAGCCTTGCAGCTTTGCTGCCACAGATCCTGGTTTGAGCCGCGCTCTGGGAAGTGAACAGTAGCTCACCAAGAGGCACTCATGCACCTGCTGCACTCTAGCAGGGGCCCAAATGTAGCTTTCCTAGACGGAGCATCACGGTGTTGAAGCATAAAAAGCTTCACAACATGTCTTCCTACGGGACAGAGATGCTGCCTGAGATGCCTGTCTCCCCCACAGCTGCCAAGGTAGAGGCAGAGGTCCAGGTTCAGTGATCCTTGCTAGAGACAGAGCTCAGGAGCCTCGATTCAGTCCTTCTGTAGAGGAGCAGATGGAGGGAAAGCTGGCAGCCCACACTCCGGAGGTGGTGTGGAGGGGATCCAAACACCTTTGTTTCCTTTCCTTTTCAGAGGTTCTGTTTTACAGTGATGTCATCCTCCTGGACAGACACAGTGTGTCTTTTAAGTTTTCTCATGGTCCAGATGGATGCTGCCATGTTTGTGTGAAAAGGAGGATGCTATTTGGGGAGTGTTTCACGTTCAAACTGGGATTTGTAATCATTCTCATTTCTTTTAACATTTGGGTAAATGTGCCCAGTTTCTCTGAATCTTGGAATCTGAACTGAATTTTGTAGAAGGGAGGTGCTTTTGTGATCATGGACAAAGGAATATTTTTCAGTGCTCTCTGTAGCTAGAATGATGAGGGCTGTTCCTACCCCATGCATTTGTTGCTATGATTTAAGAAGACAGTGTATGTGAAGTGCCTCTCAAGGTGTCTAGAACTTCAGATGACCAAGAAATAACATCTACTACCAGTGTTAGTATCGCTGCTTCATGTCCAGTCTTTATCTAGTGTTGCATGTTCCTTCAAACTTTGTTTTTTGGTATATTTTCATTATCTCCAGGGACAGACAATTTATTATATTCCTAGATAGGTCTATGTTTGCTTCTTTGGAAATTCTTATTCATGTTGGTTTTTCCTCATCATTACTTTATTCCACTAGTCCCTACATTTTCAAAATTTCTGAGACAGGGTCTTGCTATGTAGCTCTCGTTGGCCTGGAACTCGTAATGGCCTTCTCTGTCTGTGCAGTGTCGGGATCACAATGCTTTACTATTCCCAGATCCCTGCTGTGACCTCACAGTGCACCACTGGGTACACCCCAGCTCTACACTGCATTCTCTGTGTGTGCATGTTTTCAGGTATACATGTTTGTGTGTGTGCAGGTGTGCATATGTGGACAGAGATTGTGCTGGGTGTTTTCCTCATTCGTTCTTCATTGGATATCTTGAGACAGGGTCTTCCATTTGGTCCAGAGATCATTTATTTGTCCAGACTGGCTAGCCAGTGGTTTCCAGAGATCTTCCCATCTCTGCCTCCCTAGCACTGATATATATTACATATATTACATATATGTATTGCCGCTGTGCCTAGCCTTTTATGTGGGTGCTGAGTATTCAACTCAGGACTTCATGCTTGTATAGCAAGTACTTTCCTGGCTGAACTATCTCCACAGCTTACCTCCTGCTCATTCTTAAACTTATTTCTACCCTGTAACAGACGTCCAATGGCTAGACCTTGTTGTCTGTGTTCCTCCTAGGTTTTCTTAGCTTCCCCAGGTCTTGCTGTGAGGTCACTCAGCACCCTGCTACTCTTCTCTAGAGACCTGGTAGCTTTGGAAGCACAAACACTTATATACAGCAAGCATCTTTCCAAATTGCTTTCCACTCCCATCATCTTTTAAGATACTTTATTATCCCTGTTTCCCAGAAGTGAAAATGGAGACTCAGCAGGGTTCGCGCCCTTCTGTTTGATTACACAGCTAACAAGCTGCTGACCTGGTTTGAACCTAGTACCCTGTGATAGGTCCTTGTCTATGTCCCCGTTTAAATGCAACTCTGCAGCTATGGTGCATCCACCACAGAACAAACGGGGGACACGCATTTTCTTGGCTTCTGAGATCTTTTATATTTATTGCATCTTCCTCATATCTAACAAACGCTTACTGAAGGCTAAACGAGCACAAAATGGTGCCATGCGCTGCAATTCCATAGATCTGTCCTTGAAGCAGAGACCCTGTGTTCTGAACTTGCCTTTCTTAGTGGCAGGCTCACTACCTTGAATAAGGACGCTTTAAAGAAATCCCACACTAGCTCAGAATTGAGTATAATAGAGGGTTATTTATTTAGGGGTAGACTCACAGATCACAATCCTCTGCTGGAACGGGGAAACAGCAGCCGAATCCCACAGCTGGAAAAGAGGCTAGAGGAGTGCTTTACATTGGCATAGATAGTATAAGAGGCCACGCCCAAGTGGGCGGGTAACTTAAAGGCTACTGGCGGTAGGAATTCCCACAGCACCACCTCATTAGCTGGACCCAGAGCAGAGTGAAAGTATGGAGCCCTTGGTTCAAAATTCAGGAAACAGTGCCATTACTTCTGCAGACTCTTCATTTATGGTATTTTTTAAAAAATTGTTCAGTATAATTCAATGGAGAGAATGTTTTCAATATTAAGTAATGACTTTGAAATTTACTCTCATTTTTACATCATGCGATGCTTGTATTATGGGTACACAGGGGACTCTAAACTTGTATATGAAATCCCTAAAATCACGCAGGGAAACTGCTCCACCAGATAATCACTTATTTCACTCCCTGGACTGTCCGTATTCCACCTGCTGCTTCCTCCCTTGATTAAAGGGAAGTGGCTCGTGAACGGCCCCACCTTTCTTTCTGTGCCCTGCCACCCGCGAGAGGTAATTGGCTACTAACTAGAATGTTGTCTTTTTTGTGCGTGGAGATGGAGTCCTAGCTCGAAGGGAAGGCATCATCTCAGGGCTGCCAGTGTGCTTGCTCACTGCCGCCTCACACATGCGCTTGGCTTGGCGGCTCACTCATCTCCCACATGTTTTGGAGTTCTATTTTCACGGGACACTGAGAAAGCCACATGCAAACGAGGTAGAAAGGAATGGTGGACATGTGAACTCCTCTGCTCGCCACATGTTCCCGTGTCCTGGCAGACCTCACACAGCACACACTCAAGAGGAGGATGGCAGAGCTAACCAAGACTGGATCCTTGCATGGTGGGGCTCTATGTGGCTGCAGAAGGCACACCTAATGGGCAGCCCCGCCTAGGGGAGCCCAGTAAATAACCTGCTATTTCAGGTTGAGCATCCCTCCCTCAGAAATCAGAAATTTGAAATGTCCTGAAATAGAAAACATTCTTTCTGCTAGCATGAGACCACAAGTGGAAAGATTCTCTACCTGACTTCATGTGACAGGCTGTAGTCAAAATATATGCACACTAAAAATATTACATAACATTTCAGGTATGCATATGTGATACATAAATGAATTTCACGTTTAGACTTGGTTTTCATCCCGAACTTTCCCATTATGTGAATGCAAATGTTACAACATCTGAAAGAATGCAAAATCCAAAATGTTCCTCTGAAGCGTTTTAGTAGTGATACCCAAGCTGTCCCAGGCAGATGGAGCTGAGCCACAGCGAAGGGCTCGAACACCCATGAGAGTTTGGAGGCGAGGGTGACATTTGAGGAGGCAATAAGGGAGATCACTCCTAAGGAGAGGCCTTGGAAGGGCTCCATCTGAAGGGAAACCTGTGCTGTGCCCCTGAGGGCTGGCAGGACAGGACCTGGTAGGTTCAGAGAGCAGCTGCAGTCCAGAGTGGCCCGAGTGAAGAGAACATGGTGTGGATGTAGATCATTTACTGCGTGCAGCGTGAGAATATTGAATAAGATCGTTCCTTCCTCATTCTCATTTATATTGCATAGGATCTATAAATCTACAAACCCAATCCTGAGAGAAACACCAGATTTATATATGTGATTTTTCAATAATAGCCTAAGTAATTTATATTAACTTTAGACAATTTCCCCCCAAAATGAAACACTATTAATTCTCTGTCTTGCTTTTAGAATGATTACAGTTAGAGAGATAAATCTTGATTTCTGTGTTCAAGCGTGTCGCCTTGAGGAGAAGATTAGGCGTCCATGCCGCGTGTTCTTTTTCTTTTTATGTGAACTTGGGGATGTTGCCCTTGGGTCTCAGAAGCAGGGTATGAGTTCTGACATGTTCTCTGTCAGCCTGAGAGAAGAGGACACAGTTAGTGTATTCAGCTGGAGAGGCTACAGATCAGGAAGGAGTATAGTCCTTTAGGTGGCAACTCCATGGCCAAAGGAAGTAAGTAAGGTCTTTGGTGTTTTGGCTGGTCCCGGAGGGTACTGTTTGCTTTGTGTCCATGGAAGGTGAGCATCTCCATTCTTAGTAAGCTACATTAGGCTCTGGTAGTTGCTTCTTTGTATACCCGTGTCAGTGTGGGGCCTTAATTGCCAGGCTTGTCAGTGAGTACCTTATGACTTGGTATGTTTATGATAACCTCTCTTTTTACCCACAAGCTTTGCATCTCTCAACCCTGTAGCTTCTGCGTCGTGATCTCTAGGACAGGAAGAAGCTGGGCACCACGTTAGTCATGCAGCTCTGAGGTAGAGCAGGACAGAGTCTCAGAAAATGAAGCTTATGAGCGTGGGTGCTCATGTGTGTGTGTGTGTGTGTGTGATGCTGCAACTCAACTGGAAGTATGAAAATAGTTTTATTATGAAATGGGGTCTTCCTCTTAAAGGAACCTTTGGAAACCTTTATCTGGTATTGATCTTGTCCTGAGGACAAAGCTCAATACCTAAACATCACCCTAGAGGCTCCGCCTCCCAAGTTTTTGGTCCTGGAGCTAAACTATATGACATCTAAATTTAGAGGGAACAAATGCAGACCATTACTTCTGACCCAGAGCCCCAGATTTCATCTCATCCTCCGCTTGCCATTCCACCCCCATTGGTTCCAATTTCATAGTTTCTTCTAACATCAAATTTCCCTGCAGTGGGAAACCATGAGGCCAAACAAGCCCCATACATCTGAAATATAGTGGAAGAACGGGCTTACATTAGACGGTGCCTCCTGACAAGGGGATGTAGGAAAGAGGAAGAAAGAAATGCACGCCCTTTGTAAGTCTTACACCTTGAAACTAATCTTGGAGTTTGTTTTTTGCCTTCTGGGTACACTAGGTTGAGGATTGATCCCCGAGTCCCCAGGTAGCTGTTAAGTGCAACCCAAACTTTAGTTTTCACCCTGCAATTCCTTGTCTTCAACTTTCCAAGGTTGACATTGCACACTGGTGGCTCCCTCCATGTTTGGGGATCTGGGGGTAGCTCTTGCATGATATGTACCTGCAAATTAGCACCTCAAGGATTCTGCCAAGGCCTGTCTCTTAACGCCCTTTGGAGCAATTGCCAAAATTCCACATGGCTCATTGGAGCCAAGGTTGGGACATCCAAGGAGATAATGCTGGGATGTGGTAGCCCTGAATAAAGAGCCCTAAAACCACATAAATTCCCTGTACCCCTCCTCTTAGACTGTCCTGATTCTAAAGCTCTGGCTCCTCAGACTTGGGATGGACGTGAGAGCCCCTCCTAATGAACTCCAAAATGTTTGTCAACCCTTCTTCCATTGTCCTGTTGAATTGAGGGTGGTTTCTTCTATCTGTGTTAACCCATTTATCGAGTGGTTGCTTGGATACACACTTGGTTCTTCTTCCCTAGCATTGGGCCTTTTTGCTTACGTGGCCTAGCTGAGAACTTCCCAACTTTTATCTTCTCCTTCCATTTTTGTTAATACCATCTTTAGATCATTTCTAGCTTTTCAAATTTTGCTATAAGCGATTCAGAGAAATAGCACAGCACCTACCTTGAATGCTTTGCCGATCAGAGATTTCTTCTGCCAACTCCCTGAGTTCATGGCTTTAAATTCTGCCCTCCCTGAAGTCTTAGGACACAGCTGTAACTCGGCCAAGTTCTTTGCTGGGCTGTAGCAAGTTCTCCTCTTCCTGCAGTTCCTGATACTTAGCCTTCCTTCCTTCTGAGCTCTCACAGGAGTGATCCGTACATATTTCTGTCAGATTCCCACCATCACTTGGGGAAACTCTAGGATGACTAAGACTTCCGCTGGAATGCCTTGTCGTCTGACCGATCTTACCAGCATCACCCTAGATGTCTGACTCACAGCAATCCTGGATTTTCTCAGGATTTACCACAAAACTCTTCCAGCCCCTGCCTGTTGTCAGCTTCCAAAGCAGCTTCCAAATTTTCTCGTTGTCCTAGCTACACCCTACTTCTTTGGAACTAGTTTGGTCTCCGTCCATTTGTGCTGTGATGGTAAAATATCGAGCTCTGAGTAATTTCTAAAGAGGAAACGTGTCTCTAAAGTGCAGAGGCTGGGAGGTCCACGATTGACTGTCGTGTGATGAGGGCTCCCGTGGCAGGTGGTGGAAGGGCATGTGTGAGAGAGAGAACCTGCAAGCCCTTTTAATAGTGGCATTAACCCAGTAAATACTTCCTGTGTGGTCTCGGTTCCCACCATGGTTGTTTTGTATTACGAATCAAACACATGAATTTTACATTTCTTTGTTAGTATAGCTTTTTTGCAAAATTTTGAACAGAATCTTATAAAAATATCTTTCAACTTTGCTCTTTTTTAAAGATTGTTTTGATAACTGGATTTTCATATTTTTGTATAACAAGAAGTTAGAGTCATATCAATTTTTATGGAAATCATGTTGAGAATTTCATTGGGAAAATGACCACGTTGATACTATTAATATTTATATTTCATCAGCAGGTATATGGGCCATTACTTTATTTTTCTGTAGCGTATTACAGTTTTAAAAAGAGGGATCTTTCACGTTTGTTGCACCTTTTCCTATTTAACATCTGGAAATGCTATTAGAAGCATTATCTGAGATATATTGGTATTAATTGGTAGCATATAGACATGGAAGTGACTTTTCTGTGCAGATGCTCATCGGCTTTAGAGAGTTATGTCCTCATAAACACTGTAATTGGGAAATATTTGAGTATGCCCTTAACCCTCTTCCCCTTCAGAACATCATATAGCTTGGCTCTGTACTCTGTAGGGCATTGATCATGTGGGCAATGGGAGCCTGGGCTTGCTGCTGCTGCCCTGCCTCATAAGGAACTTGGAAGAAAGAACTAAATTCAAAGTATTGTTTGTCCTGAGTGCTCACTGCTGTTGCAGCATTTCAGAGTTGAGAAACTGCAAGGTGAGGTATCTGTCTGTGTTGATTTTTATATTGTCTAGCTTTACTAAATACATTTTTAAGATTTAGTTTTTTGTTCAATTTTTTATTTATTATGTAAGCCGTGTTCTGCCTGCATGTTTGCCTGCAGGCCAGAAGCAAACAGTAGATCTCATTACAGATGGTTGTGAGCCACCATGTAGTTGCTGTGACTTGAACTCAGGACCTCTGGAAGAGCATCAGTGCTCTTAACCCCTGAGCCACCTCTCCAGCCCCACTGAATAAGTTTTATACATGTGTGGCAATCTTGATTTTGCAGGCAGAGAAAAGGAGCAGCCAAAAATAGCTTGGCCTCTTCCGTTGTTCTCCGACCCTGTCTGACGACTGTCACCAATAAGGAATGGCAAGAGTCTTCTTTGTGACCATAGAGGACGTGTGTGCAGTGTCTAGCTTTAGGGTAGGCTGTCCATAGATGGGTTTATTAGAGAGATTTTTGTCGGGTGTTTTTCATGGTCATGTGTTTATTTGGGGTCCATGTCATTTCCACATCTGTGCTCTTTGCAGATTTTCCCCATTCATGATTTTATTAATGTTTGTTGACTTAATCTTTTAAGTTTGAAATGTTGAAAAAGCTTTGCATTTTAGGCCAAATACTACATATCTATGGGGTACTCTTTAATTTTTTAAACTACATTTGCTAGTCTTAGTTTGCAAATGCCTTGTTAGGATTTCTTGTATCTTTGTCAGTTATATTGGTTTACAGTTTTCTTGTAATGTGGTTACAATGCTGGGATATGAGGGCAATAACAGAATTTTTGGGTTGTTTCTTTTTTTTTCTTTTTGATTTATTTTGTCTTTAAAGCTTCTAATCATTACTTTAATATTTTGACAAATTCTAATATGCTATTAGTATTTGGTTCTGTTTTTAACTTTGGCTTATGATTTCTTTTTGAATGCACAGGTGATTTAGAAAAATATTGTTCCGTTTTCCAATATTTGGCATATAAGGATTACATTTCTAACCTATATTACTGATTTATTTAAATGATTTATGAACAGAAAATATTTTATGATTTGAATTTCTTATTGACATTTTATGTTCAAATATATGCTCTTTCTATTAAATTTGTCTTCTTAAAATTATACTTTTATTTTAAAAAGCTCTTTTGGGGTAGGACTGGAGAGGACTGCGTGCTAAAGCACACTGGCTCCTCATGTAGAAGACACAAGTTTGGTTCCCATGACCATGTCAGATGGCTTACAAGGCCTCTAAGTCCTGTTTCAGGAGATCTTATGCTGTCTTTTGACCTCCATAGGCACTCACAGCTGTGTCACTCACGTGTACACACACACACAAGATATTTAATGGAAAGCATTTCTGAATTCATTCATTTATAATTGCACAGATGTTTATAATATTCTTGTGTGGGAGATAAGCTACCCAGGAGTATTTTTAAGTATGTTTGACAAGTATGTTTCTTATATCTGTTCTGCTTTGCTGAGCTTAACATTCTACACATTTAAGTTAAACTGAACAGATATTGGGGGAGTCAGGTTCGCCATTGAGGTTCTTGATTTCATTAATAAGAGAATTAAAAATGGACTCAGAACGAAGCTTGACGACTATTTCGTTAGAGTTTGGAAGAAAAACAACAGAGCAGACGAAAATGTGTGCAGCTTGGAGAGGAGGGACATGGAGAGGAGGGACATGGAGAGGAGGGACATGGAGAGGAGGAAGAGGGAGCCGTATGTTTGGAGTCAGGGGTCAAGAAAACAGGTGTAGTCTTCAATGGTGGTTGGCAAGCAGCTGTAGGAAGGGTTGTGTTTATGGTCGGGTGTGTCTTTACAGAAACAGTGAGGAAGAAAGCCGTAAGTGCCACCCACCTTTTCTTAAGGTTCTTGAAATCCTAATGAGAGACAGTTGTGATGGATTCCTTCCTGGTGTCGCTAGGGAAACGGAAGGTGAGATTCAAAGCTGACCTCGATGGGGACATCCACGCTCAGTGACCTCCAAGACTACCAACCCCTGCCAACCTTCTTAATGTTAATATTGTTTATGATTAGCTGTGGTCATTTTCTCTTGTCACTTCCTGAGAAAAGAATGTTTAAAAACTCACTCTTGTCAGTTTTTAATGGAAATTAAGACTCTTGGGAGCACATATTTTGCATTGGTCTGCTGTGTTAAAGAAATGGTCTTTTCTGAGAAATCACCACACTGACATCCAAAGGGGCTGTACCAGTTTGCATTCCCACCAGCAATGCGGGAGTGTTCCCTTTACCCCACATCCTCACCAGCTCAGAAAATTAGAAAACAACCTTCCACAAGACCCAGCAATACCAATTTTGGGTATATACCCAAAAAATGTTCTATTGTGCCATAAGGACATGTGCTCAACTATGTTCATAGCAGCATTGTTTGTCATAGCCAGAACCTGGAAACAACCTAAATGCCCCTCAACTGAAGAATGGATGAAGAAACTGTGGTACATTTACACAATGGAGTACCACACAGCAGAAAAAAATAATGCAGGCAAATGGATGGATCTAGAAAATATCATATTGAGTAAGGTAACCCAGACCTAGAAAGACAAATATCGTATGTGCTCACTTATAAGTGGCTTTTAGACATAAAGCAAAGGAAACCAGCCTATGATTCACAATCCCAGAGAACCTAGACAACAATGAAGACCCTAAGAGAGACATAAATGGATCTAATCTACATGGCAAGTAGAAAAAGACAAGATCTCCTGAGTAAACTGGGATTAAGGAGATCTTGGGGGAGGGTTGAAGGGGAAGGGAGAGGCAGGGAGGGGAGCATAAAAAATCTAGAGCTCAATAAAAATCAATAAAAAAAAGATGTCAAAGCGCAAACTGGATAGCCACATGTAGAAGAACGAAATTGGAACCTTATATCATTTACAAAAATTCAAATAAATGTTCTTTTGACTTTAATGATGACTCTTTATAATTATAAAGTAATATTCATTTATTTCTAGAATTACTCATTTGAAGTCTACCTTTTTGAAGTAACTAGCCACATTAGTGTTCTTTTTATAAAATAATTAATGCTTGTTTTAATCTTTTCATTAGTTTTTGAGTTAGAATATAAAGTAATGGATTTTATCATGGCACCGTCATTCTTGTGTGTCATATATTATCCTCAGACCCCTCTCTGAATCCCTTCTCCAGTGTCCTTCCCCTCCAACTGTTTACCTTTCTTCCCCTTCCATCTTCCTATTGTCCATATCCAGGACTCTATTTCCCACCTCTCTTAAGATTTCTTCCTAGATTCTTATCTCTTTCTCTTTCCATGTTTAACATACACACAAATACACATATAAACACCCACACATAAACACACATATAAACAGACACGTAATTTTAAATGTAGGTGCTGCATATGAGGGAAAACATGGTACTGTTGGTTGCCTTTCTTATTTTGTTTAACAGATGATTTCCAATTGAACCCATGTACATGCATATGTCTTCATTTCATTTTCCTTATAGCTTCAGAAAGTTTCATTGCGTATATTGTCATGTGTTTTATCCATTCAGCTATTAGTGGACATCTAGCTTAATTTTATTTTTGGCATTTATATGTGTGATTGAATATATATTATATATTATATATTATATATACTATAAGCTATATATATATATATATCCCTTCTATCTTGAATTGCCTAAAGTTCATTTCTCAGACTATGTAGTTAGTTTCTTTATTATATTGTATAACAATATCTTATAGTTGTGGTTCCTAGGTATAGTTAATGTAACTATTGAAGGTTTTTTTAAGTGTGCAGTCCTTTTCTTTGCTTTCTGTTTGTCCCTTTTGTTCTTATTTAGGATGATGTTCTCTTAGGACTACTTTTTGTTTACTGCTGTTTTTTTTTGGTTTTGTTTCTTATTTCTCTTTTCTAATTTCCTTTGAATTCACAAGATTTACTTTCGCTTAAACACATTCACTGACTCCATTTAATGCTCCATACGCTCCTCCCTCGTTTAGGATACTCTGATCTTTCAACATGTCTCTGTTGGGGACTTCATTCAGTCATTATCTACAATCTTCTCATCAAGAAAAGCCACTTAGACTCTTGTGTCTCCATCCATACCATGCTGGCACTTTGGAATTTTAGTTCTTTGTTAGAAAAGATGAATTTTTAAAGTTTGAGCATGAGTTAAGGTGCTTATTTCAGTTCACTGTTTTGTTGAATATTGGATTATGCTTGTTTTACAATATGCTCCTCTAGACTTGGGCTTGCTGTTAAAAACGGAAGGCGTGAACCTAATAAAGAAGTCACTCGAAAGGAAGCTGATAGAGAAGTAGTGAACAGTGTTTGGTTGTTGTTATTTTATAGTGATTCCTTTTTAATGAACATTAGATCAAAGTGTTAATTTAGAATTTAAAACAAGTTTCTTAACTGAATATATCATCTGTTTGTTATGTATTTCATTTATTATTGGCCAGCTTCTCAGTAAAATCTATCTGGAAAGATTACTTAGATTTTTCTTTATAGAGCCCAGGAATAGGTCCATTATGGAACTTCTGGCAATAGAGAGGAAGATAGATAATGCAATATTCTCCAAGAGTACTAAAGAAATGGCCAAGCATTGTTCTGGAGCTGCCTGTGTTTATGGGCTCAGAAGTAATTTCCACTCAAGGGCTTGGCCATACTCTTACTTACTTAGCACTGAATAGTGCAAACAATGGCAAAGTGTGGGATAAATGAGAAAAGGCTGGAGGACTGGGTGAGGTGGTTATTCCATGTGTGCTTGTGTAGGGGAGGGGTTCCGTACACCACACCCAAGGCAAGGAAGCAGGAGGAAAGAACACTATGTACTTCTCTTTGCCTCAGCGCTCATCCCTCCTCAGGGTCTCTGGTTATCCTTCGTAGGCAATTTCTGCTGTTATAGCAAAATACCTTGGCCTAGGTAGTTTATGGCAACAGAAATTAGTTGCTCACAGTTATGAGACTAGAACTTCTGTGGTTGACAGCATCACCTTTAATATCTGGTGAGGGCCTGCTCCTCATAGATGCTACCGTCTCTTTGTTCTCATACACAGAAGGGTGAAGGAGTTTCACTAATCTCTACCTCTCAATACTGTTTTAACATATGAAGTTGGTAAAGGGTGGGAGTACATAAGGACCAAAGCGTCACATGAGATCACATTCTAGACCTCCAAGTCTGCTGGCCAGTGGTTTCCTACCTAAGCCAGTGAGTAGGGTTGAACCTAAGGAAGAGCATTAGCCAACTATTTTAGCAGCAGATAAAAAGCTCTCCTCTCAGGATGGTAAAGCACTCATAACTCCATTCCCTGGTGCTTGGGTCTATTTGTTCTCTTAATTGGTTTGGAACTTATAAAGGGTGTTGTTATCAGTCCTTTAAGACTTCTATATGCTTTTGTATTATGGTAATCAAAATGATAGCAATATTTGGATATCAATATCAGTAGTAAGAAGAGAATAAATGAGTGGTGCCTATCTATCTATCTATCTATCTATCTATCTATCTATCTATCTATCTA
>JABTXL010000002.1:34630231-34661897 GCA_025134845.1 Neodon shergylaensis | reverse complement strand
ATCTATCTATCTATCTATCTATCTATCTATCTATCTATCTATCTATCGATCATCTATCTGTCTATATATCTACTATCTATCTAGCATCTATCTATCTATCATCTATCATTTATTTATCTATATATTTATCTATTCATCTATCATTTATTTATCTATTTATCTATTCATCTATCTATACACACACATATCCAACTTAGATCTAAAGAGAGTTAGACCAAGTGAAAAGATTGAATCTCAGTAAGGTTCATAGTGAATAATTCCACTTATTTTGAAATTATTTAGAATTTCACAGCTCTAGAACGGATGACTGGTAATTAGTGACGGGATGGGGTAGGTAGTGTATGGGAATTCCTTGGTGCAGATGGAAGAATTTTGTGGATTATAGTAGTGGTTCTGTGAGTCCATTCCCTGGATAAAACTACATGTGTCTGTGTATACACCACTGTGCTAGCACTGGTAACATTTGAGTAAGACCTAAAATCTATGTATTAATATTATACCAATATATTTTCCAGGACGTAGGGAATGTCTAAGATGCTGTCATGGAGGGGAGCTGGACAGAGTGAAACTTCTCTTGAATTGATAATTATCTCCAAATGAAATATTTAAAAACATATATAGACATTATCTCTTAATCTCAAGTAAGAGTTAATAAGCCAGGAGATGACTGAAGCTCAGAAGGCTTCATGCAGAGGACGCTTTCTAGGAATAACCTTTGTCTCTGTTTAAGTCATGATACAAATAATTCTGAAAGCCCTCTACACTGTCCATTCAGTGAGTTTCCACGGTTCCACTGGTGTCTTCTAGAAGATTGTTCATACAGTTCAGAACTCTTTAGTTCTTCTGTTGCTAGTGAGAGGGGCTTGTGAACGGCCTGGCTGTCTTCCTTAAAACCCGATACTTAGGAAATCAAACTTCATCTGTGAAGGTATAAATGCAATCTCATTTAGTAACGGCTCTTGTAAAAACCCAGATCCTTTTTACATTGGGGGAAGGGAATTCAAAAACCATTGATGCCACTGGTAACAGCTCCTCCGTCTACAGTCATGCACCTGATTGTTCACTCCTTAGCAGCACTGTAGCCTTCAGAGCCGAACTGTTTTCCTCATTCTTGAAATCTCTATGTGCAAACCTAGTAGCATTTGAAAGCTAATCTCCCTGTATGCGGAGTAATTACAGCAAAGTAAATAATCTCCAGTGTTCGGATTCCCTTTGGAAATGGTTTAATATCTTATCTCTCCAAACTAGTTTTCCATGCATCCAAAAGGCCTGAGAAATTTCCTTAGTATTCAGAAAAGGAGTAACTCTAAGCACACTCTGGGGTCCCTCCAGCCACCGCAGTTGTGTGGGGATATTTTCCCCATCCTTTGAGAAACCAGCTTTCTGCTCCTTTATCCAGCCTGTGCAGTGTGCGTTAGTGTATGAGGATACCCCCTGGCTAACCCACACTTCTGTGCAGAGTACGTGAACAGAATCAGAAGTTGCTGTGGGCACAGAAAGTGATCTCTGTGACTTGTGGACTGTCCTATAGGGGAACATATTTATTTTTTCTCTCTTCCTCAAGCCATTTCAATAATGAAACTCTAATATTCCCATAGGGGCCACCCAGCATGCTATGTGGGAACCTGTGAGACCGTGTAGATGATTGCTTCCTGGGATGTGTGTGTATGTCAGGGGTTGCTGTGCACACTGTACATGCTGTACATCTGCCTGAGTAGGCCGAAAGGCAGCCATTGGGTGTCATTCTTCAGGGGACATTCACCTTTTTTATTTTTATTTTTTATTCATTTGTTGTTTAAAGCCAAGGCCTCTCACTGGAACATGGAGTTTACCAATTAGACTCATTGGCTTGGTCAGGGAGTCCAGAGATCTGCCTGTGTCCATCTCCCCTCCCGGGTGCTAGGTTAGCAAGCATGTGGTACCTAGTTTTTTTTCCATGGATTCTGGGGATCAAACTCAGGTCCTTGTATTTGTATGACAATCATTTTATTTACTAAACTGTCTCCCCAGCCTCCTTATTGGAAGTAAAAAAATAAAAAATAAATTTAAAAAATAATAATAAATTTATTTGTTTATTTGTTGTTTGTGTATGCGTGTTTTCTGTGGAGCTCATGTTACGATCAAAGGACGACTTGTGGGAGTTGGGTCTCTCCTTTCATCACGTGGGTTTCTTGGATCAAACTTAGGGACTCAGGTTTTGTGATAAGTGCCTTTACTGCCTAAACTGTCTTGCTGGGCCCCTTCTGGAATTTTCCAGCTTTCATGGGGTTTGTGATGTGTATCCCAGTGTCCCTATAGGGTAGCGGGGGTGGGCGACTTTGCAGTTGCTGCCCACATCCCATGGCAGCCAGCACCTAGGCTGAGTTTTTCACTCCTAAATCTGAAGTGACAGATGCTAGGCCTCAAAGTACCCGAGCAGTTCTTGCTGCCTGAGCTGTGAGGTTGTTCTTCTCATGGGCTCTGTACAAGTGTGAGGCTGGAAGCTGTGCACCCCGCCTAAGGTTGGAGCTGCAGAAAGAACCTCTCAGCTTCCGTGACTCATGTTCTTCCCAAAGCAGGACTGTTAGGAGACATGTTGTTTGGAACAAATATATCTTTCATGAAGTGTGCACAGATTAGACATGTGTTGCTCACAGTTGCCAGCTTGTTCCAGATTCGTGAAAAGTATAGTGTTGATTGAAACCTTCTATCTTCGATCGTGCTGTTAAGATGGTTTCTGTTCTTACTTTCCCTTCAATAAAATACGAGAAGAAAACAACTATTCATATCTGTGATGTTTTGTTTCTATTAAACTTGAGCATTTTTGTGTTTTACCAGATGCCTTCTCAGAGCCCTGCATGGTTTGTACACATTTGAAACTGCAGAATTCTGTGAGTGGAGGCAAGAGGATTGTAGGTGCACTATGCAGTGAGTTCAAGGCCAGTCAGGGCTACAAGTAGCCTGGCTATCTCAGACCCCTCCCCAAAAGATTTCTTTAAATAATTTAAACTATTTAAATTTGAGCTCACACTGTTTCAAAACCATCAAGTCTCAGGGTTTTTTTGTGTTTTTGTTTGTTTTGTTTTGTTGTTGTTGGTTTTTCTTTTGGTTGGTTTTTTTGAGACAGGGTTTCTCCATAGCTTTGGAGCCTAGAGCTCACTGTAGATCAGGCTGGCCTTGAACTCACAGAGATCTGCCTGTCTCTGCCTCCTGAATGCTGGATTAAAGCCATGTGCCACCACTGCCTGGAAAGTCTCGTGTTTTTAATTTGTTATGATGTGTTTTTTGATATTTTTCTGATTACTCTAAGAATTGTAGTCTTTGGAAATCTGTTTCCAGTTTTATACAACTGACTTTGTTTGTTTTTAATAAAACTTTCAGATCTAGGTTAACTGGTACTTCTTGAGGGTATTTATGAGACTAACAAGCAAAGCTTTCCTTGTGATCGAGCATCACCATTAGACACAATTAAGAGAAAATGTTAGTGAAAACCGGTGAGGTGTGAGGAGTTGCCTAGTGGTTCCTCACATTCGTTTTCATCCTCCACGTCTGCTGTGCTCCCGTTACTCCTCCTAATGCTTAGCGCTGTTTGCATCTATTTCCTCTCCCTTGTTTATTTCTCCATCTTCTTTCTTTCCTTCTTTCTTTCTTTCTTTCTTTCTTTCTTTCTTTCTTTCTTTCTTTCTAAGATTTCTGACTCTTCCCCGCCACCGCCTCCCATTTCCCTCCCCCTCCCCCAATCAAGTCCCCCTCCCTCATTAGCCCAAAGAGCAATCAGGTTTCCCTGCCCTGTGGGAAGTCCAAGGACCACCCACCTCCATCCAGGTCTAGTAAGGTGAGCATCCAAATTGCCTAGGCTCCCACAAAGCCAGTTCGTGCAGTAGGATCAAAAACCCATTGCCATTGTTCTTGAGTTCTCGGTAGTCCTCATTGTCCACTATGTTCAGCGAGTCCAGTTTTATTCCAGGCTTTTTCAGATCCAGGCCAGCTGGCCTTGGTGAGTTCCCGATAGAACATCCCCATTGTCTCAGTGTGTGGGTGCACCTCTCGCAGTCCTGAGTTCCATGCTCGTGCTCTCTCTCCTTCTGCTCCTGATTTGGACCTTGAGATTTCTGTCCGGTGCTCCAATGTGGGTCTCTGTCTCCTTTCATCGCCTGATGAAGGTTAATATTCAGGAGGATGCCTATATGTTTTTCTTTGGGTTCTCCTTATTTAGCTTCTCTAGGATCACGAATTATAGGCTCAATGTCTTTTGTTTATGGCTAGAAACCAAATATGAGTGAGTACATCCCATGTTCCTCTTTTTGGGTCTGGCTTACCTCACTCAGGATAGTGTTTTCTATTTCCATCCATTTGTATGCAAAATTCAAGAAGTCCTTGTTTTTTACTGCTGAGTAGTACTCTAATATGTATATATTCCATACTTTCTTCATCCATTCTTCCATTGAAGGGCATCTAGGTTGTTTCCAGGTTCTGGCTATTACAAGCAATGCTGCTATAAACATAGTAGAGCATATACTTTTGTTGTATGATAAGGCCTCTCTTGGGTATCTCCCTCTTCTTCTTTATTCTCCCAGATGTAGGTGTTCTTTGGGGATCCTCTTTACCTTCCTCCACTCCATAGGCTCAACTCCTTTCAGCTTGGAGCCTTTCCCAAGAGAACGGGTAGAACCACGTGTGTTCTGTCTTAGTCATGCCTCCCTATGCCTGGTACAGAGAGAGGGGTGGTTGTGTTCTAATTGTTCCTCAGAGCCCAGCAATCTGTTCATCTCGATGTGAATTAGATCCCTCCTGAAGCCTCATTTTTTTCGCACTGATTTGGCCCTTGGCTAGTCCTGGGGTGGATGCCGCTCAGCTTCTGAGGTAGCAGCAGGCAATCTGCTCTGAGATGGCTCACCTTTCTCGGTGGAAATGCTTTCTGCAATCTGTCACAGGCAGAATTAAAGCTCTTACCTGTCAGTATTGAGTAGGCTGGCTAAGCCCAAGTTTATGGTATCCCATAGACCTCAATGTTGGATCAGTTTTCTTAAGTCCTGACCCTCTCACTTGGTCTCTTTTGCAGCCTCAGTGGCCAGAGTGTCCAGCTGACATCGATCTTATAACATGCTGGGATTCTTCTCCCTTTTCGCCACTCTGAAGGTGTTAGCAATGGTACTCATTGGAAAATGTTTCTTAAGTGCTAATTGTTCTTGTTGGCTAGTAGGCCCTAGAGGACCCAAGTAGATCCTCTGATATCTTAAATTTGATATATGTCTAAAGTTGACCCCTCTCTTTTATCAACTTCTCCTCTAGGCTTTAGCTTGATTTTGTTCATGGTACAAGCATCTTTCTCATCTTCTACACCTAAAACGTCTGTCAACTTTATCACTTTTCATAATCAGCCATTGGCAAAGGGTTGATTCATCACAGACTCTTTGATAGCTTTTAAAAGTCTTCATTCTTGTTTATTTATTCTCTTTTGGTTTAAATGGTTCCCTAGGTGGGCTATAATTCCTCCTTCATTTTCCC
Organism: Neodon shergylaensis; assembly: GCA_025134845.1. Taxonomy (NCBI): domain Eukaryota; kingdom Metazoa; phylum Chordata; class Mammalia; order Rodentia; family Cricetidae; genus Neodon; species Neodon shergylaensis. The sequence continues at coordinate 34,656,410 of JABTXL010000002.1, read as the reverse complement.
TCTACAGCTTTGGTATTCCTTAAGGGCCAATAGAATTGTTTTCTGTTCTCTCAAATAATTTCCCTATGATGAGTCTGGCCGGAAATACTCTTTTTGAAAGAACAAAGCAAACCCCACAATGTATTCCAGAATTATTTTTATGTCTGTTGAATTGTCCTTGCTATAATGAAAGAACTTGGAATACAGATACTAGATATAGACACCCACTGAATCATTTCCCCAAATGCTGGGCATTATCGGTACCTGGGCACGGATGGCCCTGATGTATGCATTACAGTAATTCCGTGCCTCTTTAACTCACCTCACCTCTTCTGTTGTGTCTACATTAATACACAATGCCAAAATTTCATAAAATATTTTTCTAAGCACTTACTTTTCCCTCAGCTGAACTTCTCAGCCAGAATGCAGAGGGGAGGGAAATGAAGCAAGGTCAAATTGCAATGAAAATGGTACCACCATTTTCAGTTTGACATATACTCAGCAGCTCTCCTTCAGGGGTGCTCCAAAGAGAGCCGAGAATACACATTCACATAAAATGTTCCTCACAGATAGTAATGGCAGTGTTCATTATGTTATAATAGAAAAAAGTGGGAGGACCCAAATATATTCATTACCTGATGACGGAATGACCAAACTGTGCTGTGTCGATACAGCAGAATTTTATTTGAACATTAAAAGTGCTTAGGTGTTACATAATGAATGAATCCTAAAAACAGTGGTCTAAAGCAAAAGAAGCCAGCAACAAATGACACTGTGTTATATGATTCCATTTATGTGAAATGCCTAAAATATATAAATTCGTGAAAAGTAGTTTGGCTCTTGTGAGCTGTAGAGCTGGCATAGGCAGTAAATGCTAATGAAATTTCCTTTTAAGATGATGAAACTTTTATGGAATTAGATGGTATTTTAGTTAGGTTTCTGTTGCTCTGAAAAAGTTCATGGCCAAAATCAATTTGAGGAGTAAAGGATTTTTTTTTTAATCTGACAGTTTCATATCACAGTCTATCACTGAGAGAAGTCAGGGCACGTTGGGACTCACTTTTTGGGGTGACTTCTGCCGCAGTCATAGCCATGGCGGGCTCATGCATTCCAGAGTAGGGGAGTGAGGGTTAGAGATGTTAGGAGGGGGAACAGAGATAAGAAAGAAACACAGAGACTCAGGATAGTAACGGGAGGGCAACTCAGTGAATCCGGGATGCTGAATTCTGAGTTCGCCTGTGTTTAATTTTCCATGTACTTTTATACCCTAATACAAGGGGGGGTGGAGAGAAGGCAAAAGACTTGTTTAACATGGCACAAAGGACAAACAGAACAGATACTTGCTTTAATTCTTTGAGACATCAAGTCATTAATTCCTGAGTAAAGCATTTGATGTTTGGGGAAGTGAACACATCCCTGTGTCAAACCTCCTATTTTAAATGAAGGAGTATGTCCTGAATTCTCTGATCTTTGGTCAGGGTAGGGAGGATCCACCTCTATGGTCATCTTAATGTCTAGATCACCAAGTAGCCATGCCCGAGGTCAGGATATCTTGTTTTGTAGCCACAGCTGTTGTCAACAACTTTGAAAGAGCAAAAATAAGCTCGAACTCTGTGACCTCCAGTCAGAGTGGAACAGGCTCACATCTGTGTGTGCCCCGACAGAGAGACACTCAAACAGGGCAGATTTTTGGAGGTAGGAGCAGATCCACAGGCCATGGAGGAGTGCTGCTTCCTCCTTGTTTCCCATGGTATACTCAGCTTGCTTTCTATAGTACCTAGCCATCCACTGTGGTCTTGGCCTTTCTATATCAATTACTAACATAACGCACGACAGTTTCGCCTACCTACAGTCTGATCTTATGGAGGGCATTTTTTAACTCAGAGTCCCTGTTACCAAATGACTGGAGTTGACATAAAGCTAGCAAGCACAGATATTATAATAACATCACAGTTGCTTGAAAATGGCCAAAGCTAAAAAGCATTGACTGCTCTCTTCAACCCACAAGATAACTAAAAGAGCAGAATGAAATCGTAGTACCCCGTCTCCATTTTGTCTGTCTCCTTTGGGTCATGCCTATGCCCTACCTGCTGTGGTTTGGATATGAACTGTTGCAGGGAGCTCTACTTAAGCATTTGAACACTTGTTCTCCAGCTGGTGGAACTTTTTAAGAATGTTCTGGAACCTTGGGGGGAGATGAGGGTCTAGTGAGAAGAGATAGATATTTTAGAGATGGGCCGTGGGGTTATAACTTGGCCCTACTTCATGTTCTTTATCTGCTTCCTGCGCCATGGAGATATGAGAAGCAAACCTACATTCCTGCAAGCATGTCTTGTCATCATGATGGACTGGACCAAAATGACCCTTCCCTGATTGTGTTGCTTCTTGTTTAGTATCTGGTCTCCTCAATAAGGAAAGTAACTACAACATGAAAACATGAACCAATCCCTCTTCTCTCCTCCTCTCCTCTCCCTTCCCATTCTTTCATCTCTCAGGCACACACACACACACACACACACACACACACACACACACCAGTACCGAGAGTATGGAGATACATTTTTACTGTAAGCATGCCCAATCTTGTTGGATTTTACGAGCAGGCACACCCCCGAGCACACCTTCACTCCCCCTTAGGTGAAAGGAACAGAAATAATCATTTCGCAGTGAACACATTGATTCTTTAAGCAAAAGCAAAGACTCCTGAGAACTACCCAGAAGACCCATGACTGAGACAGTGTTCCCCAGCTCACCCCTTGACCTGGATTGTCAATTGTGCACACCTCTTCCCTGTGCCAGCACCTCCTCTCTGAGCTCTTGTCTCTGTACTGAAGGTGGACTTCAAGTCACTGGGCCCTTCTCCCTCCCAATGCAATTCCCGTTTTCATTGATTCATTGATTCATCCCCATTTTCCACTATCATTTGTCTTTATCATTTTCACACTGGAAAAGGTGGCCGAGCCTAGCTTCTTCAGGTGGCCGGAATGGGTGCTGTTGGCCCCAAACTCCGGTTCTTGCCCAACTTTGAATATAGTAAACAAATAAGCAAACAAACAGAACCTCTGAGTTGTACACTTGGAAGGGTGAATATTTCTTGTATCTAAATTATATTCAAACCCTCTTCTAATAAGACAGGTGAACAAAAAGGTAGAGCATTGAAAACAACCAGAAGGTGTCTGGATGTATTTTGTGAAATCACAGAGTGCCTTCTTGCCCCAGTCAGGTCAGATTCAGCATTTAAAAGTGAGGGGAGTCTGAAAAACATATAGTCATCCTCCTGGATATTAACCTTCATCAGGCGATGAAAGGAGACAGAGACAGAGTTCCACATTGGAGCACCGGACTGAAACCCCAAGGTCCAAATCAGGAGCAGAAGGAGAGAGAGCACGAGCAAGGAACTCAGGACCGCGAGGGGTGCACCCACACACTGAGACAATAGGGATGTTATATCGGGAACTCACCAAGGCCAGCTGGCCTGGGTCTGAAAAAGCATGGGATAAAACCGGACTCACTGAACATAGCGGACAATGAGGACTGCTGAGAACTCAAGAACAATGGCAATGGGTTTTTGATCCTACTGCACGTACTGGCTTTGTGGGAGCCTAGGCTGTTTGGATGTTCACCTTACTAGACCTGGAAGGAGGTAGGAGGTCCTTGGTCTCCCCACAGGGCAGGGAACCCTGACTGCTCTTCGGGGTGATGAGAGAGGGGGAGTTGATTGGGAGAGGGGGAGGGAAATGGGAGGCGGTGGCGGGGAGGAGACAGAAATCTTTAATAAATAAATAAATAAAAAAGTGAGGGGAGTTACAAGAGGTTGAATGACCTTATTCAGGTTCCTACAGAGTGTGGTTGGGATAAGGGCCGTTTTTAGAAAGACAGGCTTGTTCCGCTAACGGTATTCCCTTTCAGGGAGCACATGCCTTATATCAGATGTGTCTGTGTGAACGTAGCACTCTGCAGGTATGAACTGAAGCTCCCTGGAAAGAAGCCAGACCTGTCTGAAATGTTTTATAAGGCAGATGAAAATCGAGTCTGGCCTTTTCTTTCTATCTCTGTCACTAACAGTTTTTGGTCCATAGGAAAAGACAATTCTTTTAGAAAGGAAGTTAAACTAACACTATATTATTATCTCATTTCTTCTGTAATGTAACTGTCTGTTGAATTTCCCAAGCTAAATCTGATGTAATTGCTAAATATAGCCTGCCCCTTTAAGACAATGGTTACTCTAAGAAACCAGATTCTACAACCTGAAGAAATAGCAGTCCCCACAACAGTCTCCTGGGACAGAGAGCTAAGAAGCTGTCTGTGGGATGGCTGACAAGAGTCCCTGACTTATACTAACCAATAGCCAGATCTTCCACGTTCTCTGTCCTATATGGTGTGCTATATGATAAATCACATGCCATGATTAATCGGTGTCCCTTTGTTCAGGGCTCTCTCTGGAGGTCCTTCTCTGCCCAGTCTTTCTATGGCCAGCTCCCTGTTTCGCTTTCCCTGTCCAAGTGTGAAGGGGAAGCCTCTCTGTCACTTTAAGAGCCTGTTAGGCTGTGCTTAGTGTGTTGTTCCTTCTCAGCTCTCACAGCTAGCCCAGACCACAGCCCCGAGGCCCTTTCTTCTAATAATTATGTGTCACATCCTTTCCTGAACTAACTGCTGCCACTCCGGGATTGTGCTTAACAGTGATGCTGAATAATATGCCAATGAAATTATTAGCTACACATAAAAATATAGCAATTTGAATATTGAATCCCAGTGTTTCCTGAAATTACAAGTAGCTGCTCCTCATGAAGTTATAGCTATACTATCAAACTGGCCAAAAGACAACCTAGAATTTAAGGATAAATTATCTTCAATACTCTAAGCATCAAGTACAATATTTATGAAGTACGAGTAACTATAGACACAGGAGGAAACATATAATCCATTTAGTTTAAAAAATACGGTTTTTGATTTTGCCTGTTCCCCTCATTTGTTCTCTTTAGTTCCTTAGGCCATACTGTGTTCTTGCTTATTTTAATTTTGGGTTTAATACTCCTAATGTATTTATATGTTACAAATAAATGCTATGTTAGATATGTAGGGTTTGGGGGATCAGATGTGGGTCAAATGCCTGAGACTGTGGGGGACATTGCATTCAGGTCACTCCAAGGGGAAACTGTGAGTTAAGGAGTTCAGGAAAAAGCAAAAGGAAAGCCGTGCTTATGCTAGAAATTCCCCGAGGCTGATGGGAGTACTAGAACTCATGGAAATTCAAATGTTGTAGGTCTGAGCCAAACTATCCTGGGCTATCTTTATCCTTTTTAATACCCTTGCATTAAACAGCTCCATGACCCAATATCTCGCTTATAACTATTAGATAAATCCTTCTGAAATGTACTAACAGACCACTCGCTTCCGCCAGCCCAAAGGCAGGGTATAGAATATCACCAGCATCTATATCCTGCTGTAAGCCACCTGCCCAATGTGCAGCCAGTGTGTTTGAAAAGGCCTTGATTTATAGCTTTCCTTTGTTCTTTAACTGTAAACATGTCACGAAACTTGCCATATTGGAACATGGTATTTGATGTAACATTAATCTTTGTTCGTGGGTCCGACTCATATCTGGCTCCACAATAAGCTACTATCTTTTATTCCCTTTAGGGTAAGAGTTGGGTTTTTGTGTTGACAAGTACCTTGGGATGGTTTAAGTCTGAAGTCTGAACTTGTTGAGATGAAGCCCCAGTGCTGTCTTCTGGCACCTTGAATAGTAGAGATCTGTGCCAGTTTGTATTTCCATTCTCCACTCTCTGCTGCCTGTGTGTTCTCTTCTCTCCAAGCAGAATACCTGCTGGTCCTGCTTATGCTTAAGGGAAGAGTCAGTTCTTACCTGAGCCATGTTAAAAAGTCGAAGTTCAGCAGAGTAAAGGGGAGGATTTTAATGAGCCTGTGTTACGGGGAAGAATCTTCATCAACATTGATGAGTGTCTCAGAGTTGAGGGAGAAATCCTGGATTTCATCAAACAGTAACTCTGTGATGGAAGCTTTGTCTACAAAGGCTGGCTCACTGATTACAACTTCCATGACTTGGGAGAAGTCGGAACATTGCCGGTCTGTAGACTAATTGCTAATTATCTTGGGCTATTTTTAACCCTCTTCTATGACCATTTGTTGCTCCCTTCTGTGTGTGATCTAACACCGTTCCTTGTGGCTGGCAGGTAAATCTTGACATGTATGAACACACTTCCATAGCTTCCATCATCCCCAAGGCCAAAAATGTCTTGAACTGTTACCTGAGCTGCAAAACAGAGATTTGCCCTCTTTGCTATGACCCATTTTTCCTGTATATCAACCATTGTATTTAGGGAGTTTGTTAACTAATGGCTTTTACCTTTTCTGTTATTATAAAAACTTCATGAAATTATTCGTTTGTCAGAACATGGCATTTAGAGTTGTCTAAATATGTGTTCCTGGGCATGGCCACTTAAATTTGACTCTATAATAAACTGCTTCTTATTCCCTTTGAGTTGATTGATTATTGTTTTTAAATAAGTCTCTATCATTTGATTTACCAGTAAAGACTTGGGAGCCAGATACTGGGGTGAAAACCTGCTAGCTCAGAGAAGCAGAGAAAGCACCTGACTGACCTTTGCTCTTCTACCAATGTCCCCAAAAGAGAATCTGCCATCTCTAACCAAAAGAACCCTCATACTCAAATGTCACTCCCTACTACTTCCTGTGCATCTCTCTCTCTCCCTCTGACCTCCTGACTTTCCCTCACTCTCTATGGTTACTTCTAGTTAACTGGTCGCTTACTCCTCCACTTGACCTATGGAATGTTGTTTTTATTTTATCCTTTTTTTAAATTTATTTATTTATTAAAGATTTCCGCCTCCTCCCCACCACTGCCTCCCATTTCCCTCTTCCTCCCCTTTTTACAATAAGCATAAAGCTCCTGGATTAAAGGTGTGTGCTAGGGCAGAGCCATGCCACAGCTAGAAACAGGTTTTCCCAGCAAACCTCAGGGATCAAATATCCCAAAACATTTGATAGTTGTTTTTTTATACACTGACAAGTTAAACGAGAAAGGGTACGAATGGGTTATGTCTTGGAATAAGAGCAGGCAGTGTAGTCTCTTGCAGCATTTCCACTTCAACCCCCTCTTCTCTAAAATTAACTATAAATTAAAAATCATTCCCATGCCATTGTCTGATTTTATAAAGACAAAGACTGTCTGGAAATATCACTGGCAGGAATTTGTTATCCTCATTTTACGGCTCATTGACTCTCTGGTGGTCAGTTTTAAAGGAAAATCAAAAGACCAAGTAAGAGTTCATCAGAGGCCAGGGGATAGAAACGGGCTAGACAGTTTAGACTGGGATCCAGAACGCAGTCCTTTTCAGCCATCTCCCCCTCCCCCCAAGAGAGTTCTCTTCCCAGTTCCTTGTTACATCTCACAAATGAACACCCCTACGTAGAATCTGCATAGGAGAGTGTGACAGATACTGATCCCTTTTGATGAATGGCTTTGGAAAGGGACCTCTGGCTCCTCATGGTGGAAATGAGGTCTATCTGCTCCCCAGTTTCAGCCCAAGTCTTTCATAATCCTAGGGCACCCTTTCTCCAGAGCAGGCTGTTAAAAAGCCCCTCAAAGATCACTGATGACAGGCCCCTCCCTGATGGAATCTATTTCTGCCCCTGGGTGTAGACATGACATTCTAATCTGCTGCAAAGGTTAGAACATTGCATACTGTTGTCTTCTCACTTAACGTTTAATCCATCTGGGCCTGTCAATCACCTGGCCAAGAGCTCAACCTCAGGAAAGCTGCCTTGCTAAGAAAATGGGAAGAATAATTATTCTCTTAATGAGGTAATGTGTTTTTTGTTCCTGGGAAGGTCCCTGTTGGTACATCTCTTAGAGGGCTGCCGTTATGTAGTACGGCAGAGCCTCCCCACCCTTCTGAATCCTAATCTTTCTCCTTTTCTTCTTTCTATTGCCTTTCTTCTTCTTTTATTCCCCCCGAGATAGAGTTTCTCTGTGTAACTGGCCTCCTAGCTGTCCTAGAACTTGCTTCATAGACCAGGCTGGCCTCCAACTCACAGAGATCCTCCTGCCTCTGCCTCCCAAGTGCTGGGATTAAAGGTGTGCTCCACTACTGCCTGGATTTCTGCTGATTTTCTAAGCACACTTCCCTAACACGTTGGACTTCTGCACTCTTTCTTAACATCCTCCCTGCTTGATGTGACTGACTACAAAGTGCTGGCTTCCTCTCTTAGAGGACTTGAGTTTCCTGCCCTGTTGTTTGTGTCTTAAAGGCTAATAGAAATTTATACCTGCAGAGTTCCTTCTTAGTCCATTTTCAAACTGTTTTTATGTTATGGAGAGGAAAAACCCAAAGAGGGGACCCCACCTTCCTTGTTAACACAGAGTGTCCATCATGGCGCTCCCCAAGGTTTCTGCTAATGGAAAGACTGGGCTTGTGGGGACCACAGTGACTAAAGGGCCTGACCAGTGACTGCTTAGCTGGTGCCGCTGCAGGTGGGCCATGTAGGCTCAGCCCCTTAAGGAACTGAGTTCTGAATATCAGAAGTGGTCAAATTCCCCAAATTTGAGGTTATTAAAATGTGTTTTTAGCTTTTGCTTTGTTTGTTTGTTTTCTTTTTCCAGCATAGACTGTCTCTAATAACAAATCAGTCTTCTTTTTCTTTTTTTTTTCTTTTTCTCTCTCTCTCTCTTTTCCCTAAGCTTAATTTCCATGATTTCACCATATGGAAACTGTGACTTTTAAAAAGAACTTGCTCGATCGAGCAAGCCTGGTACATTTTTCAAATGTTTCTTGACATTAACAGCTCTATTTCTCAATTAGCAAAGGGAATAAAGTTGATTATGCATATCCATGGGGTGACAATTTACATCTGATTAGCAGCTCTAAGGTAAACATTACAAGGTCACTATAAATAACTTTTACTTCTTTTGTTCTCAGAAAGACCAGTCACTGAGTCCTAGCTGCCCCCCACTTTCCGTGGCTGGTGAAATTCTATTTTTAACACAGTAGACCTCAGTTTCTATTATACAGTCAAATCCAAGGAATTTGAAGCTTAGTGACTTGACATTTTGGTTGTTTCGTTTTTCCTATTCTTCCGATGCCCATCTGCTTTTGTGGGAACTACTAGTGAATCTGAGACATAAGACAACAAGAAGTGTGGACGGGTCTGCAGCACATCTTGAGCCTTGTTCTTGGATTTCCCGTTAACCCTAAAAGGCCTCCACATTTGTTTTTAAGATGGTGAAAGAGTTGTGGGGCGGGGAGCCACCTCACCTTCTCTGTATGAACCTAATCAGCCATGGGGTCCAAAGCAATCCATCTTATGCTCTGTGGAGTCAGATAGAAGCCCTCTTTTGTGGGGAGCAAAGAAAGCCCTGCGTGACCGAAGTCCTGAGTGACTGCTGTTGACGTGGGCACAGCCATGTCAAGAATCCCATAGCTTCAAGTTCAGAGGGATGGCCAAGCCGTCCTCCAGGGACCAAATGTGTTGACAGTGAGTACAGAGAATGTCCACCACAGCTTCCTCTTCCCAGATGTTTACAGCCCAGAGATTGTCTTTTTTACCAAGACTGCTCCTACTGAGATTAGCGGAACCTGTTTTCTTGATCCACTTTTCTCTTTAAACCCCGTCTCCTTGTTCCTGTCTATAATAACCCTTTCTTCCTTTTTCAGCTGTATGCGATAACCCTGCCTCTCTGTTCAACTCTATATAATAAACACACTGAGCTTCCTGAAGGCTGAGGTTTTTCCAGTAGCCCTGACCATGCAACCCCCGCTTTCTGACTATGTTTGCGTCTGTCTGTTTGTCATTTCTTTATTACCCCCTTGCCCCAGTCAAGTCCATCCCTGGAGCTATGTAAAAATGCAGTAAACTGTCTTGTGCATGAGAACGATTCAGACAAGGAAACTGATAATGTAGTGCAGAGAGGAATTTAGGTAGTCCCGTGGCTGGGCTTAGGGAGTCCTGCTTTGTGGTTGCTAGAATGAAGTTAAAATGGTAACGCTTTGAGACTTGTGGTTCCTTTAAATCTATGCATATGTAGACAGGTTTTTGTCTTCTTTCTCTCTCTGTGTGTGTGTTTTTAATAGTGGCAGCTGTTAATAATGATTTTTGTTATTAGAATTCTGATTCAGGAAAGGCAGAAAGAGAGCAGAGGCTGACCTTCAATAGGTGGATTCTGTTCATTAGCGAACACAGCCCCTCTCCTGTGGGCAACCGAGGAGTCCACCAGGGGAGAAAGTTGCCTGTGACCCTTTATAGGGGTGCATGAGGGGCTTGGGAATGGGATGATGAAATCATTGCTGCCATAGGGTACTCTACATACATCTTTCCTTCCTGAAATTGTTGCTCAAGGTGAGACAGGGTATCTTGGGCGAGGTGCTGTCTCGACAGGCTTTCCTTACTGTCCTGACCTCTGCCCAGAAAACTGGCTAGAGGCTGATCAAGGCTATCTGCAATCTCGGGAGTCCCGTGGTACAGCCAGGGTATTCTATAAATATACGCATGCTATTTGTAAAACATATAGCTTCAGATACGTGATGAAAGAAGGAAGGCTTGAAGAAAGGATCCCTGTTCCCACCTCTTAGAGATAACATAATACATTTATGCTGAATTTTAAGATTTTTTTTTTGGTCTTGGTTTTCTTTTTCTTATGAACGTATGGACATACTTATTTTTAAACTAGAGCTATATTATTTTATCCCAAATTTTGAAAAATTTGTAATGTGCATCATTAACCCTGATTTATGGACATATGTATCATGGATATATGATATTAAGTAACACAGTTAGGTTTACTGTCAAGGGGCTACTATAATTTACTGACCTCTTGTTGATGACATTTAAATTGTTTACTGGGATAAATTATGGTGAAAATTCTGAGTCCTTTTCTACTGTTTTTGAGAGCTTTCCATCAGTTCATTGTCTTGCCAGCTGGGTTTGGTGCTCAGGGTGCCTTTCCTTCATTAACCCTTCAATCCTTATTTCTCTATACAATCATCATTTAAAATTAGAATTTAATTTATTTTGAAGTTTAAATACTTCAGGGCAATTCAGAGGCACTTGTGTGCTTCTCTCGTCACTTGGTTTACCTTTTCTAGCAGCATGTTTTGGGTTTTTGTGTGTTTTGTTTTGCTCTACAAGAGCTCTTTACATATTAGATTAGCTCTCTGCCAATTAACTCAAAATAAGTTAAGCAGTCAGCATTGTGCCAAATATGCATTACTCACCCCCCATTTGATTATTGTCTTTTCACCTGGACTTAGAATAGGCCCTCCATTGAAGACATACTTAATTAATCAAATGTTTCAATCTGTAGTATTGGTCTGAAAAATCATTCCTGGAGAAAAATCTCCTTGCCCCAAAATTATAGAAATTGTTCCTTAAAATATCTACCAGTTCTGTGATTATTGGACAATTTGGAATTAATTTGAGAGGGAAATAGCTGGTAAGGATCGTAAATTGTTTTTCAGTATACTTAACCCAACCGTATCATTTTAGAATTCATAATTTTTCCACTTTTATCATGCACAAAGTTCCCTTGGGTCTGTGGATTTAATTCCCTTCCTCTATTTCGTCCCATAGCTCTTTATCACCATTGGCTTATTCAGAGATACAAAGATGGATTATCAAACAGAAATATTAGCATTGGCTCACATAGTTAAAGTGTGGAGAGTCTAAGAGTAAGGGTTGCTTCTAGGAGGTGAATATGAATGAACTTGGAGGTGTAGCTGGTAGGAATGCTTAAGAGAGATTGGGGATGGTGAGGAAGTGGAGAGGCTTGAGTGTGAGTGAAGTCTTAGAAATAATTCATGGCTCGTGTGTGTGTGTGTGTGTGTATGTGTGTGTGTGTGCACAGTAATATGAGGCACAACAAAAAATTGGGTCAAGTTAGTTTCTGTGATGTTTGGAGGGTTTCTCCCGTCACATAGTTAATGTAGATTTAGTCTGAGATGGTATTGTGGATTTTAAGCAGATGTGAGGTACAATCTGTTTTGTGCCATAGATAGGATTTTGTTTTCTGTTTGTCTGTTGTTGTTGTTGAAGATGGATTGGAAGGATTTTCGAAGAATCACCAACTAGCAAGGATTCTAATGATTAAGAGTTTCTGTGGTAATCAGATGGGAGTACCAGAGAGAAGGAGCTGAGCTAGAGATGCGCTGGTGGTGACTGGTAAAGAATGATGGGCCGTGCATCTGGGAGAGTGAAGCTGTTAATGTCTTCAGTCCCTAGACTGGGAATGTCTTGTGAGAACAAGTTATGGTCAGCTTGACTCTCGCACTAGCAGGGAATGACAGCTGTGAAGGATGCGACTAAACAAATTTGATAGGTTTCCATCCCAGATTCCGCCTCTGGGCATTAGATTTAATGTCCAAACAGTGACTGTTGTACTAACTTGTTCCTTTGACGGACTGCTCAGGCAGTGCGCACATCATCTCACCCAACTCCTGTCCTTTTTCCGCACTAGCTGGCAGATTCCAGAATGTTCTTCAAAGTGTTTAGCATAGGTGGGGAAAGTTGCGGTTTTCCTATTCCATACATTGTCTGTATTATCATCATTGGGTTTCTAGATGTATCTTGCAGATGGGATTTGAAGCTTGCAGACTTTGAACGATGAAAACACTGTAGAAGTCATAATAAGAAAAAGTTCTTGGAGGAGTTGATGGAAAAATCTCACTTCAGAAGCCAGGGCACAAATGTAACTTTCCAAAGGTTTTCTTTGCTTGCACGTATTGCCTTTCAAATAGAATGCAGACTTAATTTTGCTAACTGAGAAGCTATCTCCACTTGTTAAATCCCTCCCGGATATGAGTGAGTTATGGCATGGAAAGGAGTAAACAAAGGAGAGTACATGTGGTTCTGCCACTGAATTGCCAACCCTGTGTCACTTGGTGAGGAAATGTGGGTGGCATGATCACTGTCCTCAATTTATGTTTATCGAGCACCATGGTGTTCGAAGTCAGCCTTGTGAATACTTGTTTAGACTGAGTATGTTAATAGCTTAAGCTTGGAAACAGTTGACCAGCTTTATTATCTTTTCTATCTGTGTACCTTCGGGACCAATGGTCCTCTTAAACTCTGCTTCTCCTTTTTCCCCAATCTTATTTATAAGCAAGACTGATGATTATTCTGCCAAAAGGGATCTTCTTGATGCAGCCCTCTCAGAATCATCTTTGGTCCTCAGACTCCTTGTGCTCTCAAGAGAAAGTAGAAGGCGGAGTGGTGGATGCTACTCTGCTGTCTGGTGGTGTGATGCGCCAAAGATTATGGCTTCTCATCTTTCTCAGGCCTCTGTGTGTAGGAGCCAAAAAGGATCATGGACAGTCTTATGGACTCTCCTGGGATGCAGACTCATATGTATTTTGTAAAATGGGGCAGGGTTTGAAATGTCACAGGAACTAGCATCTTTTCTTACTTTTCCCTCTGTAAATAGTTTTAGGTTGAAATGTAGAGGCAAAGACTTAGAAAAGAAGAAAGCACGGAGAGCCATGGAAAAATGGTAGCAAAACAAAGTTCCATTTGGTAAAGAATTTGGAAAGTCCTGAGTGCATTTATATACAGAAACAGGCGTATATTCATTCATCATTATGTTAAGATGTTTATGTCTGTAAGGTCATATAGAATTTTGATGCAGTATATACATTTTATCTGTGTTGGTTGATTCATAGACATAAAACTGAATGGAAAAATGAATACAATGTACATACTCCTGAAGCAGCCCATTTGCATGAAAATGAAACCTGCATTTTGGAGCAGCTGATTTTGCCATTTTCTCTTAAGTGAAATTTGGCTCATTTTTCATCTAAATATTGGAAGTACCCAGTATGTGTCAGATTGTCAGAGATGGTCTTAATGCTTAATGATTCAATTGGTGCTCAGTCCTGCATCTGTCCACCAAGCATCTCGGGCAATCTCCTGGTTTTATTTTCATTGTTATTCCGATTCTCTGAATTCTCTTTTTAATCTCAGTTTTTCTCTAATCTTGTAAGCTCTGAATTGTGTCTTATCATTGTCCTCTGAATTTTTTTATTCATTATCATATTTACTTTTCTATTGCTGTGACAAACCACCATAACCAAGACAACTTATGAAAGGAAGTGTTGATTTGGCTTACAGTTTCAGAGGGTTAGAGTCCAAAGGCATGGTGGCAGGAGCAGCTGAAAATTCACACCTTAACAGGCAAGTAGGAGGCGGAGAGATACTAGGAGAGGTATGAACTTTTGAAACCTCAAAGTTCATCCACAGTGGTACATCTTTTCCTACAAAGCCACTCCTTCTATTCCTACTCAAGCAGCTCTACCCACTGGTACCAAGTATTCAAACATATGAGCCTACTGTAACTATTCTTATTCAAACGGCCACATTTATCTTCATGACTTCCTGGTTTTTGTATGTGTTTTTGACTTGGGTACTAAACAATAGCGACTGTCCACCCAGATCTATGCTCTGTCCCAGAAGCATAGTTAATGCTGCGTTTTCCAGTGCCCCCTAAAATGGGTGTAGCCATTTGTATAAAAGCTCTTTGCTAAAATCTTCTACAAATGCTTCTGGATTGCTTTTCTCCTTTCTGTTGAGTAGAATGGATGCTGCTATTCAACAAGTTCCTGAAATCATTGTCCTCTTTTTCCCTGTCTGAGTTCCTGGAATCATTAAGTTGGAATAGATTTAAATATATTACTAAAGCTATGGAGTCTTGGTGATTTGCTAATATAACTTAGCCTACGCTACTGGCTAGTTTCTTACCAACTTGACACAATGCAGGGTCCATTGAAAACAGGAAACTTCAGTTGAGAAAATGCCTCACTCAATCAGATAGCCCTGTAGACAAGTCTGGGTTGAGGGGCTGTTCTTGATTAATAATGTTTGGGGGCTAGCTAGTTAAGGTTTCTATAGCTGTGAAGAGACACCATAACCACAGCAAATCTTATGAAGAAAACATTTAATGGAGGTGGTAGCTTATAGTTTCAGAGATTCAATCCATCTCCATAGCAGAGAGCATAGCAGCCTGCAGGTAGACATGGTGGTAGAGAAGTAGCTGAGTGTCCTCCATCTTGCAGGCAAGAGGAAGTAGACTGAGATACTGGGCAGTATCCTGAGCATAGGAAACCTCAAAGCCTACCCCCACAGTGACACACTTCCTCCAATGAGACTATACCCACCTCAACAAAGCCACTCCCTATGAGATCATGGGGGCCAATTACATTCAAACTATCACATTCCACTCCCTGACCCCCATAAGCTTGTTATGATCTCATAATGTAAAATATATTTTGTCTAACATCAAAAGTCCCTATAGTCTGTCACAATCTTTGCAATGTTTTAAAGTTCAAAGTTTCTTCTGAGATACATGTAATCTCCTAACTGTAATCTCCTATAAAAATCAAAATCAAAAAGCAGATTACATACTTTCAGCATATAATAGCACAGGATACACATTACCATTTCAAAACAGAGAGAATGGAGCATAGCAAGGAAATCGAACCAAAGCCAAGACCAAAAATCAGCAGAGAAAACTCCAAACTCTGCATCCCATGTCTGATGTCAAAATGCTCTTCAAATCTCCAACTCTTTCAGCTTTGCTGGCTACAACATACTTCTTTTTCTTGGGCTGGTTGCACTTCCTGTTAGCAGCTTTCTTTGGCAGGTATCAAACAACTCTGGCACCTCTAACATCTTGGGTTCTCTAAGGCAATTCAGGCTTCAATTTCACAGTTTCATGCAATGGCCTCTCTACTGGACCTCCATTCAGGGACTCCCTGACACAGGCCTGGTATCAGGAGTTTTCTGAAATCTCCAGGGAAAATTCTATAACTCCTTTTTTTCTGTACTTAAATCTAAAGCCTGAACCACATGACCCAGACTGCCAAGTTTTGCTGCTTGCTGGGGCTGGAACATGGGCCCTTCATTCAATTACATCTTTACCAGTTTACTGTCCTTCATTGTCTGAGCCTGGCTGTCCTGGAACTCACTCTGTAGACCAGGCTGGCCTTAGACTCAGAGATCCACCATCTTCTGCCATCTCAGTGCTGGAAATAAAGGTATGCCCCACCACACCCGGCTCTAAGCTTTCCTTTAGTTCCTTCCCACAAGTTGGAAACTTAGCTGGGTGGGATCTTGCTCTGAGGTCACTACTCCCTTTATTCCATTTCTTAACCTGTCTATCTCTTTGACCACAGAACTTAGCTCCATTTCACTTTCTGGTGCTCTTTTTCTCAAATATTTTTCCTTGTACAGCTTGCCCCTTTTCATTATAAATCTTCATCAGAGTTAACACTAATAACTACACAACAGAATCTATACTAGGCTGTTTTGAGATTTCCTCTGCCAATGCAATTAATCCAAAATCTTCACTTTAGCCTCAGGTAGACTTTTCAGACAATGATAAAAAGCAGCTACTTTCTTCACCAAAATATAACAAGACCAGGCCACATGCTAACCTTTTTCTTCTCTGAAACCTCTTGATCCCCACAGTTCATCAAATCACTTTCAGCACCACTGTCTTCCATGTGCCTACTTGTATGGCCCATTAAGCATCACTTAAAACATTCTGTTGCTTTCTTAACCCAAGCTCCTAAAGTCCATATTAATCTCCAAATAAAAACATGGCCAGGCCTATCACAGCAATATCTCAGTCCTTCTCTCCAACTTATGTCTTAGTTAGGGTTTCTATTGCTGTGTGAAGAGACTATGACCACAGCAAGTCTTATGAGTAAAATTTTCAACTGGGTGGCTCACTTACAGTTTCAGAGGTTCATTCATTGTCATCATGGCCTGCAGGCAGACATAGTCCTGGAGAAATAGCTGAGAACCCTATATCTTGCATGAAACAGGAAATTGACTGAAATACTGGGTGGTTTCCTGTGTATAGGAACCCTCAAAGCCTACCCCACAGTGGCACACTTCCTCCAATAAGGTTATACCGACTCCAACAAAGCCAAGCCTCCTGATAGTGCCAATCCCCAGGAGATTATGGGAGCTCGTTACATTCAAACTACCACAAGGGCTCAGACCACTGTAGGTAGTGCTACCCCTAGACAGGTGGTCCTATTCTATATAAGAAAGCAAGCTGAGCAAGCCATATAGAGCAAGACAGTAAGCATCACTCCTCCATGGACTTTGCTTCTGTTCCTGCCTCCACATTCCTGCCTTCAGTTCCTGCTCTCACTTTCCTTCATGATAGGATGGATTTGCCATTTAAATGAACCCTTCCCTCTCTAAGTTTGTATTTGGTTATGGCATTTTATCATCATAGAAGACAAACTGGGACAATGATCTTATGACCACTCTTGATTCCTTAGAGACTAGTTGTTTTTCTTTGAAAGCAAGAATGAAATGTGCCGGGGACCAGCCACGACAAAAATACCTCTTGTCAGGGTAAAGGTGTGGGAATTAGAAACATAGTAAAGAATATGAAGACACAAATGAAAATAATAAAATGGAGAAAATATAGGATAGTATGGGGGGAATTTTTCAGTGGGTACTGAAAATTCTCCCACATTTAATTTTTAACTGCTTAAAATACTCCTGAACCCAAAAGGTAGGAGTAAGACAAAGGAATGCATTAACGTGTTATAAGGAAATGAATATACCACTTGAAAGTCATAGGCTACATTTATAGTTAAACATTCCATTGCTAGAACAAAACAAATCATCAAGTCATGCTCAGGCCCTAGACCAAAACACTCTGTAGGCAAACCACTCCCTGTGTGGAATCTCAAGTTATCTCTATAAAGGGAATTGGAAATTAGTTGGATCCTTACACTTTTTTTTTTTGATTTTTCGAGACAGGGTTTCTTTGTAGCTTTTGGTTCCTGTCCTGGAACTAGCTCTTGTAGACCAGGCTGGCCTCGAACTCACAGAGATCCACCTGTCTCTGCCTCCCGAGTGCTGGGATTAAAGGCGTGCGCCACCACCGCCCGGCTCTTATATTATGATTGAGGTAGGAATAGATCTATTTCTCTATTCCTGGAACACAAGGTATGGCAATTGGCCACACCTGTTGACCATAACCTTGAGTGAGCAGAACTCTCTGATCAACAGCTAGGTAATGCTTTGTTTGAGGTAGAAGCACAATAACCTTGTAAATTTCAACTCTCCGTCCTTTGGTCAATGTGGGGCTCATTTTTCCAGGCTGCTACAGAAATGTCTGTTCATAAATATGTGTCTTGAGTGACAGTTTTCAAGTGTCTTAAACTAGAGTGCATCTGAACTGATAGAGCCTCCTTCCTCCACTGTCCATTTCCTGTAAGTCAGGCCATGGCAATGCAGATGCCCAGGCCCCAGACGGGTAGTTGTGCTTTGCTTTTCTGGCTGCCACGTCCTTCATAGACCCAGAAGTTGGCATGTATCAGCCTTGGGCCCAATTCAGACTTGGCCCATGGTTTTTTTTTGTTGTTGTTCTCCTTCTTCTTAATAGTTTTTTAAACTTATTTTTTATTTTTATTTTATTTTTTTACCAGGAGTCATTCATTTGTACATTCATTTGTATATTTTGTCATTGTTGTTTGTTTTTTTACATCTACTTTGTCATCAACAACAGAAGAGCTGGTTTCTAGAAGTCATATACTGACAAATCTTAAAGGCTTCTGACCTGGTCCTACTTAGAAAGTGTTTTCCAAACCCTTATCTAGTCAGTTGCCAGAGTTTTAATGCTGTCTTCTCACTATTCGCTTGAGCTCTATGACTTCTTTGCATTTCTGGTGTTACCTTTAACACCCCATTTAGAGTGTGGCTCTACATGGCCCCCAGTGTCTCTGGCCCCAGAGTCTTGCAGTCTGTCCTCAATTTGATGGCCAAAACAATCCTGTTCAAAGGAAAATGTCGAGAGTCTTCTTGTTACAATAATGATACAACTCCCAAGTCCACATGTCTTTATATGCAAATGAAGTATCTCTCTGAAAACTGAAAAATATCACCCTCTTGATTAAAACCCTCCAGTGCTTTCCTTTGCTCTTAGAAATTTTAGAAGGCTGAGCCAGCTCACTCTTCTTTGTCACTGTTTACCGTTGTGTTTATAATACACTGTGTTCTCCGCGTCTTCTCTTTCCCTCTCTCGTATTCTTAGCTGGTTAGCCTCACACATCATTCCAGGTCAAAACATAAAAGACACTTCATCTTGGAGGCCCTTCCTTCCCTCTGCTTAGATTGTTTCCTTCCTTCGTGCCCTTCAGCGTCGTCAGCTTCCCAGCTCGCTACAGCTACGATTCTTTATTCGGCTTATTTTTGTCTCCCCCTTCCCGTTGACCGTAAATTCACAAGAACCAGGACCATGTCTGCGTAGGGTGTTGGTGGATCTCCAGCATCCATCCATCATACTCGAAACATGGTTAGCCGGTTATGGACAGCACTGTGGAGGGCATAGTCGTTCACATTTCCTGCCCCCATTCACCAAATCTTGTTAAAGTGATGATTTCCATGATCTAAGGAAGAAAAGCTATAAGTCAGACTGGCTTGATAGGTACAAGAAATGTATAAAACAAGAAGCAAAGGAAACTAATATTATGGTTATATACATGCATATCTATTGTTGAATATATGCAAATATATGTATAATCATCTGTGAAACTCATTCATTAAGGGCCCAAACACCTGGATACCTCATCTTCTAACCAATCTGTCACCCATGCCAGTCTAGCAGTGTCAGTCATCTCTAGTCCTAAAAAAAACAGGAAAAGACCATTTTGTCATAAAGAGAACCCCGGGATGAACTGTCGTTTGCTTACTCTTTGCTCAGTCTTTCATCGGCTTGTTAAGTGTGATCCAGATGCTTGGAACTGAAATGGGAAGGGGGAAAGAGCTATTATATTAGTTAGAAGGCAGACACCTAAAATCTAATTATAGGACAATATAGTAAGCACTGCAATTAGCAATTTGCACCAAGTCGTCTGGGCGCACACAGGAGGAAGCAAATTCTGCTTTTGCCTGCTTCTGGCAAGATGAAAATGGAAATGTATGTGCATGTTTTTGTGGAGAGCAAAAGATACGGGTAGAATTTACCTCTGTTCTCCTTCAATTTTGGCTAAATAATTTCTCATAGACGGTATGCTGTTTTTCCATATGAATATGCTTGACAGATGGAATAACTCATTGCGTTTGGACCAGAAGCAGCAGAATTTCTTAGACATTCTTAGATGAGTCATAAGAGAGAAGACAGACATTGTTCCCATGATGTCACTCCTCCTCCCCAAACTCCCCAGGAGACACACAGGAGAACTCAGTTCCTGGCCATGGACTCTGAAATAGCTAACTGAGGATGAGTCACACTTGAGTAAGCATGCACCCACAAGAGCATGGCACAAGTCTGTAAGGGACTTTGTTAATCAGAAGGGCCACATGGTGAGAACCAACCCCGTTCATTGCGGGCGAGCTTCTATATGGTTCAACGTTAGAACGTCCATTTGCCTCATTGAGCAAAACAGCAGAAATAACTGACTGTAAGTTCAGAGAGATATGTCACTTTTTTTTACTTCCAGTTTATTTTTAATCTGTTTAGCTATGTGTGTGAGAGAGAGTGTGTATGTGTGTGTATACCTTTGTGCATGTGTGTCCACAGGTGTCCACAGGTAGGTCGTTGTGCACTTGTAGATGTGCGTGTGAATGCCAGAGTCTCTCTCACTAAACCTTGAACTTGCAGATTTCTCTAGCCTAGGGAGCCAGCTTGCACCAGAGATCTCCAGTTTCTGCTTCTTGAACGCTGGAATTATCAGTGAGCCGCTACACTCCTCTGGCTTTTAAGTGGATCTCCTCTGGCTTTTAAGTGGATCCCGCGACTCTGAACTCAGGGCCTCGCACCTCCTCTACAGGTGCTCTGTCTTCCCCATTCCCCAGCTCCCTTCTTCTGTGGTCTTTCTTCTCTTCCCTCCTCCCTTTGAATTTCTTGGAAATAGTCTAATCCTGCTTGAAAATTTCTTAGGACACTGATAAGCAGAAATAATTGGTAGCGCGCATTTAGATCCCATCTGCCGTTTACCTGGAGAAGCTGGAATGAGCTACTTAAATTCACTAAGCCCTGATTTCCTCATCTAAAACAAGACTCCTAATCAACTGTTGCATTAGTTACTTTTCTGGTCCATGTGATGCAAGTAGCTCAGTGGAGCTGTTTGCTCCGCTCATGTTTCCATAGAGATGGTTGTGGTGGGAAGGGCGTGGTGACTGGCGTGTTTCTGTCCCTGTGCGTGAACCTGGCGTGCATCTCTAAAATCCTAACCGTGCCGGCTATGCACCATATCTCAAAGGTCCAACAGCCTCTCCGGAAAGCTGGGGTTCAGGCTCTCAAAACGCGAGGCGGTAGGAGACATGTCTCATTCAAACCATTTCTCTCCCAAGGCTGTCTTGAGCATTAAATGAGGTGGCTCAAATAAGGTTCCCAAGTGTCTCAAGAGCTCCTGGGTTATCTTTTGTTACAGAGTCTCAACAGCCAAGCCTTGTGTTGATTTCTTCCCCGAACAGAAGTTATTTTTTCCCATCATTCCAATTCCACAGGACTAGAACTCCACTGAAAGAGTATACAGGAGCGCCGCAGGTGACTGACTTTACCTTTCTTAGATGCTTGGTTGTTTTTTTTTCTTCGTTTATGTTTGTTGAGACTTCATTTATAACTGAAGGGTTCTGTTGTTGTTGTTGTTTGAGAGTGTTTAAGACAGGGTTTGCCCTATTGCCAGCCTGCCTTGAAATTCATTTTGTAGCCCAGATTAAGCTTGAACTCCTATAATCCTGGGATTACAGGGGTGAGCCACCATACTCATTTTATTATTTTCAATTATATATGTATATGTGTATATATATATACTATTTGTATATGTGTGTAATGATAAAAAGGGAAGGAGAAGTGGGTACCTTTTGGCAGGCCCTGTTAGGTATGCCATATGCAACAGTTAGTGCAAGAGGTTTATTGGGGCAGTGGAGGGGGAGAGTGAAAGGCCATGTTGGAGTGGGGACTTGAGAGAGGCAGTCAGACAGAGAGACAAGAGGAAGAAGAGATGCCCTAGAGGAGCAAGAGGCAAACGAGGAGTAAGAGGCAGGAGAGACAAGAGGCAAGAGGGGGCACAAGAGGCAAAGAGAGCAAGCCGTGTCTGGCGGGCACCTTTAATGGGTGCATATGTTGCCTAGCTGTTGGTGCAAAGGTACCTGGTCACAGGTGATGATGTTACTGCCCTAGTGGCAGAGGCAGGCTCCTGCTGCCAAGGAGCCTAACATTGTGCATGTGTGTGTCTGCGTGCATGTGTGCATGCATGTGCCTGTGTGTGTGCTTTTTGGATTTTCTAAAAATTGGAACAACTGTCTTGGCTTTTGAACAGGGACTGTCTCACAAGTGATGGGTAAAGCCAAGACCTCCCTCTTTTCAGTGTAGCCTGGGGGCAACCACAGCTGAGCTCAGAGTGGAGCTCACAATTTCAGAGTCAGATGGGAACCGGACTGCAGCTGTCCATAATGTATTAATATGACCCCATCCACAGCGCTTTAGTAAATGTATATCTGCCATCGCCTAATGCCCTTTTTCCAGAATTTCCTTTTGAATTAAGGCCTTACACGGTTCAGAGTCCCAGCTGCCAAGTAGAGTGACTCATTTCTCCATTATGTAAGCCATTAGCAGATTACTGCTTGGGACCCAGAATACCTTGCTCTAGAGGTAACAGCAAGGTGCCCCAAATGGCTCTCAGCTGTGCCCTGACATTGGCTCACCTGGGCTCCCCAGAGAACCCACTCTTAGCTCTCAGCTCTGAGTTCTCATTAACATCACAAAGCCACCCCTCTCTGCCTTCCGGGCAGTCACCTGCCCAAGGGAAAAGGGGGCTTATGGAAGAGGAGGTGATTTGTAATTACCAGGAAGTCAAAATTCTTGCAAAGACTGCAGATTGGCTAGATCTGAATGTAGGGAAATGTCATCTGAGGGGACCTGAAATTTGAGGCAGACTCCTTGGCATCAAGTTCTGTTTAAAGCAAACACTGGAGAAAATGACCTCGGGGATCTTGGGAAATTGAAGAAGAACAGCATGATTTACACAATGAGGCCGGAATGAAGGGAAATACTTAAGGAACAGTCATTTCTAAAATGCTGTTTTTTTTTTAAAATGATTTCAAAGCTCAAATACTTATATATTTGTTGTTTAAGTATAATCATGATTTTTTTTGTTGTTGTCTGGAGTACAAACTATGCATTGTAATTAGGCAAAAAGTACTGTTTCCCCAACCCATAGAAAGACCTAGTCAGTGTCTGTGATTGAGTGGAGATTCCATGCATGGAGGAGCATTGACTTTCTTAGCTCTTAATCCTGCCTCTCTGAGGAGGTCATATCATTTGGTGTGCTAGATGCAAATGTGGGAATTCAGTGGCTTCTGAAAATTACCTGTTGTCTTGGGATGGCAGTCCTCAGAGGGGGTCCCGGCCTCAAACACAGATATAATTATTATTTCCCAGTGATTGCTACAACTAGAGTGGATTAGCAGTGCCATGGGGATCGAGGATGCTGGTTCAAAGGCCGTTTTGTTTGCCATTCCTGATACTCAGAAGGTCATCAGGATGTGCTACATATCAAATATACGTGTTTGAGCCTTCCTGGGAGTCAGGTTTTTTTTTTTAATTTTATTTATTTATTTATTTATTAAAGATTTCTGCCTCCTCCCCACCACCGCCTCCCATTTCCCTCCCCCAATCAACTTCCCCTCTCTCATCAGCCCGAAGAGCAGTCAGGGTTCCCTGCCCTGTGGGAGGTCCAAGGACCCCTCCTGGGAGTCACTTTTAACTAGTCTAAATGTGCACACATTCTTCTTTCCCTTAGATCCTTTAGTTTACTGTCCTATCAGGTAGAACTGGCAAAGTCCCATCTGGGCACTTTTGTTTCTTGGTGTTAGGTCTCAAAGAACTCGCAGACAAATGGCTGAGGTGCCTATTGAGCATACCAGAGCAGATGCTGGCCTGTCTCAGCATCACCAATGCCTGTTACCTAGTCCTGACTCCTCTCAGTTCTTCTCACCCTGTCCCCTACCCTGGACCTCTGGAGTCTTTGAGCTTCACTTCCCTTCCCCCAACTTCTCTGATTCCTATATACCCTCAGCCATGGTCAGCAGCCCCGCTCTTAGCTCCTCCCCTCCTCCCATGGTCTGGTTCACTCTATTGGCCTCTCTTCAGTCTGAACCCTTCCAGATGCCTCTGCCTCTTCTCTCTCTCATATCTACAAGAAACCTTCTCAGCCGCATACCTGGCACCAGTCCTGTCCTCATTTTTCATTCACTTCGTAAGAGAGATACAGTCGCGGACCACACAGGAGTCCAGAACTCTGCATTTCCTGACTGCTCTTATCAGTCATTAAATGACTATCAGTCATTAAAACATCGTTTCTCAAAGAACCCAAGGGGAAAAGAGGCCACTGCATCAATAACTAAAATGTAAGATACTTTTTACAAGACAGACATGCTCAGTGAGAGAATACTGTTCCGGGGAGAACTTTATGGAGTGGCTGACGTGTAAGGTGCCCACCCTTCCCACCATAATCCAAGTTTTTGCAGGTGAGGTTGTTTCCTGCCTAGATATGCCTCTTCATCGTTGGCTTGAGGGTTATCTCCGGAGAGGCAGAAAGAGAGTCCATTGTCCTCAGTGTTTTGTGACTTGGTTCGGTGATTGACACAGAGTGGGAACCTAACATATATTCATTGGTTTGTGCCAGAAGCAGGGCGCCAGCTGTTCTTTCTAATGGGAAGTGGAAAGTGAGATGGTACAGTCAGAATATTCAACTCCGTCGAAAACAGAAGGTTGTCTTAAGTCTAGTAGCCCCCCTACATTCTTTAATAGGGCATTTTCCCTTTTATCTTTTTTGGCTTTTTAGACCCAAACTTCTTGGGTGCCATTCAAAAGAGGAAATGAAAGTGAGAGAGGTTTGCAGCAGGAGTCTGGTGGAGCCTCCGGGCATCTCTGGAGCAAGAGCCGTTTGCTGTTTCGTCCTGAGATGAAGAGGTCTCAGGAAGCCAACTGAAGTCATCTGTTTCAAAATCTCAATGGCTCTTGCCTGGCTCTGTTGTCTTAGACATTGTCTCTTTTGCATCCCATTATGAGAGACTAAACTGAACTCAGAAATAGCCACCACTATTAGAATAGTGAGCTCTGGTGAGATCTAGGAGTCAGGGGATAGATGTCAAGGTCTCCCCTCCTACCACCAGCTAACACCCAGGCTTGCTTCTGTCATCAGAGAAACACAGTAGGGCAGAGAACCCTCTGGATTCTCCCCTTTCTTCCCGTCCCAGATTCCCCAGCTATGGATTATCCCAAGGCCATTGTGAAGCCTGTGTGGCTCCCAAAGGTCTTCTTGCCTTCTAGCACACATGCATCCCCAAAGCCTTGCTAGAAAACTGCAGGAACTTCCAAGTCTGCATAGCAGCCAGTTACCTGAGGAAGCTCTGCACCAGTGTCTGCCACCGGCATTGGCCTTGTCTGTTTGTTTCTTTTTCTTTTCTTTCTACCAATTCCAAACATGAAGGCTAAGGTACCTATTAGATTTGATGTCCCACGTTCTCCCTCTGAAATTAAGTTTGTTTTACTAGCCAATAATTCGATTTCATTAAAAAAAACCCAGGATTTATTTTATAAGCATGGCAACTAGCCATTACATGAAAAGTTCTCCACGGGCCCAAAGCAGAACATGTAAAATGCCATCTCAGGTGCCAAGTTCTTTCCTCATGCCTTCTTGTTTTCCTTCACAGCATTTTGGAAGTGGTTTAAATCTAATTGGTTCCCCCAGGACCTCAACTCCTGTTAAATTTGTGGAACATCTTTTTTTTTTCTCCTAGAGGCCTCTGGAGATAATGAGTTGCTGCTTCTGGCTGGCATGCAGGATAGAGTGATGCATGAAGCAACTTTTGTCCTTATTAACTAATTAATTATTATCATTATTAATCCTTTTTTAGGAACTTTCGAGTGTTGGCTCAACTCTTTTGAAACTTGGAATGTTTGCTTTTTCCTCTTCTTTTGAAAGTCTTCCTAATGTTGAATTTCACATAAGAACAACACCTATATCCTAGCTAGCTTTAACTGTCAGTTTGACACAGCTTAGAACTTCTGAGGAGGTAGTTTAAACTGAGGAATTGCCCTGTTCAGGTATTGTCCTGTCCTGTAGACTTGCCTGTGGTTTTCTTTCTTTCTTTCTTTCTTTCTTTCTTTCTTTCTTTCTTTCTTTCTTTCTTTCTT
>JABTXL010000002.1:34575821-34622976 GCA_025134845.1 Neodon shergylaensis | reverse complement strand
GTGTGTGTGTGTGCACGCGTGCATGTGTGTGTGTGCACGCGTGCATGTGTGTGTGTTTGTGTGTTTGTACTTGTACATGTGTGGATGTTAGGGGGCAATCTCAGTTGTCTTTCAAGCATTTACCTTTTCTTTTGAGACAGAATCTCATTGGCCAGGAACTCACCAAACAGACTAGACCAGCTGGCCACTGAACCGCCCAGCGTCCCATTATCCTCTGCCAAATTCCCGGATTACAAATGTCCCCCGCCGCCATGCCAGGCCTTTTCGCTTAGGATCTGGGGATTTCACTCAGAACACTGAGTGTTTCACTGACTCCACCATCTCCTCAACCCTAGTTTTATTTCTCTTTCTGAGACAGGGTCTTGCCACGTAGCCCCGACTGGGCTAGGTCTTTCCATGTGACCAAGCTTGCCTGGAACTTGGACGGATTCCCCTTCCTCTGTTTCCACAGCACATATACAAGAGGAGTATGCTTGGAGTGTGGGCTTATTCTGTTTCTTTAGTGTTCTCTGAGAACATGATTGCAAGAGTTCCAGGTGCCATGTGGACACGATCCCACGAGGCCACTGAGTCCTGGTGTGTGTCCTTCCCATGTGCATGTTCTCTCCGTGCATCCCCCAGAGGGCACTGCATGGGCATGCACAGTGGAGGCCTGCTGTTGATAATTTAAATGTCTGTTTGAAAATCTGTGTCACACTGCACCTTAATATTTAATTTTCTCGCTGTGAGGCTGGCTTTGGTGTTAATGATTTTTTCATTTTCTCAGCCACATTTTATGGATTATTTAACTAGCACGGATGACAGGATGAGACAAAGGGAAGGGACAGAGGAAGGCGGCAGCATGGTCTCATGCCGGAATGTTCTCACAGCAAGGGCAGCACCTGTGGGGTACCCTGAGAGAAATCCAGAGGTGTGTGGTTTGGGCCGAGGAAGCCTGGGTGACTGGCTGTGAGAGCTTAGTCAGACTTGTCATTTACCCTCAGCCTCGTTGAAGTTCATGGAGAGCACAGCCGTTCTTTATATTTCTTGGAAAAGTGGTGAAATTATTCAAAGTTTACTTTGAATTACAAAATCACTATATCAAAGTTACGTGCATTTACATGTGCTCCCACACACACATGTATGCATATATAGTCACATACATATATGTGTCTTATGTACAACCACCAAGGATGTGTGCTGGTTAGTTTTCTGTCATCTTGACACAAGCTAGGGCCATCTGGGAAGATGGAACTTTAATCAGAAAATGTCTTCATCACACTGGTCTGTAGGCAAGCCTGTGGAATATTTTCTTGATTAATGATCAGTGTGGGAGAGGCCATCCCACCGTGGGGCAGTGCCACCCCTGAGCAGGCAGGTGGTCCTGTGGTATCTAAGAAAGCAGCCCGGCAAAATATGGAGAGAGGAAGGCAGTAAGCAGCGTCCTTCATGTTCTCTGCTTCAGTCCCTGCCTCCAGGCTCCTGCTGGATCTCCCGAGCTGGCTCTCTCCTGTGCTAGACTGCGATGATGGCCTGTAAGAGCCAAACAGGCCCTTTCTTCTCCGAGTTGTTTCGGTCTAGAATTTAGCACAACAACAGAAAGACTAGAACGAGAGGAGAACAAGCAAGCAAAGGAGTTCTCAGATCCATTTCCTCTCCACGTCGACACCCGCACTCACAGGGCCTGTTGACACACCATGCCCCCCGTCAGTGGCTTATGTGAGTGCCCCTTCTTGAGGCTACACGTTCAGGAAGTTTGGACACAACAATGACATTCATCTACTACTATGCTGTCATACACGGTGGTTCCTGCGCCAATGTCCTCTGTATTCTGCCTATTCATCCGCCCTTTCCCACACTCCCTGGCAACCATTACTGTCACATAGGTCATGTGATCTTTTGTCCTTGGCTTCTTTTTCTTATGAATATAAATTCAAGGTTCCTCCATGTCTTTAAATGAGCTTAAGAATTCTGCTGTGGTCCCCCCAGCTTGGTTTTAAAGTTACACTGTGTTTGATAAACACCTCTGATAATATCTCTGTTGTATTTTCTTCATGTCACTTGTCTCCCTCTGATGTCTTCATCTTCTCTTTATCTGTCCTTCTCACTAGAACGTCATAGCGGAAATGGAGTTCCGGTTTGTCTGGGGTCCAGGCCTTCTTACAGTAGCTGGACCAGTGCCTCTGCCTAGTGGATGCGCAGCAAATGTTGTAAGGGTCGCATGCAGGGTGACCTCAACGTTAATTCCCTTCAGCTCTAGCCTTCTCCCCTCCTTGGTTTTAAAGGTAACAAATGCTTTCAATCACCTGGCTCCAGATTTCCAGATTTTGCTGAGAGGATGAAGCAGAAAATCGTGTTAGTCTCCAAGGCTGGGAATTATTTCTTGTTCACCTTTGGCTGCTGAGGCTCCGTGGGTTGTCTTCTGAATTTAATAGGCCCCAGGTGAAAGGCAGTTTGAAGCTTCGGTGGGAACTTGTCACATGGCAAGAGAGGAGGCAGGCGGTAGAAAATGATAAAAGGGAGAATAGCAGAAAAGTATGTTCTAACATTTATTGAGTCACACATTGTATTCCAAGCGGTGTATAACATAAAACGTGAATTAGGGGGCAAATCTGATATAAAATGAGTGAGCACACACAGCACACAGCACTACAGGGATGAAGGTCTTTCTTTAGACATTTGACTCATTTACCAAACTGTAGTGTGATCAAAATATAGGCTAGTTCCAGGGAGCAATAATACAGTCACTGTTTGTGGCTCAGTGGTGCCCTCGGGGGCACAGAGAGGCCTGCAATTTCATTATTGGTTTTGTAAGTAACTTTCTTTAAGGCTAACAGACTTTCTGGGAAGGCCAAACCAAGTGAAGCTGAGTTAATGTTCTCATTAAAATGTTAAAGAGGCCTTATTCATGAACGACTGAGGCTGGACTTGCTTCTTCCTTGTAAACTATGAAAATATGTGGTGATCTCTTTCCAGAGGGTTCCCCTGGGCCCTCTGTCACCAAAAGCTTTGCTTAAACAGGGCTTGGCCACTTCTGGGAATGGAGTCCCTGATCCCCTGCAGTGTGTCTTCCAGGAGGAGCTGGTCATGGATTACTCCTCCGTCAGTTTGCTTTCTTCCTCCAGAACCTACTCGATTGGGATGCGTCTCAAAGACATCTGAAGATGCTGAAATGCCAGTGAAGCCAAACAGTCGCTCTGATGATTTCCTGGATGACACAGTCCCCTTCGTCCCTCCTCCCCTCTTGGTCCTCCCTCAGCATCCCGTTTGTAAACAGTCTTAGGACATTGTAGATGGTGGATGCCAAGCACAATGCTGATTTTATTTCTGGATCCCCCTCACACCTCCCCCCACACCCCACGACTAAACATGAGTCTTCATTGGCTAGAGCTACTTGAGAGGAATGAAAACAGGAGTAGTATTGGCACCAAGGCTATAGTGTTTCTCAGGCTTGTAGGTGATGGAGAACTCACCCAGGTAGTGGCTGATCATCTCTGGTTTTCCACCTGGCCAATGGTCAGGTACACACCTACCGTGCTTGGTGAGCATGTCCCCCAGGTGGGTCTTCACCATCTTTGGCTTCTCCATGGGTGGCGCCTCCTTCTTGGCCTTTCTCAGGTGCTTGAGTAGCAACTGCTGCTTCTACCACAGGCCAAGGTTCAGGCGCTGCCTCTGTACAACTGCATCAGGGGCTCACAGGTCGAATCTAGCATCCAGATCCAGGTCCATGCTGGGGTAGGTGAATTTGTAAAAAGTTCTGCTTCTCTTTCTGCTCCACTTCAGCCATCTTGGTGGATGCTCTTGGAAACTGTTTTATAATGATATTTGGGTAAGACTGAAAGTGTGGAATGATGGTCTTCATAGAAGCAGGAAACCATATCACTGGAAGACTCAAAATTAAATTTAAGGAGAATCAGCTAAAACATTCTACCTTGACTCTAAATCCATGTTATTAGAAAACCTTGCTTGTTGCACGGTAGCAAATGCAGTCTCATGGTTTGCACTTGCGATAGTGAGGGAGCGGTGTAAAGTACCCATAGGAGGAGAGAAGTCTAGCCTGCGTTCATGGCGATATTCACCAAACAAAAGACACTCATAAAAAGAAAGAGATACAAGCTTTTTTAAAGTTTTTTATGGGACAGTGGAGACCTCATACAATAATGACCTCAAACAGTTGTTAAGCTGGTAGGTTTTGTTGTTGCCTAAGAAGTGGGTAGTTGTGGACAAATAGGTTTGGGCAAAAGAATATGATCTACTAGTAGTGAATGGAAGGATGTTTACTAAGGACTTTGTGTCTTCTTGGTACCCCCATATCCTTGGCTCTTTGAGTTATGTGTAGAGGCTTTACTTCGCATGTGAGGGTCTTGTGATCTGCTTCTAGAGGTCTGAATTTTTTTTAACCAAGTCCTACTGACCAGATTAAGGCAAGAAGGGCAGCAGAGGTGACAGAGACCTTCCTGCTTCTGCTGTTTCTCAAGCACAGTGCCACCATCTGCAGGGGAATAGCCCTCAACACTGTTAGTCATAAGTAAAACTGATGGGTTTGAATACTTTCTCCTACCCAGACCAGATTCATGTTGAAATATGTATGTCCTAGGAGTTGCCAAAGCATTTCCTTCTAAAGAATGAACTCCTTGTCCAAGTGAGTACTTGACATTTGTAAACTGTTTCCATGGAGAGCCAGAGATGTTGAGAGTTACCCCAGATGCTCCAGAAAGATGGCTGACTCTGTAGGTTTCTGAATGGCTTTGATGGGTGCGTGACGCCTTCAGCCCAGTGATGATAGGGTTGTTAGCGGTAAAAAGAACCTCTTGTAATTTCTGTGGAACACTGGTGCCACATAATGAAATACATGCTTTTAATTACAAAGCAATTTAGAGTCACATGTAACAAACTTCCAGGCTCGTTCTTTCTTTCACTCTTGATTGATTGACAGTAGTGTCTTGCAGTCACCGGGAAACTGCTCACCTGGCCCCTGCATTCAGAGTGACTTCCCACAGTTTATCCGACCTGACTCAACAGTCTCTATCTCCTTCTCACTGTAGCCAAAGTAGGAATCCGGTAGTTGGTGTGGTCTGTGGAGCAAGTGCATTGTGGGGAATTTTTTAGTTGGGTGGAAAATGCCTGTGTGCACTGCTCATTAGTGTGAATTAGTATTTTTTTCAGCTAGGCTCTCTAAAATTTATACTGACCAGTGTGTTAGTTGGTTGGTCACTCAATCATTTTTCCATCATATATTTAGGATATATATGTATATTCATCATATATAATATGTATATTATGTAATATTTGTATATACTTATGTGCATAATTCACATACATACTTACATACATGCACTGTGCCAGGAACTGTGTGCCCAGGCACCGGGACACAGAAGGTCAGCAAACTGGATTTTGTATGAGTTTTATTGATACTTCACAGCTTGACTATAAAAGATTGTGCTACTTAAAGAAAACCAAAATTGCTTTTCCGCAATTTAAAGACTACATGTGAGATTGCCATATTGCAGCCTAAGAAGCTATAGCATTCTTCCTAAGTGCAGTTGATATGAGAAGTGGTACCAGGCATTTCTGTATTATATACAATCTTCATATATTTATTAAACTGTACCTTTTGAGGCTTCCTGATGGGAGAGTAAAGGAGGTTTCTTGTGTGCTGTACTGTGTCTTTGTCCAGAACTGCTTGGTATGCTCTTGCTGGAGCCATTGCACTGCCTTGTATGTGGACGGGATGTGCTTCCCTCATCCCAGGGGGATGTGGGAGTCTGTACAAAGAGGGATGAGACTAAAGCCAGGATTGCTTTCATGGTACACTTAGGCAAAACTAGGGAGCGTGTGAAACCCTTCACGTAGTACATGTCACCTTAGTATACTGTGCTTTTAAGCACAATAGCTGAATATTCCAGTTTTGTCCTATATTTTCAAATGCTTAGAGAACGCTAGGTTATTGCATTTTCTAAGTCTCCCTGCCCTGGCTGTTGACCTGGCACAGGTTAGGAGGATGTTTGAAGTCCAAGTATTATGTCGGCGTAATGGAGGAGTCCAGCACTTCCCTGTCGTTGCTAAGCTCTGTGCTTGGCTGGGCTGGCTGCGTGCTAACAACAGCCACTCAGGTCTGTGAAAGGAAAGAGGGCATAGAAGAAGAGAATCAAAACACGGGCATAGAGGGGGAAAAAGAGACAGTGGAGAGGAGGCACGGGATATTCCTTCTTTCTCTCCCTTCCCTGCTCACAGAAAAGACCGGGTAACACAGCAGGTCATTTGGAAGGGGAAAGGAGAGCCAGGTAGGGATAGGAGAGCAGCTGGAGGTGGTGAGGGAATCAGCAAAGCCAAAAGAATGAGTGAGGGAAAAAGGAGAGATGAAAATCATTTAAATGTAGGAAAGAGGTGGGCACAGAGAGGGGGGTAGTGCACGCTTTGGTCATACCGAGAGCCCTCAATTGCTCCCAGTGGTGCTTCTACGAAACAGCCATGTCCCTTGCGGAGGACATTTTCCTGACTTTTGTATTAACTTTAATGCGATTCCCTTTGTGGTTGCTGTATAACTGGTTGAGGTTTCATTGACACTCTGTGTGATCAAATGGCAAGCAGAGAGGCACAGTTCTGTTATCCCTCGCTGGGTGCCGCAGACTTCTGAGTCTGCGCTTTCTGTATTTGATGTTTGCCATTCCTCCTTGTCTACAGGTAGTAGAGTTAAAAGGGGGGAAGCACACCTCTGGGCTACCACGGTTATGGCTCATGCATACAGATATTCAAAGAAGCCGAAAGAAAAATAGAAAGTCACAGTCCAGTATTTTCTCGAAGTAAGGTAGTTGACTCTTTCATTTCTGGTTTGGTTACATGCCCTGACACTGCCATGCACCGTACCTTCTGGAAGATCTGGTTTTTGTTACAGGATTCGCTGTGGCATGCCTTCCAGACAGCTGGCACTGAGCAAGGCTCTTTCCAAGTGGGCATGCACACCTGAGTGCCCACCTTCCTGTTAGAGCAAATCTGCCATTTCATAACTTCTGTTTTCCCTCTTCGGACTCTTTGGATGACATTGGTTATAACTGAAGAGCTTTTTGGTATTGCTTCACAGTTAGTCTATGTGTCCTGGAACAGGAAGGGGATTTAGTCAGCAGCGAAGGATTTTGGAGGGGCCAGGAGGCCGTTTGTTCTCAGATTCATACACCTGTAATGAAATTGTGGGCTTCAGATCTGGGTCACTCCATGTTGTGGTCCTAGGAACCACAAGCACAGTGTTGGGGGTACTTTAAAATCAGGCTTCTCAGGCTTCTGTGTGCATGGGAACCAACTGAAGGCCCCATGAAAATGCAGATTCTGGTGCTGTACACCTCCCTGTGGACCCTCAGTCCAACCTGATGTTACTGAGTACAGACCATGCTTGGAAAAAGGACTCTGACATCCTTCCTAGAAAACTCAGTCAGTCTATGAAAATATCTAGGTATATTTTGCAGTTTGCAGGACAATAGATTTTCTTAGGAAAAAAAATGCACAAACCACTAATTCATTTCCAGTTGGAAATTTACAAGAAAAATTAGCTCATCTGCTTCCACAGCGTTAGGCACTAGTGAGGCTCTGGCTCTAACACCAGCCGCGGTGTAGCAAACTTTAATGACAAGGGCTTTTTTAAAGCAGAAATATTCTGTGAAAGATTGACAGCTTAAAGGCAGTTATTGATTGTTCCCAAGTTAGCATGGTGCGGAGCCCTTCTGCAAGGGCATTCAGTTGGAATGGGCCGGGCACAGAAAGGGCGATGTTCAGCTCAAGCTCCGCCAAGTGAAACCTTGCATCTGCTTACACATGTTCAGGTGGCTCAGCAGTTGATGTTTGAGTTTCTTCTAACAAGATGGCCTTTGTTTTACAGGTCCTTGGCGGCCAGCGTAACCATGTATTGATAATACGCGGAGAAGAGAGAACTCACTGTCCTAAGGTAAGGGAGTGGTGTGTGGGGCACAAATGGCAAGCAGGACTAATGTCAGAGTGTCACTGTGTGGGAACTGACTTCTCGTCATCATTTGGCATAACGTCATTCTCTTATGCACACAGGGCTTCCTAGGCTTCAGGGGCTCTGTGGTATAAAGCCACAGTGAACTGACTAGCTCACGGGGAACATCTGCAGGACCTTTGGAAACCATCAGTGATGAAACACAGCCAGAGGAGGTCATGTACCAATTTCTAAAGTCAAGTGGAATTATGGCTGTTCCTCCTTTTTATCAGAAACCTCTCTTTTCCACGTTAATGTAAATATGTAAATACTGAAGACTTCAAATTAAGTCTTCTCTTTTTCTTCTTATCTTAAGTTGTCCTGAGTCTCCTCCCTCCTTTTCTTATTAAAATTCATGTCTCACCACTTTGATTTGCCCAAACAGGTCACTCAGATTAGTTTTCCATTAAGTTTTGCTGCTTACTTTTCTGTCTAGCCATCTATCCAGAGGACTAAAGATCCCCACTAGAGAGAAACCATCTCTTTCTCATATGGCCTATGTAAATCTGACATGGACGTAGGCATCTGGTTAACTGAACGGAGATACCAGTAGAAATGGCCCCAGCAGGAGTTCTCTTTGCCACGGTAATTTTGTTACTGGGTTTATTTCTTTGGTGACTTAGTCTGTATCATTGCACCATAGTCCTAGAAGCTATGTGTCCACAATCAAGGCGTGGTCAGTGTTCCTTTTTGGTGTTGCGAGAAAGAGTAGGTTCCAGCTCGAGATTCTGTTGTCTCAAGCATTCCTTGGCGTATAGGTGACATCTTCCCCCCCAGTTTTCCTATCATATTCCTTCCATGCCTGCCTACCTCAGTGTCATAGGACACTGGGGGGATTCTAATCATCTAGTCTTAGCTTCACCATCCTTATGAACCCCATTTCTAAAGCATGTTATGCTTACATGCACAGGAA
The DNA here is from genome assembly GCA_025134845.1 of Neodon shergylaensis. Classification (NCBI taxonomy): domain Eukaryota; kingdom Metazoa; phylum Chordata; class Mammalia; order Rodentia; family Cricetidae; genus Neodon; species Neodon shergylaensis. Next base: position 34,614,094 of record JABTXL010000002.1, on the reverse strand, counting down.
GCTGGTACCTCTGCATCTATTAGAGGGACATAATTCAACTGCAGTACTGTCCAAGCGAATCTCGGTATCCCCCAATGAGTCTTCCACCACCTTGCTGCTGCTTACTGTCTACGGAATGAGTGAAAGACCACCTTGATGGTGGCCAGATTGAGTTAGGAGAAGCAAAGTGCACTTCCCAGAGGTGTGCAGGCTTCATAACACCCTTACCTACAGTGAACACCTCCGTGCGGTATAGTCTAGGTTAAACAGTGCAGTAAACAGACAAGATGCCTCTTTCGAAAGTTATATAGAAAGCGAATTTAAAAAGACATACCTAGCGCCTGGTGTGAACTGTCCTTGCTTCTCTGCTGGCATCCAGGCCGAACCATCAGTTTGCATACTGCCTCCATCAGAACCTCAAGATATCTTTACAGCCAGTTCAGCGCCTTTTAAATCATAGCCGGGCTGCTCTTCCTCCCCAGCTGCATCGCTTTGCACTTATTAAGTTTAATGTTCTGTTTCCTAGCTTTAATTCATAAATGCTATCCTGGAATGGATCTGCCCTCGCAGCGTCTTCTTCCATTTCTGTGCTTCTCTAGCTCAGATTATTAGAAGTTACCCCTTTAGCATTCGGATTTGGGTGTTGGTAAGACATTAGGACGCTGATCCTCAGGTAGAACTTAATGGCTCTGTTTATTCCTGGAGATGTTTATTTGTGAAATTTTTACTTCCTCTTAACTCAGTGCTTTCGGTCCAAGTCTGCTGTTGCAGAAAAAAAAATATTAGCTAAAAGAACTAAGAGGAAGCCTCCTGCCGAGAAGCGTAAGGGGCTGGAGGCAGAGTTTTCTGCCTGGAAGGAGTGGACTGATTAGGAGACTGAGAGTTCTCCTTTGCCTAGGATGAGCAGTGTATGGAGCTGTTTTAAGGTTAGGTAGGGCAGGGTCTAGATGTGGAGCTGTTTTAAGGTGGTAGGACAAGGTCTAAATTGGGAGCTGTTTTAAGGTGGTAGGGCAGGGTCTAGATGGGGAGCTGTGTTAAGGTGGTAGGGCAGGGTCTAGATGTGGAGGGTCAGAGCCAGCCTCGGGCTTCCTCAAAGTCTACCCTGCAGGCCCATTGGAATCACTCACATGCAGATATTCCCAGCCCACAGGAGTTTCTGTGTTCCTTGGGATGAAGGTGCGTCTGCCCCATGTCCAGATGGGTGACATTGGTTCCAACAGTACTAGATTTATAAGCTGGAGGCAGATAGTGCAATGCAAAATAGAAACAAAACTTCATGTTAGCCTTTTTCCCCACCGATGTTTGTCCTCCGAAAATTGGCAGAATCATATAGCAGTTGCTTATGAAACGTGTAGGCACGGTCCCACCTAATGACATGGAGGTGTGCCCAGGTTTGTCTTGATGCCTGCACAGCTGCGTTCTCTGTTTCACTCCGGCCTCCACTGCCGTTGATTTAAGTGCTTCTGTAGCTTCCCACGTTCATGTCCCTTGTTTGGTTTGCTAAGGATGGCAGTTCAGTTGCTTTAGCCACGCAAAGATCATCACATCAGGGCAATGGTGGGGTTGCCCTCTGTGGCTGCGGTAGAGCCCAGCGAGCAAGCAGTTACACACTCGTTATTAGAGTCTGCCAAACTGAGTGGCCACGACTGCACTGTGCACTGCTGTAGCGGAAATGCTCTAATCATTCTTGTTTTAATAACTAAGTCATTTGTGTGGACCTTATACTCCTCTGTTATAGAAATAACCCAGAAACAAAGCCACAAGCCCCTCTAGCATTTAAACCTTAGTTATCTTTGTTGCCTAGCCTTTTCTTTGCTATCACTCTGCATTCATCAATTTCACTGATCTAATATTTGAGAACTTGGACATAGGGTTTCCATGGGATGCTAATATTTGTTGTTAGCTCTGATTTTAAACCCTGCAAGTCATTTCTGTGTTCACTTAGTCAATGATCAACATGGTAGAGTTTTGTGTGTGTGTTTTTAAACACCTGTTAAAGGTTATTGGTGGCGTACACCTTTAATTCCAGCACTCGGGGGGCAGAGACAGGCGGGTCTCTGTAAGTTTGAGGCCAGCCTAGTCTACAAAGCGAGTTCCAGGGCAGTCAGAGATACACAGAGAAACCCTGTCTTGAAAACCGAAAAAAAAAAGTTATTTATACTGTTTAGAAAGTATACTGAAGTATTTTCATTTCAACAAGTCTTCTGCTTGGGGATATTGGGGATAGGGTCTCACTATGTGGCCCTACTTTCACTTGCTGTGTAGGACACACTGGCCTCCAACTCAGATCTATGTGCTTTGGCTCCCTACTTCTGGGATTAAAAGCGTGTGCCACTAGGTTTGGCACAATCATATTTTGAGTCAAGCTTTTATCAAACCTTCTTAGGACATTGCTTTTTTTATTTTTCTTCACACAAGTTGGAATGGGAACCTAAGTGTACAATTTCTTTGGGTTCATCTTTCTCCCATGGCAATCTCGCTGTTTCATTTAAAATCTATGAGTTCAGTGATCCTGAGCTGGAAAGTAAAGTTAATGAAGACTAGCAGAGGGCTTCTGGCAGGGAGCTCAACGAGTGTGGCCTTCTCCCCCTTCTGTTGCTGGTTCTTACATATAAGTAGCATAGGCTTTGTCCAATTCCTATAGTTTGTGCTTTTTAACCCCCACTGTTGCTTCTCCTCCACCCCTCCTCCTCGTCTCCTGTACCTCCTCCTCCTCTTCTTCTCCTATACCTCCTCCTCTCCTTGTCTCTTCCTTTTCTAGGTTTTTCTCACTTCCCCTTTCACTTGCTCATTTATGCATTCCCTTTCTGTCTTGTACCAAAAATTGCTCTGGGAGAAAATGTTGAACATATTATCACTCAGACGAAGATGAACAGCCATGCAAAAGCTACTGGTGTAATTCAGCCATATACTTCACATGTCTTCCAAACAGGAAGCAGGGCAGTAAAATTGCCTGGAGGGAGGTAGGGACTGTTTTTATGGAGATCGTAAAGGAGTGGAGATTGGGAGCATAGAAAAGATGCCGCCATGTGGATGAGCATCATGGAATAAGAAGCTTTCCATAGGAGAGGAGATGGATCTGCAGGGAGCTGGGTGTGCTGTGGGCTGCATGTTGATAGGATGCCCCAGAGCTTACCGTGGAAAGAGGGAGTGAGAATGGATGAGGCTCTTGATGGGAAGGTGGAAATCAGATATTGCTGGTTCCTTTACACACAGCGGAGTCTGCCTTTCTGTCTCGTGATGCTCACATCTGTTGCCATCCATGCATCCTGCACACTGCCAGGAGACTGACAGTTCATAAGGGCATGTATCTTCTTTCTTTATGACTCTCAAGTCACTGCTTCCAAAGGACAGCCAGGCTCCTCTCACCGCCCCTCACTCCATGAAGTCATGCACTCAGTGAGGCTTGTCCATTTTGTTTCTCATACACCATTTCCTACTTTTCTCTCTCTGCTTCCATTTTCAAGACCCCCCTGTCCTTCAAGACTACCTGTCGTTTGTATTTCTTATGGAAACTTTGCTCCTGACTGATTTTTCTTTTACCCCTTCTCAATCAAAATCTTCATATGCTTCTTCGAGTCACAGGCTGTTTTTACAAATGCGCAGTAAGATACCCACGCATTGAAGCAAAGGGCTGATGTCGCTCATGTAGCCTGTCTATGTCAAAAGAGCAGCCTCTCGCATGTAGCAGACACTGCGCTGTCGCCTGTCCAGAGAACGGAGCAAAACGGTTTCTATAATTTGGGAGGTTCTTACTGTAATCGATCAGTTGTCACGGGAAGATGCAGTGGTCAATATGCTCTCCATATGCAGCTCTCGCGTGGAAGAATAACTGTCAGCGGACAGGGAGGACTGCACTGAACAAAAGGCAGACCTGGTGCAGAAAGGATTTCAGGTTTAAGTGCAAATCAGATGAGCGGCCCTAAGGTTTTGACATGGGAAGGGGACACTCAACCATTAAGCCGCATGAGATTGTTTCTGTCACTGAGTAACAAATGGCCCAACAGGTAAAAAGCACCCATATTACATTAAAATTATTATATGAAATGACCTCTGGAAAACTTGATTCAATTTAAGTCTTCTCGGTTACAGGTCTGGAGACAATCACAAATTCCAAAATGTATTTATGAAACTGTGTCGCCACTGAGCTCAAAAGACCATAATCCTATTACTTGAGATTTTGAAAAGGGTAAACATGAGTAACTGCAAAGAGATATTGATTACAGAAGTAATATGAACAGGAATAATGGAATTAAAGTAATTGAGGCAATATTGGGCCTAATGGACCTTGTTCCCATAGTGCCTTTCTTCTGCTTTTGCATCGAGTTGGCTCTGAAGTCAATTGGACTGTGTGCATCGAGAAGAGACACGATGGGAGAATGAACGTTGCTGTCTATAAAAAAATCAATCTGTTGTTCTTAAGGAAGAGCATCAGTCAGTCTGTGAAATCAATTAACTGGGTTTTTCTGCATTAATTTATAACATAATGAAACAAATGATAAGACAAAATTTTATACCTTAAACATAGTAGATCTCAGTAGACATTTCTTGAATTGACGGGAGGCTAACGGGTTTAGTTTTAAAGTGAATGGGTGCAGGTCCCTTTGTTAGTACGCATCCCTCCATGTTCTCTTGACAGCCCGTATCCGCAGCCCTGTAAAGGCAGATTATTCAGTTCCATTGATTCTTGCTCCAAGATCAATTCTCCCCCATTTCTCCTGTCAACAGGCCAGGCCAACTTTGGGGACCTTGTATCTCTGGGTCATTCAGTGTCCTAAGTGATGTTTTGGAAATCTTGGCTGTCATAATTATGTTGCACTGAAAGATTTTATATTTGGAAATACCACTTTAATGACAGAACTCCATCTTTAGGAACATCAGTGCTGTTTTCTTGCGGGCCAGGCTCTGAACTTGTGCTCATTAAGATTCCTTCCTGCCTTTCCTTACATTTAACCTCTACCAGTTCCTACCCCGATGGGAGTAACAGATTTGTTCTTACATTGTGTCACTGCAGGTTGGATATGCCTGTTATCTATAGACATATGTGCACACATCCATACTTACATAAATGTAATTAAGAGCCGTTCTCATTTAGGCAACAGTGAGTGTTTTGTTTGTTTGTTTTATCAACACTCTTAGAAAGAAGGCCATTTTAGTGGGATGCGTGCTGCTGGGGCCGGGAGAGCTGCAGGTGCATGATATAGAAGTTTTTCTTTTTTTAACCTGTAATAATTTCAATAGCCATGGCATTTTTAATCTCCATAAATGTATAACTTTAAAATCTGAACATCACTCAAGTCTGAAGTTTTCTGTCTCCTTTCATATGATTGTATTGTACTAAAGTATTTACAAAACATTTCAACATCTTGATGATCCACCGTGGTGAGGGATGGAAATCTTCAGACTCTCAAAGCAGATGTGTTTTGTGCAGAAGGGTTTTCTTTTCTTATGTGAAGAGCCCTGATGTATATATCCCTCAGTCAATTAATCATTCTCTGTTGTACAAGGTGCAGCCTCTGCAGAGAAATGTCTGGAAGCCCAAGTTTTCAAAACTGAATTGAAACCCTTCTTACCTCCTTTGCATTGGCTCTTGCATCCCACCGTCTTGTCAGATGGAGTTTGCTCTGCGTGTTCTCCTTTAGGCCAATCATCAATGCAGAAATGCAGAGCCCTCTTTTCCCTTTGAGGATATGTTCTTGTTTCCCACAACGCACAGTGCATTGTTAGGGCAATGGGATGGACCATTACATAAGAACATGCAGTAACCAAGTTGAGTTTCACCTAAATGCCTCAATCTGTTACTCCTAAACATTGGTTCTTGTCTGTTCTGCTGTAAACAAATTGAGTAATCTCAATGCTAAAGGATTCTCAATGCCAAAGGCTAAACACTGACTCAGAGGTTCAAGGTTAAAGATAAATATGGATGAAACCCAAGATTATGACAAATAAAACAACAGTAAATCTATAGATAGCGAACTTCATCTTTTAATAAAAGTCAACTGAGAAGTTGAAATTAGAGAGAACCGTAACCTGCATTTTAAGGCTTCACTAGCGCTTCCCGCTCTCACTGTCCTGTCCTCTGAGGGAAGTCGGCAGGAACGCAGAGGGTGTGAGCCAGTGAGTCTGTCTCTTGTGCCTTCTGTTGGACTCTTTTCCTTCTGTTGGTTTGTTTTGTCCTTTTCTGATGTGTGATTTTTTTCTAATTTTATTTTATTATTTAATCCTTAGAAGCCTGTTTGTTTTCTAGTGACAGAAGTGGGATGGATCTAGATGGGAGGGGAGGTGGGTAGTAACAGGAAGGTGAAACCATAATCAAGATATACTATGTGGGGGAAAAATATATTTTCAATAAAAGGAAAAAAATGACCCCCTCAAAGACGAATAAATATGTTATTTCTGACCTTTCTAAAATAGAATTGAAGTGAATTTAGAGGCACTTTTCTTAAAGGAAGACACCTATGAAACAGCTACAACATTTTGGAAGTTGGAATGACAATGATGGGGTGGTGGCCTAAGGACTAAGAAAGTGGGTTTATAATCTGGCAGAGGAGAGCAAAGTATCCCAGTTTTGGAGCTCACACCTGAGAATCAAGCATCCTCCTGGGCCACAAACTTCCTATTAGCTTTCGGGTTCTCCACCCTTGCATATCAGTAGATGACCAGGGATCATTGGACTTTAAGGAAAGCCTCTGTCCTGAGAGGCAGAAACTCAAGCATGCACTCAGAACTTGGAGAAAACAGAACACTGCAGGAAGATAATACAATAAATAAATAAATTCAACATTCCTACATGACCCCTAAATTTAGTAATTTGAGGGTCAAAGAGAAAAATTAAAAAAAATGATGCAACTTTATCAATCTAGATTGTGTTCCAATAAATGGCAGAATCTACTAATAGGTAAGACCTGGGGTGAGGACAGAAGACATCTGAAGTCACAGCCAAACAATAGGTGTCAGGACAACTGACCTAAATCGTGGTGCATAGAGGGGCTCAGGGGAGACTTTGATGATGATGAAACTGGTAAAGCCCCTTGTGTGCAGGCCCCAAGAAAGGGGGTCTGGAGAACTCGTGCCTAGCTATTGCCGTTCAGCTTCTTATTACACCAGTCACAGCAACCCACCTTCACACAGTGTACAGATACTCCCCAAAGGGAGTCAGAGTTTTCCGTTTTGTGGGTCCTGGGGATCAAACTTCTGTTGTCAGACTTGGCAGCGATTGCCTTTATACCATGGCTTGTATCACCAGCCCACTTTTCAGAATTTTGACTTAAGCTCATTGATATACATTTTCAAAAATTGTTTTGCCTCAAATGGCAAAATACAGTTTCTTGATCAAGACTGTACTAGTTTTGTCTCAGATACTTATTTGTCATTGTTGGGACTTGGCTTGTAGATGTTCCCTGAGAGTACATGTTTTGAAGGTTACATCCTAAGCCTGTGATGTTGTGGGGTTACAGAGCCTTTAAGACATGGGCAATATTTGGTGGGCAGCATTTGGGGGACTTAACTAAAGGATTTTGAGACCCTGGACTTTAATCTTCTCTTTCTGCCTCCTGGCCACAATGAGGTGGCCATCTGTTCCTACCATGGTGTCCCATGGCACAACAGGCCCAAGGTAGGAGGGCCAGCAGTCCATTGACTGAAACCTCTAGAATGATAAAGTAAATTCTTTTTAAGTCAGCTGTGATAGCTACTTTGTTACAGTATTATAAACCCTACTGACACATCCTTAGGGATACATTCTACAAGCAGTGATTTAGAAAAAAAATCAACTTATCCCACTGCTGTTTCAAATTCTTCAACAGTTAAAGTTATAATTACAAATTTGATAGGTTTGCCTTTTTCTTTGCTAACCAAATGCGATACTCTAATAATTCCAAAGCCGGTTGAATGTCCCTATGAAGCAATTATGAGTTAAAAGAGTAAATTATACTCGGTGGAAAAAAGTTTTTGAGACCCAGGATTATGACAAATAAGATAACAGTAAATCTAATGATAGCAAACTCCATCTTTTAATAAAAGCCAAATGAGAAGTTGAAATGAAAGAGACCTGTAGCTCGCATTTCTAACTCACTCAGTGTTTCCCTGCTGTCTCTGTGATGTCCTCTGGAGGAAGTTGGTGGAGCACAGGTACTCACTCTGGAAGTTTGTTAGCTGTGAAAGAAGAAGGCTTGAGCCTGCACATGGGGAACCATGTGAAGGCCTGCGAGCACTGCCCATGCGGTGCCCTTCACATTCAGTGCAGACATGGGAAACAATGCTGCTTTAATTTGGTGCTCAGCTAATGGCTGCTGATTGGCTCTCATTTTTCAGGCTTCGAATATGTCCTTAGCATCCTCACAGGGGTGTTGTGCTTTTAGCCTGAGGTCTCTGTGCTTCATTTTCCCCTTTGTTCTTCAAGCGCATGCTTTGCCTCACCCTGTTTCATCTCCCGAGAGGCTCAAAATGATGAATGGTACACACTGGATAATTTGGAGGAATCTCTGACATATCTTGATGATGTTAAACCACTCAAAATCCCAGGAAATAGCCCCAGCTTGCATTAGCAGAAGATTAAGTCAGGTGAACTTTAAAGTCTTATTTTTAAAAAAAAATTTACATTTTTACCAGTGATGATTGAACAGCATTGATATTCTTCCTGCCTATGTTACCGATTACAATTGCAAATGCTTGCAGAAAGTTCTAGAATGGCTTGCTGCTCCATATGCAGTAGGGCCTTATTTTTACCTATTTAATGACTATTAAATATTAAATACATTTTACCAAAAATATCTCCATAACTATATGTAACATGTACATACATCATAATGCAAAGTATATTCTGATATGCATGCTTTACACTGGCTTACTTGGGGTCCTATTCTAAGAGAATTCACACAAGAAGTTTAAAATTTTGAGAGGTTTCTTATTTGAGACATCATTATGGAATAAGGTAAAAATAGAGGCACTTTCAGAAGAGGTCAGCAGAATGATTTTTCAGCTAGTTACTATTATTTTGCATCGGGATTTGCTGGATGTGAGCCCAAAATGGTCTGAACCAGGAAGGGTGGAAAACCATGCTAAGCTAATTATTTGAAGGTGGGATCCAGGACAGCCATCAACCCTTGAACTCTCCCAATGACAAATGAAGGGTGTCATTTTTAAGCTCGCAGGAGATCTGTCCTGGGTGGAGACTCAAAGGAGAGCATGAACATATAGCTACAGAACAGGAGGTGGGGTTTCTCCTTTAGGTGGCAAGCAGAATGGGTACAGCAGTCAGGGTGAGTGGGTTGGCAGGCATAGTTGGACCGGGGAGGGTAGACTTGTGTATTTCAGGTGGAAATTCGATTTAAAGAGAAACGTTTGGAGCATTCAAGGGTAAATGGCATGATCAAAATGGCATTTGGGGGTAACATTGTGGACTGTGACAGAAAATAGAGGAGGAGACAGCTGATTCATGAGGAGATGGTCTGTAGGGGGAGAGGGAGACAGGTCTGACTCGGAGACAGGAGCGATGTGACAGCGGGTGAAGAGAAACTACAGTTAAGCCTTGCTGTCTAGGAGAAACCTCTATCTACAGGTCTAAAATTCACTAATTAGTTACATTTAAATGTAGAAAGAAAACTAAGATATTCAAAGGACTCTCCAGTATATCCAAACACCTTCTGGAACAGACCACGTCTCTTTCCAGCTGTGGCAGCAAAACAGTTTGCAAAAGACCAAAACTGATTAAATCAGTTTGCTCTGGGATGCATTCCCAATCCTCCATCTTTGCAGCTCCCAAAAGAGCCCCCTGACCTCAACAAATACAGGAGTGCGGTAAGGTCAGAGGTCAGGGAAGGAGGGGTCTGGGAAGCACCTGTGTACCCAGGTAATCAGATGCAGGTGTGTAGCTAGGCATCCCCTGATGGCCTGCAGAAGGAGAGAGGCAGAGCTGCTTAAGCAAATATTGTGAGCTGCTTCACGGAGAGTCCAAGGACAAAAAGATGGAAGGAGTGGTTGGCATAGCATTAAACCATGAACTTGCTTGCTTAGCTATAAATGGACACTTGCTTCATTAGAGTAGGTATTTGATTTTACAAACGAATGGAGGGGGCAGTGTCATTTCTTAAGTGTAGCATCCATAGAAAATCCACAGCATAAACACAAAGGAATAAAGCCCCGGATTGGCATGTACGAGCATGTGTTTAACCACCAGAAATATTTCTATAGCCTGTCTTTTACAAATGACATTCTCATTCTAGAATAGCTGGTTCCTTTTGAAAATTATTTTTAAAAACTATTTGTAGGTTTGTGTGTGCATGTGCTTGCGTGCATTGCGGTGTGTGTGTGTGTGTGTGTGTGTGTGTGTGTATCTGAATCTGACTATGAATACGTGTACATGGAAGCCAGAGTTGGAGTTGCATAAGGTTGAGAGATGCCCAGTGTGAGTGGTGGAAACCAAACTCCACTCCTCTGGAAAGCAGAAAGTGCACTTGACTACTTACTGAGTCATTTCTCTAGACCATGGCATTATTTTTTTAAAGATCTTTTTAAAAAATAATTTAAAATATTTTTAAATATGTTTCTTCTCTCTGTGTGCACATGTGCCTGCAAAGGCCAGAAGAGGGTGTCAGAGCCCCTGGAGCTAGAGTCACAGGTCTTTGTTCTTCTCCCGATGTGGGCACTGGGAACTGTACTCAGAGTCCTCTGGAGGAGCAACAAGCATTCTCCACCACTGATTCCAGAATTGACTGAAGTTCTTTGAATGAATACCAGGCAGTAAACTTCCAATCCAAAGTGAAAGAATTATGTACATCAAGAAAGCATTAATCTTTATGTTGCAATTAAAATTACATAACCCTGACCCCTATATCAGAGTCGATTATAATTCCCATGTTAGAAAATATTCCAAACAGAAGACCCTGGAGAGGGCTCCACCTATAAGTAATTTTCAGACTTAAGCTCAATTGCCAGAACATATGTATATATGTATATATATACACATATATATATATATATGAATATGTATATATTGCAAAACAAAATACAAGTCAAAGGTAGGAGTATGTGCTTGGGATCCCAGCTCTGGAGAGGTAGAGACAGACAGGACAGATCCTGGAGGTTTGCTAGATCCGGTCATCTAGCCTCGTTGACAATCCCCAGGTTCCAGAAGGAGGTCCTTATTCAACAACCGAGGTAAATGGCTCTCAAGGTCAGTTCACCCATAGCTCCTACATACACCAAACAACAAAAACAAAAACTTGGAGGTGCTTTGCGTTTTATATTAGTCACTATTCCTTGCTGAGAATAAATCTATTAATCTATTACTTGTCCTCTCAGCCATCTATGTAATCTATCAGCTGTCTAGTGTGTGTATATAAATATATAAATTGTGTGTATTATAGGTATGTCTATACCTATACAAATAAGATTGAAGCTGTGGGAGCTAGTAAGTCCAAACCTCACAGCCTAGCCCATAGTCAGGAAACTCTGGCAGAAGTTGGTGTTGATGGAGTCTGAACTTTATAGAGGACGCAGGCAGGTTGGGAGCCAGTCCTGGGTTTTCATTTTCTAGTCCCGGGGCACAATTTCTTCATCTCCTAGAAACCCAGGTATTCCTTTTAATGCTTTCAGTTGCTTTGACAAGGCTCATTCACATAGCCAGAGTTGGTTCCTTTACCTGATTTTAACTGATTACAGATGTTAATAACATCAACAAAACATTTAGGGGCTAGAGAGATGGCTCAGTGGTTAAGAGCACTGACTGCTTTTGGAAAGGACCAGAGTTCTATTCCCAGCACCCACATGGAGGCTAACGACCCTCTATAATGTCAGCTCCAGGGTATCCGTCACTCTTCTGGCTTCTGTCTCCACTATGTGCCCAGAAATACATGCAGGGAAAATACCCATAAACATTTTAAAAAATGCACAGCAACCTCCAGCCAGTTTTCAGTGCCCCAAACTCATCTAACCAAGCTAAAGGGCTACATCTGTCACTGCACAGCTCCTACTTCGCTGCACTTAAAGAGCAGAGCTCATTGCATTTTGCCTGGTTCTTCAGTGTTGTCACCTTGATAGTGGAATTCTGATTTTTTCCTTGATGTAGTTTTATTGATGTTTTAAATTTTCTATCAAGTTATAACTAAAATAATATTTTTTGAAAATCTGGACAATGTTAGCATCTTTTTTTTCTCTGCCCCATAATGCCACTGGTCTCATCTGCCTCGTTTTATGAATTGATATGAGCATGACTTATGTGAAAATTGGGTTGCTGTTTGTTTTGTGGCAGGGTCTTATGTTGCCCAGGCTGACTTTGAATTCAGTATGCAGCCAAGAATGACCTTGAACTTTGATCCTCCTGGGATACAGTGTCCACGGTGCTGGGGATTGAACCCCGGCATTTGTGTGTGGTAGGCAGGCACTTTGCAACTGGGCCATACTGCATTCCCAGCCTGGGTGATGCAGATTTTGGCAGGACTAGGTAATTGACTTCTGGAGTTGCGCAGTGAGACTGTTCAGCTGACTTTGTGACAGTCACTTGGGATATGGGGAGTTAATATTTTCTGGGAAGAATTTTAGTGTTAGAATTTACTGTCTTTTGCACATATAAATTTGAAGCCTTAATGTTATGCTCTTCTTGTTATTTGCATTTAATATGCATGCAAATTCACAATGTATACTGTATGCTGAGAACATAATTTATAAATCGGTACTTTCCCTGGTTGTTAGCAATTTTGGCCGCTTTAAAAATTAATGCTTTGAAGAAATATATGTTTGCAAATTTATTTGTGGTATCTTTAGTTTCCCGAAGAAAAAAAGAGATATTGTATGTTCTCCGTAAGCAGGGCAGCCCTCTGCTGTAATGTCCCCTGTGTCTAAAAAAGTTATGCACAAAAGGAAATGTTGAAATACTTTTATTTATCTTTCCTGTAAATGGGTTTGGAATAGACGTTACAGAGGTTTGCCTCCATTAACAATGCCTGGAAATATGTGGTTCAGAAGCCTGAATGCAGTGTACAGCATCCTGCTACAATGGGGGGTGAGTCACTTGAGTGCCGAACATGTCTTGAGTAAGAGAGGACATATTATACTTGTAGGTGGGAGAAGATCCATTCACAACATCATGGAGAGCAAGAGCATCCCAGAGAGGGCTCTGGGGCCTCTCAGGCTGCCTTTTAGCCTTGTTGTCTTGGCAACTAAAACACAGCCATCCATCCTTTCCCCAGGCAGGGAGCTCCAGTCATCCTGGATTCTGCAGTGACCTTTTCTCCTCCCCCTTCCAATCTGTTCTGAGGATCTGCCATGCATCTTCAAGGCACCTTCAGATTTTCTCTTCTCTGAGCATCTTCAACCAGTCTCCGGGTTCTTTTCTTTCCCTTTTGGACCATTAGAACCTCATCACTGGATCCTGGCTGCTTAGCCACTTGCCTCCTCCATCAGTTTCCAGTAAGGTTTCCCAAACCCTTCTGTCCAGGATACAAATCAGGACTTTTCCACTCGGACCCTGGGGACACATTGTTTGCAAGGCACAGACACTCCGCTTCCCCTGCGACAGTCTGCTCTGGCAGCCTAGGAAGGATCAAGCTGTCAACGGTCTCTCTACAGCTTTCTCTATTTAGTCACCCTCCATCTCTTCTGCCTCAAGGACTCCCCTGCTTCCTGTGTCTCTGAGATACCTCACCATTCTCTCAAAATCTCTGCTCTTTAAGGGGCAATGACCAAACTCCCAGCCAACAAGCTCAGTTGGCGGCAGTGTCATCAGCACTGTGTGACCCTCAACTCTGTGTGAGTTTCCTACCAGTGGCAACATGGAATGAACCAAGTTTAGCTGCCCTATGGACGCTCACTCTAAATGAAGGTGAGGATCCCTGAAATTGTGCAGCCTGGCAAAGGGCAGGGGTCCTCCTAAATCGCTGTCTCTCTTCATCACGTGAGTGAGTGCAGAGGCAAGATAATGAGCCAGTGGAGCAAGATGTCTTGAGTTTCCTCATCCATTTTTGGGCCAGGGTCCTTGTCAATGACTCTACGGCTAGGTGTTCGGTAGGCCTTGACCCAGAGAATGTATGACAATTGTCACATCAAAGTCAAGTATCCTGCTGATAAGGGAAAATATCAAGAGGGAGAACCACTGTGTTTGTTTTGAAATTGTGAGTGATACAGAATCTTGCTTTTGAGATATAGGGCAGTATGTGATGAGTTTGCTGTTAAATATATAATGACAATAATCCAATTTTATGATAATTGTCATTTCAACAAAATATTGTGCAATGGTTTCGCTTCCTGCATCTTCCCTTGGCATTTCCGTTTCTTTCTTCCTGCCTCCCCACTTCTCTGTTTCCCTCTCCCCTGTCACCTCACCCCTTCTCCTTTGAGAACTGAGCCATAAGAGTAGCTGATAAATGTCAGGATATTGTGACTGTCTCAGAAATGCATTTTTTCCTGCTTTACAGTATGGTAGGCAACTCCAACCTCAGAGTGCCCTCCTACGTGTCATAGACAAGTTATGGACATGGAAGTCACATCCTGAGCCCAAGAAACTTGAGCCTGCTTTACTTTGGGGCATGTTCTGATTGCTTCCATGGCTCAGTATTACCAAAGATGTTTGATGGAGGGGGCCATGTTGAGGTCCCCGAGAGAATGCCAGAAGTGAGACAATTTTCTGGAGGCTTATCTGAGTCACGGGGTCTAGGTGCCAAAGGATCAGTGATTCCTAAAATTCTCTTTTCCCTATTTAGCACCATTAACCATCCCAAACAACAATAGACACCCCTCCACATCACAAGAAATAGGGGTGGGCACACTGTGGTCCTAGGAAATATCCAGTCTGCTTCTTTAAGGCCTAAGGGTTAGGGGTTAGGCGATTTTTTTTGTTTTGGTTTTATTGATATATATATACATATACATATACATATATATACACACACACATATATATATATTTTTTCTTTTCTCCTCCCTTCCTCTCCCCTCCCCTTCAACCTTCTCCCATGATCCCCATGCTCCCAATTTACTCGGGAGACCTTGCCATTTTCTACATCCCAAGTAGTTTAGATTCATGTATGTCTCTCTTAGGGTTCTCTTTGTTGTCTGGGTTCTGGGATTGTGATTTGTGGGCTGCTTTTTTTTTATTTGCTTTATGTCTAAAAGCCGCTTATGAGTGAGTACATGTGATATTTGTCTTTCTGGGTCTGGGTCACCTCACTCAATATGATGTTTTCTAGATCCATCCATTTGCCTGCAAATTTCAAGATGTCATTATTTTTTTCTTCTGTGCAGCACTCCATTGTGTAAATGGACCGCATTTCCCTTATCCATTCTTCAGTTGAGAGGCAGTTAGGTTGTTCCTTGTCTTGTTCCTGATTTCAGTGGAATCCCTTTGAGTTTCTCTCCGTTTAGCTGTTGGCTTGCTGTATGTTGCCTTTATTATGTTTAGGTGTGTTCCTTGTATCCCTGCTCTCTCCAAGATGGTAAAGGGATGTTGTATTTTGTCAAAGGCTTTTTCAGCATCTAATGAGATGATCATGTGGTTTTTATTTTTCAGTTTGTTTATATGGTGGATTACATTGACAGATTTTCATTGAATCATCCCTGCATCTCTGGGATGAAGCTGACTTAATCATCATGGATGATTTTTCTAATGTGTTCTTGGATTCAGTTTTTAGTATTTTATTGAATATTTTTGCATCAATGTTCAAGAGGGAGATTGGTCTGTGATTCTCTTTCTTGTAAAATCTTTGTATGGTTGGGTATCAGGGTAATTGTAGCCTCATAAAAAGAATTTAGCAATGTTTGTTCTGTTTCTATTGTGTGGAACAATTTGAGAAGCATTGGTATTAATTCTTCTTTGAAAATCTTGTAGAATACTGTGCTGAAACCATGCGGCCCTGGGCTTTTTTTTTTTTTTTGGTTGGGAGACTTTTGATGACTGTTTCTATTTCTCTAGCCATTATAGGTCTATTTAACTTGCTTATCTGGTCTTGATTTAATTTTGGTAAGTGAATTTTATCCAAAAAATTGTCCATTTCCTTTAAGTTTTCCAATTTTGTGGAGTACAGGTTTTCAAAATATGACCTAATTATTCTCTGGATTTCCTCTGTGTCTGTTGTTATGCCCCCTTTTTGTTTCTGATTTTGTTAATTTGGATATTCTCTTTCTGCCTTTTGGTTAGTTTGGATAAAGGTTTGTTTATTTTGTTGATTTTCTCAAAGAATCAACTCTTTGTCTCTTCGATTCTTTGTATTGTTTTCTTTGTTTCTATTTTGTTGATTTCAGCTTCAATTTGAGTATTTCCTGACTTCTTGCCCTCCTGGGTAATTTGCTTCTTTTTGTTCTAGAGTTTTCACATGTTCTGTTAACTCACTAGTGTTGAATTTTTCCAGCTTCTTTATGTAAGCCTTTAGTGCTATGAATTTTCCTCTGCTTTCGTTGTGTCCCATAAATTTGGGTATGTTGCATGGCCATTTTCATTGAATTTTAGGAAGTCTTCAATATCTGCCTTTATTTCTTTCTAGTCCCATTGATGATTCAAATGGGCATTATTTAATTTCCATGTGTTTGTGGCCTTTCTGAAATTATCGTTGCTGTTAAATTCTAATTTTAAGCCATGGTGATCTGATAAGATACATGGGATTATTCTAATTTTTTTTTGTATCTGTGGAGGTTTGCTTTGCTACCTAGTATGTGGTCAATTTTTTAAGAAGGTTCCATGAGGTGCTGAGAAGGTATATTCTATTTGGATGGAATGTTCTACAGATGTCTGCTAAGTTCATTTGAGTCATAACATCTGTTATTTCCCTTATTTCCCTGTTAAATTTTCTGTCTGACAGACCTGTCCAATGGTGAGAGTGCGGTGTTGAAGTTTCCCCCTATTGGTGTTTGGGATTTAATGTGTGATTTAAGCTTTAGAAGTGTTCTTTTGGTTTTGGTTTTTTCGTTTGTTTGCTTTTGAGGTAGGTATTCACTGTGCATCCCTGGCTGTCCTGGACCTCACTTTGTAGACTAGGTTGGCGATCATCCTACATTTTTCTCCTGATTGCTGGTATTAAAGTTGTGTGCCATTGCACCAAGTTTTAGGGGTAGGGGATTTTAACAATATATTTTAAGATAGTTGATCTCAAAAGGATTCTGCCACAGAGATATGTGTGGTCTGGAAGCTAAAAACATTATTAACTGTCCCTTGACAAAAAATAAAGGCTGATCCCACAAGGAACTGATCAGAAATACCCAAAAGCTGTTTTGGTAGCCCTGGTTTGAAAAAGCAAGGGCCAAGGTTGGAACTGGGTTCCATGCTAGCTGGGTCTTGATCTTGGTGTCCTGGAGGACACTGTTTGCCAGAGAATGCTGTAGTTATAAGGATGTGACCTGTATGTGGCAGGTTGGTGTAGGTGTATAAAGTAGAGGAATTCGTGGGAAAACCTGGGAGGAGGGCCAAGTTCTGCTGCCAATTTGTGGATGCTGCTCAGAGAATTCCTGTCTCCCGAAGTCACAGCACATATGAGTGCCATAAGAGGGAAGGGTGGTGGTTTTCAGTTCACACTGTGTTTTATAGTTTACAAAGTGTTTCTCATTTTATAATTGTGAGAACCTTTTGAGGCAGGAAGAATGAGTGTTACTGTTGACCTCAATTTAAAGAGAAAAAAGGATTGATCTCTGGTCGGGCAAGTGTCTTCTTCAAGGTCATATAGTTATTATATAGGAGAGCTAGAAATCAGATCCAGATATCCTGGCTCTGAGACCTCAGAAACAATGAATTCTCACTGCTCCAAGTGTCAACTACACATGGAAGTATTCCTGCCCAGTATTGATTCAACGTGCCGTGGAGTTCATTGTGTTAACATAGGAAACAGCAGGAATGAGCAGGGCTCTCCAGGGCTGAGATCTGGTTTATCTCAGCTCAGACAACTCATGCAGGAAGGTGGATATGGAAGGAGCTGTCACCAGATATAAGAGGCAGTTGCAGGGTGCCAGGTCTAGGATAGTCGGGGAGTAAACCCGAGACTTCTCTCTGTTGCATAAAGGATCTGTGGAAGAGGAAAGTGTGAGAAGCTGTACCAGCTGATACCGAATCTTACACTGATGAAGCTGTTTTCACTATTTTACCGTACATGTTGGACCCGAGAACTGCTCAATAAATGCTCTGAGTGGCCTGCTTTCTGCATTTGTGATCCACTTACCGAAGACTATATCTGATGCGATATGACAAGAGATAGGCTTGTATCCCCTTACTCACCTCCTCCAAACCTGGGTCAGTTTATCAGGATGAGGTGCCCAGTGGAGCCAGCTGAGGTCCACAGAGATAGTGGTGCTCCAAGCTTGAGCCTGAGCCGCGGATCCTATGGCCCATGTCACTGATGAGCACGGTGGCACTGGGAGATTCCTCCAGGGAAAGGCAGGCAGCCTTTGCAGGGTCTCTAGCTCCATCCATATTCAGCTAGGGAGAACAGCAGTCCTGCTGAGAATGATGGCCAGGGGCCCTGGGACAGTGCCGCCTTTACACTCTTCATAAAATATGTTAAAAAATAAAGCCTTAAAAGTCATGTTTGTGAAGAGTGAGGACAGGAAAATGAGAGTAGCAATTCACAGTGTACTTATCCTTGCCGCCAGAAGTGGTATCAATTTTTAAGCATGGTATATCTTGTCTTCTGCAGATTCTGAGGGGGGCCAGGCCACCCGTGGGCTGGTGTCTTACAAGGTGTCCTGGATCTTTGCCTCTCTGGCTCCTTATTCCTAATATCTGAAAGGAACGACTGACTTCTGAGCTCTGGCCTTGGCGCTTCTACTTCATAATCCTGACTCATATTCTTCATTGCACTGGTCACCGTTGGTAATTAATTTATCGATGGCTCGTTCAGTGTCTGTCTCTTTCCTCTGGACTGTGAGCTCCATGGGAGTGAAAGCCAAACTCCAATTTCCTTTGGAGTTGTGGAGCATACAAACAGTGTCTGGACTTTGAGAGGAACTCAGTAAACCCACCCAGTGAGTAAATGAATGTTTGAATGAATGAATGAGCAAATTTGTGTTTTCCTGTTACTTAGTCCCTTAGTGCAGTACCTAGCATTGGGTCTCTTTATAGAAGGAGAATAAAATGAGACTTACTTATTCTCATTGATATGATAAAATACCTCAAGAGAAGCAACTCAAGGGTAAAAAGGATTCATTCTGGCTCGTGGTTTAAGAGGTCAGCATCCCAGGCTGGGGCAGTGGGCATGTAAGGCAGCTGCTTTATATCTTGAGGGATCAGGAGACCAAGGCTGAACTTGAAGGCCCACGCCACCAGTGACCCTTCTCCTAAATTTTCTACAACTTTTCACAAGCCATGCCACCAGCTGAGGACCCCAAAGTCAAAGGTGTCTTTAGGGGGCTATTTCATATTCAGACCATAAGAGAGCCATACTTGTCTTCTGTTATTGTAGCAACAATCTGGATAGCCTCACAGGCTTGAGCAACAGAACCTAGGTCTAACACAAGTGTCTGTAGTGCTGTTTCTTGGAGAATCCGAGGAAAAGAATCTAGTCTCCAAACAGTAAAGACCACCCATGTGCTTTAGCTTGTGGTACCCATCCACCTTCAAAGCCAGAAGTAGTGGGTCACGTCTTTCTCATGTGTCTCAGGTCACCCCAAAAGCTCTCTGCTTTTAAGGACTAGGGTGGTTAGATTGAGTTTACTTGGATAAATTGAGCAATCTCAAAGGTCTACAAACTTTTTTTTGACATGTAAGGTATCGTGTGTAGATTCCAGGAGGAAGATTCTGCACATTTTATATGGAAATGTGTGGCATCGTTCTTCTCCCACATGGATGTATGAAAACAACAACTGAACGATGCAAGGGGACCAAGCCAAAGCACCATTTCTCTTCCAGAGTATTTACTGAGAGAGAATCTGAGAACTAAGTGTGAAACTTACCGCCTTCCTCTTGACCAGCTTTGTTCCTAATGGCAGAATTGGCCTCGCTTGGAGATCAGATCGCTAAACAAAATGGGACCAGTGGCCAGTGTGTCCAGAGAAGACTCAGGGGCAGCTGTAGTGATAAACTAATTATGGGAGATTATAGATAATATGTGTTGTGTTTAGAGCTGCTTGGAGAAGTTTATTTATGTATTTACAATCACCTTGTATTTAGAAGTACGATTTTATCACTGTTTTATAGATGATAAAACGAAGACACAGATGATTACCTAGGTAGTGACTGAGCCAAAACTAAAAACTCCAGGCCCTCAGTCCTGCCACCTAACCATAGTGTTCCTCTACCTCTCATGGGGAAATTAGTGAGTAGCTGAAGGAGCCTACAAGAGGGTCAACATTGTTGTTGAAGAACAGAGTCTCGGTTTTTATGAACGTGTGTGTTTTGTTAGGGTTTCACGGTTTCTACTTTGGGGACCCTACAAACTCAGAACAGACCCCACTATGGTCAGACAGAACTATCTATCCCCAGAGCCTGGAGATATAGAAGATGTCTTGACCTGGGAACCGCCCTTCCCTCTGAAGTGCTGGCATTGGTGATACTCTATACTGTGTGTACTATGCTAAGGTTTTATTGAACTCCTCTGTCCTGTGAAGTAGAGAGAAGTCTACTTGTTTGTTAGGTCTCAACCTGGGTCAGCCTCTGTGAAGAGAGGATCTAAACAGTGCTTGTCTAGATCTCCAATGTGAGAAGGGACCAAGTGAACACCGAGAACTGCACTGTTGGTGATAAGTACCCACGGAGTAAGTGGGGTGAAGCGGGGAGCAAATATCATAACCTCAGAGCCCTTATGCTGTCTGGCTTTGGTCACCCTGAGCAGAACTGAACAGCACGATTGAGATAGGAAATCATCTCTGACTGATTGCAGGAATTTTGCAGGTCAGCCCATGAAAGCGTGCAATCCGTCAGGATGTGGGAAGAATAGCTTGCCTTTGGTGTATATACCAGGACTTTAATGATCCGACGGTGATTATTTTGGTAGCAGAGGTGGCCAGACAATCCCATTTCTATTTTTCTTTTTTGACCTCCCCGCATCTCAGAAGTTGGCTGACATTTTCATGCATTCATATAAAGAATTTTACTCATGCCACCATCTCCCCCTTCTTCCGCTGGTACTCTGCCCAGAGGTCCCCCTCCTAGTTTGGTGTCTTTTTTTTTTCTGTGTGTGGTTGACTGGGTTTAATTAGTGTGAATGAGAAGCTATTCAGCACAACAAGGGCAATCTGTCTACACCACTGATGAAAGTGACACCCTTCCCCCCCAAAAGCATGGCCAGTGGTCCCTCCAGGTCAGGTGGGGCCTCATAGGCCCCGTCCCTCATCCGTGATGAAATAGTGATGGCCCCAATCATGTGCAATGTTGAAATAAGAGCGGCGGGGGCTGCGTCCCCAGCACCCCGGCCGCCTGCTCGGCTAGCTTATGCCCGAAATAACAACACACAAACTGTATTCATTTAAATACTGCTTGGCCCATTAGCTTTAGTCCTTACTGGCTAATTCTGATATCCCGATCAACCCATCTCTAATAAAGTGTTGCACCGGTCTTACCGGGAAAGATTCAGCATGTCTGACCTGGAGAGAGCTGCATGATCTCTCTGCTCCAGAGCGCAGAGCTGTCGAGTCTGAGCTCACTTCCTCTTCCTCCCAGTATGCTATTCTGTTTATTCCTCCCACCTATGTTTTAACCTATGAGGGTCAAGCAGTTCCTTTATTACTTAACCAATGAAATCAACAGATTGATATATGACACTCCCACATCAGTGCAATAACACAGCTCGCGTGAATTTATGAGTATGATGGCTGTCATGTTCAGACGACATCCATCTGTTTCACATCCTGCATCCTCTGCCACCCCTCACTCTTTCCACCTCCTCAACCGAGATGCTCCATGAACTTTGGAGCAGGCACTATGCTCATTGGGGCCTAGCATTCCACCATCTTATTCTTGCCACTCTGGTCAGTTATGGGTCTCTGTTTGGCCACCAGCTGCTACGGTATTGTGTTTCTCTTGAGAAGGCAATCCTAATCCGTTGGTGTAAGCGTAATATTTAGATGACAGAATGATGTCCAGCAAAATAATAGTAGTAGGTTTGTTCCTAGAGCCTGTGACTTCCTCAGCCAAGGGCCGTTGACCTGGTTTACAGAACCAAGCATGAGTTCTGATAGGTCATTTATTGTGACTCACAGGGTTCAGAGACGAGTAAAACTGTTGATGACTTCCTTATTTTCCCAGTAGCATGTATAGCACTGCCTGGGATCATAAAGACTAGCCACTATGGAGAATGCTTCCAGCTCAGCTACAGCGTGATTTCTCCAGGACATTGTTTTCAGGAATAGTCTTATCATCAACTTCTAGTGGCAAAACATTTACTGAATGATGATGCTGTCCTTTAATGGGTTTGTATCTAATTGCTTAGGCATAAATAGCAGATATTAAGTTAAAAATCTTTCGAACTTAGTGAGCTCCTACAGGTACTTATTGGAGTAGTAAGATATAAGTTTGTCTATCAGGGACATTTGAGACTTTACCCTGCCTGTGATGGTCTGAATGGAAAGGGGTCCCCATAGGCCCATAGGGAAGGCACTATTAGGAGATGTGGCCTTGTTGGAGTAGGTGTGTCTTTGTTGGGGGGAAAGCGTGTCACTGGATGTGGACTTTGAGATCTCAGCTCAAGCAGAACCCCGTGGCTTGCTCGCTCATCCTGCTGCCTGCCAGTCCAGATGCAGAACTCTCAGCTCCTTCTCCAGCACCATGTCTGCCCGTGTCCTGCCATGGTGATAAAGGACTAAGCCTTTGAACCTGTAAGCCAGCCCTAGTGCAATGTTTTCTTGTGTAAGAGTAGCCATGGTGCCGGGCGGTGGTGGTGCACGCCTTTAATCCCAGCACTCGGGAGGCAGAGGCAGGCGGATCTCTGTGAGTTCGAGACCAGCCTGGTCTACAAGAGATAGTTCCAGGACAGGCTCCAAAGCCACAGAGAAACCCTGTCTTGAAAAAAAAAAAAAAACAAAACAAAAAAAAAAGAGTAGCCATGGTTATGATGTCTCTTCCCAGCAATGGAGCCCTAACTAAGATACTGCGTGTAAGTCAACAAGTCCCCAGCATCTCATGTGCTGGCATAAGTCACAGAACTAGAGCAGACACAAAGGGCGGTACTGTTCCTGGAACAATGGGCACCATGAGCTTCTGTGCGTTCACTGGCTCCCTTGTTTCCTAGCTCGGCTGGAGCAGGGCACAGGGCTCCCAGCCTGGTGGATCTGCATCACCGCTGAAGACAGCACAGAGTCGTTAGGAAATCACCAGTCAGATAAAAGGGTGCTGCAAACATGCCAGCATTCACCCCAGGGAAGATGTCTGAGAAACAACTATTTCCTCACCCAGAGGGAGATAGAAGCTCCACCCTTGTAGGCTCCTGGCCTTATAAATGTTAGTGAAAAGATCCTTGGTGACCTGTAATGTTACAGATGAGAATTGCTTCCCAATAGAATGATTAGCTGTATTTCTAATCATCATCCTCAAACTATTTTCTTAACGGTAGTGTTGTACCAGTGAGTTGATAAGTTCTGAGCAATGAGAAGGAAAGAATCCTTCACTTCATCTAAAATTCAGCTCAATAATTTGGGATTAGGGTTCAATCAAACTTGATGTTAAAAAAAAAACAGTTTCCATGGCATTCAGAACTTCCAAAGAATTGGTAATTAAATGTCATTTGAATGAAAAGTTATTTCCATGAAATGTGTGAGGGGCATGCAGTTGTCTCTCATCAAATGAGAGCAAACGGAAGCATGAGTTCTGTGCTCCGACAATGGATGGTACTGATTGGTGCTTACGGAAAGATTTCTGTTTAGGAAAACATAACCTTTCCTTCTATTCTAAGCAAATCCTTAATAGGAAAATTATTATTTAGCGTGCAAATTCCTTTATATTTGACTCTTCAATTAGGTCCTAAAATGAATTGCCGTTTTAAACAGTCACTATTAAAGATAAAAGACTATTACTGCCTACTCAGTGAGTATTCAGTGAAAAATTGGCCCCAAGTGAGTCGGATAATCCATAGACGTTTAAGCGCAGAGTATACTTTGTAGGCTCATAGGAAAGTTCAAGGACCCATATTCCATCAGGGGTTGGCATGGGACCGTGACCATGGCTTTGCACACAGCTGGGTGTGTATGGAACAGCTGTTACAGCAGCCATTCGGCCTAAATATCCGAGTCTCCGCTCTCTCATCTATAAATTGTAGATAATGATTACTACATCATGGAGTAGTTGTGCATCCTGCATGAAATAAGTTACTTGAGGCTGATGTATTCCTTTAATAATGTAAAAAGAATATTGAATTCAGTTCAGGACCATTATAAGATTTTTTTTGATTACTTTCAGCTTGGGTGAAGCTTTAAATTCTTAGTTAAATTCCTTTTCTAAAGGACTCATTTATTGTCTATTATTTTTCTAGTTATCTAGGTGCACTGGGGAATTAAAATCATCATTTAAAAATCATCCCATGGATATCAAAAGCTCATAAATTGTTAGATGCTAATGGGAAAGTCAAGAATCTGCTCCAACTTATTATTGTAGGCGTGCACAGAGCTAACTCGGGAAAAGCAAGGGCTGGCTTGAATTCCCAGAATAAAAGGCTTCGCAGAATTTAAAATATGTCACTCACTATAAAATTAATTCAATTATTTACCAACTACACACATACTAATCAGAGCTGAAAGTGTGAAAGACCACGGGGAAGAATGGCTGGTTACCTTTCTGAGAAATAATGACAGCTCGTGTGTGTGTGTGTGTGTCTGTGTGTGTGCGCGCACGTGTGCCCTTGGTTTTATGGGAAATCAGGATCTGAATATTTAAAAACTAATTACAATTAATTAAGATGACTAAAAGATCTGTGACAGGTTGGGATTCTATTTTTATCAATTTAATCAATCTCTCCAATGAAAAGGAGAAGAGAGGCTTTTAGATCAGACATGTGACTTTAAGGCTTTGCAGTGGGAATGGGCTGAGCAAGCATCATAAGAGGAAGGCCAGTCAGGCTCCTGCAAGAGAAAGAAATTATGTAATCCTCGAAACAAGTGGCTATGGCACTTTTACTACCATGGCAGCCATGTCTGAAAGGGCAAGGAAAAGGGAACTAAAGTTAATGTGTTTCAGCAGATGGCATGATGGAGGACAAATATAAGATGCCTACAGTGATCATCATTCGCTGTTTCATATCAGCACGCTAACTCCTATTATAGGTGTATATGTGTTACCTATTAATATGTTTATTTGTCCATGCATACAGCAGCACAATTGATTTGTGTTTGTTTAGATGGTGTGTATATATTTAGCATGTCTTCAGACTATATATAAAATGTTAAAAATTTTACTTGGTAGATATTGGGCTAATTATTTCCTACATGAGTGCCAAAACATTAAAAAAAAATTAGCTATTCCAAAGGAAGAGAACACTTTGGAAGCTGTGTCAAAGTTATTTCAAGTTTCTTGTTCATGATGGTCACTGGATCATGCTTGACTTTGTTTTTGTTTGGTCTAGCTCACAATGAATAGACATCCACCTCCCATGGGTAGGAAGCCATGCTGGATCTGCAGTATCTAAGCTGATCATGGTTATTAGAAGGCTCCTTCGTTCACTCACACCAGAGAGTAGGCAGTAGAGACCCAGGGACTCTCTGCTCATCCCAGTCCATGCTGACCCCTGCGAGAGGAGATTCAGAGTCGAACCCTCGCCCATGAGAACCTGGTCCTGCAGTAGGGAAGCTCCCACGGTGTTGCGGGAAGATGTTTTTGAACAGCACATGAAATATTTATTTTACTATGAAAGACTGTGAAATGAACTCTTCCTCCTCTTCTTACTGTATTTTTCTTCTTCTTAGATTCTTTATGATCACATATACACACCTTTTAGAAAAACACAGTTATGTTATAAATGAGAATATTGGTAAGTTCTAACTCTGGTCTCTGTTAGAGACCAGAAAATGGATATTCCAATAGGACTCCTGGAGACCACAGCGAGTCATCTCCAGCTGTGGGGTCAGCATTTTGAGATAGTATCTTGGATGAGTACTTAATTAAGTCAAGGAATGCAATCCTCTCAGAATCTTGGGAAAATGAGGTCTGTGCTTTCCTCTCCTGGAATAGGGAGGCAAATTGGTCTCTGATCTTTTGTGGCCATCTCTTGGGCCCTTCTGCTGATTTCTGTTTCTCTTTGAAAATCTTTTGTGTCTCAGGGACCTTAGTGTCGGTGATGTCCATTGGCTAAATTTAATTGCCTTTCTAAAAATATCCTCCCACCAGTAATTACTTCAGTTTATAAGTAATTAAAGCCTAATGTGTTGGAAATGTTTTTGTTTAAATTCTCCCGGTTTCTCACTTTATTGATATACTTATTTATCAACAAACGACTGCCTCAATAAGGCAAGTATTTCAGCTTCATCAACTGATTCAGTCTGGGATATCCAGCACAGGCGGACTAGAAGGGAGACAGTGCTGGACTCTAGGGCTTGGAGGGACA
Organism: Neodon shergylaensis; assembly: GCA_025134845.1. NCBI lineage: Eukaryota > Metazoa > Chordata > Mammalia > Rodentia > Cricetidae > Neodon > Neodon shergylaensis. The sequence goes on along the minus strand of JABTXL010000002.1, from coordinate 34,587,681 downwards.
CGTGTGTGTGTGTGCGTGTGCGCGCGTGTGCGTGCGTGTGTGTGCCTGTGCGCGTGTGCGTGCGTGTGTGCATGTGTGTGTGCATGTGTGTGCGCGTGTGTGTGCGCGTGTGTGTGCGCGTGTGTGTGCGTGTGTGTGCTCATGCAGGAGATCAGGAGTATTTTTTAAAGAACCAATATATGATCTTTTGAAACTAGAGGCTCAATTATATAATTGTTATTAATATATGTGTATATGTGTATATATAGATTTCTCGAGAAGTTGTTAAGCAAGTCTCTAAAACTTTTATTCAGATATTTTTACTTTATTTTATGTGTATGAGCATTTGCCTGTATGTGTACCACGCGTATGCCTGGTGCACACAGAGGTCAGAAGAGAGCATAGAGCCCTGGGAACTGGAATGACTCATGGTCGTGTGCCATGTCGGTGTTCTTTATAGTCAGGACACCACCTTAGCCCCGACTAAGTCTTCTTGTGTAAAATTAGGATGATGTCTAGCGACCTCACAAAACTCCTGGCTCACAGTAAACATCCAGTTCATGTAGCCGCTGTCACTGATCAGCGTGGCCTTTGCGAGTTCTGAGTGTGTTTCAGGGCTTTGTCAAACTGGAGTGCTTCTTTCAATTTGAAGTCTCCTGGGAGCCTCTCTGGACTCCTTTTTTAATGTTTTCTGTTGCTTTGTGTTTCCTCCATGTCTGTAACTGCAGCTGACATGATTGAAACCCCAAAGACATTACCAAGACTCACAGGCTTTGAGGGCAGAACCATGTCTTACTCCTTCAGGATCATGTCGTGATAGTATGCTAGCCAAAGGAAGTATCCAAACCATTGGGACAGAACCGTGCGGCAGGGAGTTGTGACCCCTGGGTTTATTTATTGTTTCTTATTTGCTGTAGGATTTCTAAGGTCACCTCCTTGGACTCAGTAGTTTTCAGGCCCTTAAAGCCACATTTGTAGACAGAGACGACCAGGGTCTCATCTACTAATGATGAGACAGATTTGTTTTTGATTTCTCTAAATTTATGTCCCTTAAATATTTGATCAGCCAGTATTTAATGGAGACATAATGATGGAAATGATTTCTGGTTAATGAAAATATTTACTAATGGACCTAATAATTCATTTGCTGCCTCTGGCCAAGGCAGGGTCGATGACACTGTTGATTTTTTGTGGATTGTTTGTGTGTCGATGTATGTTTTCTAAATCAGTGGTCATGGGGCTTATTGAATGCTATACATCTTTGATGACAATATACCTCACTCATTCCCTTCGACTGAACTCATCTGGTCTCAGGCTTTTAGCGGCAGTGCTGGGCACTGCAGCCAGAGGGTACATGGCACCTGCAGGCTGTCATTGAACAGGCGGGTGGGCGCTGGCTTTGTTTCATTGGAGAGTGCTGTATTTGCATTGGTGAGTTATATAAAGTATCACATGATTAAAGTTGAATCGATTTATATTCGGTATTTTACATTCTAAAAACTAGTTCTCTGAGAATTGGTCCAGTGCTCTGAGACTGTTGGTGAAGGACTTTTGTGCAAGCATCTAGAAGAATCTGTTAGGTAATAGGTATGTTTTCTCATGTCTAATTCACCACGGCTCTGCATACAGTAACTGTGTTAGGAAGAAGAAAAGAACACAGCCAAATCATTGCAGGTACTGTTTCTAGAAGTTCATCCTTTCTAAAATGTTAAAATATGAAAGGAATAAAGCCACCATCCCAGATTTGCAGGGGAGTAGCAACTGATGTTTGCGTTTTCCTTTGATAACAGGTTTAGTAAACTATAAGCTTTCCATAGGCTATAAATTTCATTACATGCTTTAAAACCAGTTTAGAGGGCCTATAGTCTACCTTTAGTGTAACACATTTAGACAAATATTTTAAGATAACTTTTGATATTTTGTCAGAATATAGTTTTGGTTAGTCATGTTAAATTTAACTATAGATGACACTTTTACTTAAAACTTTATTGAAAAAACTAAATAAATCTCTTGAAGCTATACAGTGTGTTTGTCTTACTTCACTGTTGTGGTTTTGATACAGTCTTAATCTCTGATTTCTGCTGTCACTGCCATCCTGGAGCTGGCGCTGTAGTCATGTGCTTCCTCACCCAGGCTAGGAGGGTACTTTTCAGCATGAAGCTCTGCTGGGTGATGCCCAGGTTGTCACGGTTACAGTGAAGGCTGCTGGGGAGAGAAGATCATCACTGCTGAAGATGTAGTGCTGCTCCCAACTCCAATTGTCCAGTCAGTGTGTTTGACTTTGATTTTAGTTAACAAATATAAATCCAACTGAATGCTGGGTATCTCAGGCAAGTGTCTGTCGAAGAGCAGCCTCGGTGAAATTCGTATGTTAACAGGATAAGAGCATGAGGATTAGAGTTATTAAGGAAAAGGAACAGAGATGTGAGAGAAATAAGAGTCAGAAACACAGAACAGCAGCGGGAGGGACACTGAGTGAATACCGAATCTGCCCACCTTTATTTTCCACATGCTTATATACTTCACTCCAAAAGGGGAGAGGGGAGGCAACAGACTTCATTAACACGATACAAGGAATAGACTTGAATTCTCTGACCTTTGGTCCAGGTGGAGCAGATTCAGCCCTATACACAAAATACTAATTAACCACACCCCAAGTCAGAATCGCTTGTTTGTAGCCACACCTGTTGTGAACAACTTTGAAAGAGCAAAAATAAGCTCAAACTCTCTGACCTCCAGTCAGGGTGGAACAGGCTCACATCCGTGGGTCTCACAAGTATCATTGTCTACAACCAATGCAACATTTTATTATGAAACTTTGGTTTCATATGTTTTGTGCGATAACCATAAATAAAATTGCAGATTTTTGGAAAGTTTAGAATTTGTGCCTGGACCTTTCATGATTTAGTCACACAATGTCACCACCACCCGTGATTTGTTTAACTTGCTTTTTAGATACCTTTCACCAGCACATCATCCTTTATTAGACTCAAGTCGCCATTGTCTAAATATAGATTCACCTGTACATCTATCCACCCCCGAACAAGTTATATATAGCGTGCAAACAGATTGTGCAACAACCTTGGAGAATAAGTACAGAACCATAAATAAATAAAGACCTGGTGTTGCTGCGAGATATATGGATTAAAACGAAAGCACCAACTGCAACCATTTGTTTCTATTTTCGCTTACTATGCCCTGCACAGATATCAGCATCTTAGTTTAGCTGGCAAGGAAGTTTATTAAGTTAGAAACCAGTTCCTTAAATTATAGTCTTTGCTAAGGCTTGATACATTTAAAGAAACTCTCTGAATTAAGGGGTCAAATATTATAGTTTTCTTAAAAAGACCCTAGACACTAGCGATGATAGTATGAGTTAATTCCATTTCCCGGAGTGTGGTCTCACTGTGTGGACACAATGTACCACTTTGGCTGAACTGCTGTTTTCTATAAATATGGAAATTATGGCTTCCAGTGCAGTGGCCTGGCAGGAAGTCTCATGGGAAATAGCTTGAAACTATGTGATGGATTTGAAATTAATTCTTACCCCCTTTCTGAAGTAGTCAACCCATATGTACAAGATGTATCATTATTTCCTGGCCATCGAGAAGGAGGATGAAATGCAGCTCTGTTTTGTAAAATGAGTCTGCAGCAGTAAAATTCTGGTCCACATGTCTTCCTCCGAGGGGAAGGGGAACAAAGCAGGTTCCGGCATCATGAGGTAAGCCAAGGTGTGGTGGTTCCAAGTGTCACTTTCTGTCGACTCTCTCCTTTGCTGCCTTGACCTGTTGACTCGGCAGAGAGAGGTGTGTGTGTGTGTGTGTGTGTGTGTGTGTATGTATGTGTGTATGTGTGTAGTTTTCCAGTTATCCCTCTTGTCAAGTCTCCAAGATGGTTTTTCCAAGTTTAGGTTTCAAATTAAACTTATGTTCTCAACCTCACACAATCTGTGAGAACAAAGGTGAATGAAACGGGTCATTTTAAGCTGATTTTTGAAGGAAGCATTGACGATTTTTTCAAAGATTTGGAGAACAACTGTGACCAGGAGTAGGGACAATGGGAAATGAGAGAGCAGCTTGAAGGCTGGGGCTGTTTCGTGACACAGCACTTCTCTGGTAGGCACTGGTGGATTGGATTGAGAGCACTTGGCAAGGGTGAAGGTGTGGATCTAGGGAGTGACCTGAACATCTCTCAAGAATGTGGAGACAGTCTTTACTAAAGCACTAACACTCGTGGCAGCTCGCTTCCCACCAAGATCAGAGACACCCAGCCTGTCCATGCTCTGATCTCACCCACTGCTCTGTCAGTATCTGGGCACTCCTCTGGGTCCCGGATGTGACATTATTTTCCCCTTCCCTGAGGACCATTCTTTCTGGCTGTCCAATGCTCTTTCTTGTCTGTGGAGATCACCTCTTGCCTTTAACCTTTGATTCGCAAGTTTGACAAAATATATGAGTTTGACTCTGATTTGTTCATTCTAACCGCAGATGAAATGACTCCATTCAGAGTCTATAGAATTAATGGGTGAATGAAAACGGGCTTTGGCGGACTATGGTCATCTCTTGGAAATCTGACTGTGGATAAACTTTGTAAGGCCTGTACTTCATGATGGCTCAAATTCTGTGAAGGGTGAGGAGCCCTGGGCCACATTCAGCAGGCTTTCCTAAGCAGCACCATTAACAAGGGTGACCTTTAACTGCATACAATTATGTCCTTGGGACAGCTGGCTCTCTTCCGCCTGCTTCAGGGTATGAGATGCCATTTATTCTCAGCTGCCGTCTCTGCAGCCACAATTTCCATCTTACACATAAGAACCCCAAATTTGAAAAGTTATAACTCGGTCCAGTTTTGAGATCGGAAGGTAGCAGAATTCCTGGCCCAAGCCACCACTCATTGTCCCATCCTCTGCTGGGTACCACCTGACAAGCTTGCCTGCCCTTTCCCGCCCTTTCCCTGTGTTTTCCAAGCAGCAACTTCTTCCCTCGTGATTAACAGCTGTGTCTCTGCATTTCCCTCCCCTGAGCTGCTTCCTGACCTGTCTTGTCAACTAGGCAGCCTGCACCCAAGGCTTTGTTTGCCCTTGTCCTGTCTGTTTCACAAAGGGTTTGTGAAAAGCAAGCTTTTCTTGTGGATGTTTAGATACTTGCCAAATAATCCACAGTACCAAAATTCAGGATAATTTTTATATATGATTTCAGGGCTGACCTCTTGGTATTGGCTAACTAATCTAGGGACTCATCCCTGAGAAAGACTATTTCAATAAAAAATTACCCTGTATACACACACACACACACACACACACACACACACAAAGTTATATGGGCTGAGAAGTTCTATAATAATTAGATATTATTTCTAATACTTATTAGAAATAAATATTCACATATCTGTAATAATAATTAAAGAAATAGAGGTCATGAATTTGAGAGATTGAGGCGGGGGTGTGCATGGTAATTATTAGGGGGAGGAAACAAAAGATGGAAATGATGTAATTACATTTTGATGCCAGAAAAAGAGAGAGAATATAGGTTGAGCATCTCCAGTGGAAAAATTCAGACTAATTCATGTTGACATTATACCACAGTAGAGAATTCCAGACTTAATCTCATGTGATGGGTTCTAACAAGGACAGGTGCATTAAAAATATCATAAAAAATTACACCTAGGCTTTGTATACAAGGTGTGTGTGTGTGTGATATAAGTGAATTTCATGTTGAGGCTTCATCTCTCTCTTCATCTGTGTAGGTATGTGTGTTTGCATGTGTGTGCACACACACATGTATGTATGTTTAGGTATGGATGTATCTTTGTATGTTTATACACGCATAAACACACACACACACACACTTTCCCCAAATCTGAAAAAGCACATCTGAAGCAAGCCTGGTCCCTAGCACATGGGACAAGGGATAGTCAACAGGTGTTTACAATTTAAAACACTGTAGCCAGAACTCAGTCTTCACAGATTTGCAGAGGAGCCACAGAGCATCGCATTGGGAAAACTGAGACCCTGTCTGCTTAAGTGATGATGCTCAAAGCCAACCCGCTGTTCTGGGGCTGTGCTACCCCAGAGGTCCAACCTTGTGACAGGGCCCCATTGCCCCTCTATGGCCAAATAAATTGCAAGACCTTACTAGCTGTCTTCTTCAGGTTGCCCTGGCTCCTGGAATTCTTGCTTTCTGTCCCTTGGATTGGGGGTAGGATGTGAGTTTTGTTGACCACTGTCTAGATGCACACAAGTGTGTGTGCACATATGCACAGTCCAGCAGCAAGGTAAAGGCAGTCTGCCCTCCTCTCCACTTTGGTTGTATCTTGTTACAGGCAGCTGCCAAAATTCACCAGAATGCTGCTCTACAAATTTTACTGATGTTGAAAATTCTAAGCATCATTTCTCGCATCTCATGTGTGGACATTGCGGAAAACAAATGAACTGAAAGTCTATTTTGATATTTAAAATAAAGAGCGGAAACTGCCGCTCTGTCACTGTATCTTTTTCGAAAGACCAAACATGTCTTTATCTGTTCTTTCGATTTCCCCGCATTTCTTTGCAGGGCACCTCAGGAGAAGCTGAGTTTGTTGATACAATTGCGGCCTTGTTTCCTATAATGGGCACTTGTTTAAACAAAGAAATGCTTATCAGGGGAAATGATAACTGTGATAAATTGCCTGGCTTTCATGTTTCCTTGCTGTTTTCTGGTGGTGCTAAATCAGTCTGAACAAAATGGAACTGCGTGTCCTCTGCAGTGGGGCCTCCTTTCCCCACTGACTATGTGTAGACTCCCCTCTTGTCCCTTTACTTGGAACCCATTCTTTTGTACCACATCCCAGGTATTAATTCCCCATTTATTCCTTACTATTTATGTGTTTTTCTACACAGATTCTACTCCACATACTTAATGCTTTCCTCCGTTGCTCTTTCTCCCTTTGCTTTTGACCTTCCAAACAGCTGTCAAAGAAATGTCTGTCCCTGTCCTCTGCACACATGTCCTGCATATGGGAGAATCACTACTACCCTTGAATCACCACGCTTGATTGCCGAGCAACAGGTGCCCCCTATGGTGCAGAAAGGTGCCCTAGAGCTACACACACACACACACACACACACTCACACACACTCCTTTTGTGTTTATGACCCATTATCATTGTTATAGCATCTTGGACTTAACTTAAAAGACAAAAGAACATGCTTGTAGTGTCTTCTGGCTGTCAGGTCCTGGCTCAGTCTTCTCCAACTTTCCACTTAAATGCTAGTGCCGATACAGGAAAGGACAAAGCATTACACATGAAGAACACGATTGAAAGGCTTTTGTGGTATTTCTAGAGGAATTTGCTTGATTACAAGGCTGATAGAGCTAAATTGACAATGACTGTCACCAGCTAACACCAAGTTTCTGTGCAGTCAGTAGTGCCGGGATAGGCAGGTCCTGTGGCCTGTACGTCTTGAATGTTTGGAATTTGTAGTCTGTCTTCTGTCCAGTAACTTTCTTTTTTACTATTTTCATAGACTATGAGTTTCAGAAATTGATGACCTTCTTTAGTGGCTGGTGGCAGCAGGTAGAACAATCGCCATGTGGTTAAGTCCCTCTTCTTTCAGGACACCATCAGGGTCTAACTGAACCCTGGAAGAGTCTTCTAGCTGTGGATTCTGGCTTTTCTTGTGTTTTGTTTTGGTGAAGGGTTGGGATGGACAAAGAGGCAGCAACGGGGTGGGCAGGAATCCCTCACTTCAGTAACTTAGTTTAGTCTAAGTCAGTGGTTCTTCCTAATGCTGCAGCCATTTAATACAGCTCCTCATGTTGTGCTGATCCCAACCATAAAATTATTCTTGTTGCTACTTCATGACTGTGATTTTCCTACTAATATATAAATCATAATGTAAATATTTTTGGAGGTAGAGTTTGTCAAAGGTGTTGTGACCCCCAGTTTAAGAGCCACTGGTCTAAGATAAGTGAAAGCTAACCATAAAGTATGTAGACTCCAGGCAAGTGAGCAGACACACGTGTGCTGCAATATAGATTCCGAGTAGATAATAAGAAACACAACATACAGACAATGTGCTGGTTTTATTTCGAAGGCAATACCGTTACAGTATGGCTGTGGTTCTTTCCCTGAATAATCTGTACTTCGGACTTCGTATAAAATGCTTTGCCATCTTTCTGCAGTCAGACTCTCTATTGGTCCCAGTACCCAGTAGTTTATAAACTACAGGTGGCACAGATATGCGACCTAGTAACCATCCTAAGGTGCCAGGGAGGCAAATACTGCTTTGTTCAAGCTGCGAAGGGCATTCTCAATCCCAGGAAGGAGGTACTCTGAAGCTCACCAGTTGGCTGCCACGGGTCTGCAAGTCTGCCCCTGTGGGCAGGTTTAACCACAGTGTGTTTCTCACTCTGAAAGGTAGCTTTGTGTTTCCAGGAGCTGCAATCTAGTGATCTGGATTCTGACAGCACACCTAAAACTTGTGTTAGAGGATATGCATTAACGTGTTAATGAAACTGGCAAGAATGTAGAAACTTCAATGTACTCACATGAAGGAATGTTTAAATAAATTACAGCCCCTTTCTGAGGTACAGTATTATTATAGCCATTAAAGACATGCTTTTTAAGGCCACTTAACCAAATGGGAAAACACATTATCTTGAGTGAATAAAGTGGATTTCACAATGACATTTATGATATGAGCCCACTTTTTAAAAAGAAAAAATAGTGCCCAGGAAGAGGCTGGAGCAAGATACCCTTACCACTCCCCGGTGTTGATGGTTGGGTGACCTGTGAAGTAACATGCCTGTGTGTTTGTTTCCTTGCCTACAAACGTTGCCCAGTGGGCAACTATTAGATTTCACATGTGTATCCACACGACGCCTTAATGCTCCAGTGAAAGCTCACAGGAAGTAATCCCTTGCCCTGCGTGTATGTGTTTTCCCGTGAGGCCGCATCTTCAGATCCTTGATAAAATGAAAGGTTCTGGGGAGGCTGGGTGAATGGTGGGCTGCTGTAGCTGGGAAAGCGTGCTTCCGTTGTATTTCTGCTTAACCCAGTAGGACGTCCTGCTTCTCCTGGTGTTGTTCTGTCTTGTTCTCCGAATATCCCGTTTCTAGCAGTGCAGAAAGTTTGGTTGAAGGATGAGAACTTAGGATGTGATATGGTGAAGGACGAGGGCAAAGCCAGGTCGGATAGACCGCTTGCTGTTGACCGTCCACTGTCTCGGACTGGCTTCCTGGTGCCGTGGCAGATGATGGCCGTGGTAGGCAACCACTTGCTTCCTGGTGCCGTGGCAGATGATGGCCATGGTAGCGTCCACTTACAGCTTCTTGAGCTAATATTAGCCTTCCACCCTTCAGTCCCAATAGTCTCCTACATACAGAACAGACAAGAAGAAGCATATGCTTAAAGGAAAATGGAAAGACTGGCGAGTAATCCCAATAAAATGTCACAAGTAGAAGGAATTTTTTTGAATGGAATACAGCATGACGTAGGGTTAATTAAGAGTGGGTACCAGGAGTCAGAATCAAAGGACCCTCCTTAGAGTAAACCGTTGGTAGGTCCGGATTTCTGTGAGTGAAGATGGCTTTCAAAAGCTCACCGACAGCGTTCAAAGAAATAAATGGGGCAACAATGAGGCAGGGAAACATCTCCCAGACACCGCTTATGTTCTCCTTCACTCTCTACCCTGCTCAGTCTCCTGTGCGAATTCCTTGAATTGGCTATGAAGTAGCTCATGTGGAACCTGTGCGAATCTGGCATAAAGGGAAAAAATAAATGGCAGGGGGCAGCTTTTTGGAATGAAAACTTCTAGCACGAAGTGATGCCAACTCTACAGAAATGTACTTGGTTCCGTGAAAATGTAACGGCAGATTAGCGCATCTATGAAAATCGATTCGTTCTTAACTATTGAATTTAAATACACATATTTAAATTTCTACCATTTCCAGCTGATTGTAGACGGGCCCTTCCAGTTTTTCTCATTTAGTGCAATTAAAAACCCTTGGCATTATAGACCATACAAACGAGCACTTGGGTGCTGGGGACGAGGAGAAGGGATGCTTGCGGGCACTGGAGGGATTACTGGGTGGTAAGTTCCCAATGATGTCCTGCCTCTCGCATTGGTGCTGAAGAAGGCTGCTTCATCCAGACTCACAAGCTCTTCATTGGAGAAAGCGAGTTAGCCTGAACTGAAAATCCCAGAGAAACCCATGCCAAGAAATTATAATTAAGCAGACAAAGGCAACATTCAAGAAGAGTTTTTTTTTTAATAGAATAAGAGAAAAGCAACCCTTTACCATCGGATAAACAGAGGGCAGTGTACTGTTCACCGGAAATGGTAGAAAACAAAGGGAAGTGGCACCATATGTGTCAAATGCTGGAAAACAGTATAAAAAAGAACCAGCATTTCTTAATGTTCAGCTAGTAAAATAACCATCAGGACCAAAGAGGAAGTAACAGCCAACCTGGCCTAAGGGCACAGCTGGAGAAAGTTCGCTTCAAACAAGATGGCCACTAGGAAGCTAGGAAGGAAGGAAGAACAGTCACCAAAAAACAAGGCTAACTACTATCTCTGTCCCCTCTCCTTCTGAGCCCACAGTTATGTTTGGAGGTTGAAATGATGATGACAATACTAAATCACATCAGTCTAAGAGAACGTAGAAACTTGAGTTTATTTTAAATGGGAAATGCAAAAATACAAAGATGAATAAGTTTTCTGTACTTCACTAGAGTTAATAAAATGCCACTAATAAGACTATAAAAGTTATGTAGACATATACATAGTACCCAGAGCGAGCACCAGAAATTGTGTAAAGAAAAAAATTAACAGGGAATGCTACATTTCTAAGCCACTTGAAAAGCATATTCACAAGAGAAAACAGAATTGAAAAAAGAATAAATGGTAAACTTATAACTAAACACAATCGTAAGTAAAGTCAAGCCATAGAGTGGCAGGGAGATTTTAAAACCTGAAAATGTGTGTATTACAGGAAATGCATTCCAGGGGCTAGAGACATGACTTGGCAATTAGAGCACTGGCTGCTCTTGTAGAGGACTTGGCTTCAGTTCCCAGCACCCTTATGGCAGCTTGCAACTGTCTGCAACTCCAGTTCTGGGTAGCCTGAAGCCTTCTGTTGGCTTCCAGGAAATGAGGCATACATGTGGTAAACATGCACATATATGCAGGAAAACTGTCATACACATAAAAATGATAAAATTTATTTAAAGAAATCTACTACTTCACATATATCTTCCAGGCAGGACTCTATTGTAGATTAAGGGGTCTGTGGCTGGGTTCATGTTTATATATCTCCTTTGGTAGCACAAGAAGTGCTTTCCTCTACCAAAGATGGTAGTACACAGGGTGAAGCTTAGTACTGTTCTGCTACGTGGACACCATAGTAAACTGACTCCCAATGGCTTATTATTCCCATAGATTAATGCCTCTTTCAGTGTTCATCAGAGAAGCTTCTAGTTTTGCAGTATTGGTTTTTAACAGAGACCCACAATTCTCTGGCCAAGGTGCAGAGAATAAGAGAGTGTAGAATGCTCAGCTCTAAACGGGACATCTATATCATACCCCTCCTCCTAAGACTCAGGCATCATTGTGGAAGGGGGACAAAAGACAAAAAGACAAAAGAGCCCAAAGCAATTGATAAATTCAAGGAAGCAATATTCTCTGGACATAGTAGGACAGATGCAAATAGAAACTTCCAGTGATTGTTATAGCATGTACAAGCCCTTTGTAAGCTCAAGCCAGACCAAATCTCAGATGGAGAAAGGAAGCAGGCACGAAGCCTCATTCCTGGCTGAGGAAGTATTAGTAATTGACAGCTGGGGGGGCGGGAGACAGAGAGAGAGAGAGAGAGAGAGAGAGAGAGAGAGAGAGAGAGAGAGA
>JABTXL010000002.1:34565272-34575811 GCA_025134845.1 Neodon shergylaensis | reverse complement strand
GAGAGAGAGAGAGAGAGAGAGAGAGAGAGAGAGAGAGAGAGAGAGAGTCAGTCAGTCAGTTTTCTTTAAGGGTATTGCCCTGGTAATTCAACCTTACACTAGAGAAGGTCACACATCCAGGAATACCTGGGCAGCACAGATTGGACTTGATAGATGAAAATAAACAAAACAAAGACAAAATGCAGTTGCTAGGGAAGGGTCAGTGGATCTGGGAGGAGTACGGAGACAGTGAATTTGATCAAAACACAACGTATAAAGTTCTCAAAGAATTGATGCTTTAAAAAATGGTGTGTGCATGCAAATGTGTGTGGACACTCAAAGAGGTCAGATGAGGGCATCAGATCCCCTGGACACAGTATTTACAGGTGGTCGCCAGCTCCTAGTCACAGGTTCTAGGGACTCAACCATGTTCCTCTGTAAGAGCGGCAAACCATGTTAAACACTTAGCCATCTGTTCAGAACCAAGGTCAACTTTTAGTTGCTCAGATGCATGGATCCATTGTAAGTTAACTTTATTGATCGTATCGTAAAATTAAGCATAACGTCACTAAGTGAAATAACATGAATTATCCTTGTATCATGTTTATGAAATCTAGTTTTATATTCTGGTAGGCAGCTCTGTTAGTCAATGTAGCTAATTTATTTTTTGAATTGTGGCGTTAAAATCTCAGTGAGAAGAACATGGAGAAGAATATCTGGGAATTAATTGGTTAGCAGACCAAATTTTTTATATAATTTGCTCCAAGGAAATGCATTAATTTAAAAGTCTACATTACGAACAATTCTTGACTAACAACTTTTCAGGAGTCATAAAAGCTTACCTCCTTTTTTTTTTAAAAAAAAAGTAAATTTCTTAAATTCTATTTCTAAACATATTGGAAAAAGTAGATAGCACAGCCTTCTCTTTATATCTAACAGCAGCTGTTCAGCTGCCCGTTATGGTCTTTCTGTTCACTTAGATCTGTGTATCTGTCTGTCTGTCTACCTACCTTCCAATTCCATTCTTAATTTCTCTATTTTCTTATGTATGGTCTCAGAAATTGAACCCAGGACCTCCTGTGTGGTAGAAGAGCAGAACCCTGTGCCCTGAGGTCATCCGTAGCTGTCCCCCTTCTCAGTCATCAGGGAAGGCTCCGCGAAGGCACCCTGCACCTAGTCAGCCACTGAATCCAGTGCAGTCCCCATGAGGCAATTCTGATTGCTTTGCTAAAATCCCTACCGTTCAGGTGGTCTGGTCCCTGAGATCTGCTCCTCCACCTGCTAACTAAGCACATCTTATTCAAAGGACCTCTGTCTGTCCTACCTGATGACGTCTGGAGGCCAGTTTCTAGAGCAATTGAAATGGCTTTCATCTGACGTCCTTCCAGTGTTCTCTAAGAACTCATTTATGATTGTAGCACTACCAGTCCTATGTAAAGATGACCATGATTGACTAGATACGAAAGACAGAATTAGCACAAAGGATATGAAACTTAAAAGCATTCTGCATGTGGCTCCAGACTGTTGGAAAGCAAGCAAGAGAATCTCTGTTTATGAGATCAGTGCATTAGCAGCTTGGCCGGCAATGCACCGTTGCTGGGACTCATGAAAAGGTATGAGACACTGTGCCAGGGGCAAGCCTGGGCCTCCAGGCAAGGCCTCCAGCTGTGGGAAGGCTTATATGTTTTCTGAACTGTGCGTGCCATTGATTGTTAAGCCACAGCCTGTGGTTGCCAGCATCGCTGTTCAATATGGCTTTCCCCAAGAAGCATTGCTAGAATATATTAGGACCATGATTGAAGATTTTACTTGCTCTGTCGAAATAAGTTGAATTACATGGTGTAACATGGTTTTTCCCAAGTGGCTGAAAATCACTGACTTAAGATGTTTAAAATGTAAGAAATGGGTGTTTCTAATAAGGATAGGGAGTCAGCTGTGCTTCAGGGAGTAGCATGGGGTCTGCATCATCATCTAAGTAGCCCTTGGAGAGAACATGGTTTGCGACTTGATTTCTCTCATTGGAAAGTAAATCTGAAATGACAGTTGCACTCAGACATCCAGAGGAGACCAAGCCAGATGTGTGACAGTCATATTTGCAAGACTCTTTCTTCAAATCCTTCCGTGTATACCTGACATTTAACATTTAAACATTTACACTGGAGGATTATTCTAACTGTTACAATTCTTGATGCCTGACAGATGGATGTGTGTGTGTGTGTGTGTGTGTTTGTGTATACATAGCCAGGGTGGGGCATGGAGAATTCCCCGGGCATCCTGTGCTGGAGTGTTTCTGGTCACAGGGAGGAAATAAGCTACCTTCTAACTCAGTTTTATATATATATATATATATATATATATATATATATATATATATATATCACTCAGACAATTACAAAACAGCATTCAGTAAAGTTCTCTACAGGGCTAGGAAGAGATAGCTGCATTGTTCCCCTTGCTGAACCATTTCAATTGAGTGTTTTTCCACGGCTATCACGATCACTGGCAGTATTGAACTCTCTGTTGAGTATTTTGCCCAGTGCTGTAGCAAGCTTCACCACTGTTCCTCTTTACAGTTACCTCAACCTGACAGCTCACCCTTGACCGAAATCCTTCTGCTAACTAGTGTTTTGTGGATGTTTGCTGCCTGGCGATGAATGACTTATTTTTTTAGTATCTACACTGGAAAATTGTCACTTTGTTTTCTGAGAATTTGCCTGTTCTGGTACATATAAATGAATGGTGAATTGAAGGATATGACTATGGATTGTGGGGAATATTTCAATTTGAAAGGCAGAGAGAAGAGAAATTTGACATCTGTTCTGTGGCTTTGTGACTTCGTCCATGCGAGCTGCCTGTGCCCTCCTGTGAGTAGCTGATGCTATCCCACAATGCAAGGCTTAACAAAATGTGTGACGGAGATGGTTGAAGCAAGTAAGGGCAGGGTCATTAATCAGGGTGTGAATTAACTCTGTGTTCTTAAGGGAAAACAAAATTTCCCTAACCTCACTTAGCGGAGGATGCATTGCAGTGTCAGTTTGAAAGAGTACCAAAGCGTTCATCTTCCTGGCTATGCTGTGATTCAGGCTCCCCGAGGCATGTTTACATCTGTCCGTGGGATGTGTGTACTGGAGGGATGCACATGCTTGATGGAGCTGGGAGCAAAGAGGATGGCGAACGTAAACAAATGTAAACACACACAGTTGACTATAAAGCAGAAGAAAGATACACGCACGCATGCGATCACAGGCTCCTTGTTTGGAAAAGCCATAGCTCGTTTATCACATGAAAAATGCTGGAGGAAAAAAAACTCACATAAATGCCAGAAGCACTTTGACTTATACTGACACATTGGAGGTGATGTCCGGACCTTCTCCGGATGGTCAGAGCAGATGGTTGAGACCATGTGCTGGGGACAGGTACTTTGCAATGCCCAGCATTTGGAAATCTGCCATGTTAATTTGAAATGGATGAAAACGCTAACAGGATATTTCCCCCACAAACTTATGCGAGGCTAAAACAATTTAAAATTGTGGAGGATTGGAATTTATTTTCTGATAAAACAGCTCTACCAATAAAATAATTCAGATGAATTGATTTAATTCCTTCCTGAATGTATAGGCGGTGTGCATATGGAGACATCTAAGAGAACAGGAAACTGGTGCTTTTCCCACTTTGGTAAGGGCAAGTTCAGTATTTGTGTTGCTGCCCCTCACATTAATTCTTATGCCATAGCAGACTAATAGCTATCGCCGTTCGATGTAATTATAATTGTGTTCAAGTGTTAACGATTAAAATCATATGGTGAAGCCTATTTTAGAAATGAGTGATTATTTTTTTAATCGCAGGTGTGAGATTGTATAGAGAAAGTAATCAGATGTGCGGTACACGTGCTGTGCTCCATAACTGCTTTGCCTTTCCTGTTTGAGCCTCAGTCTATGAACTGTTGATATCGGTCAGGGGGCAGCATCAAGATGGGGCTGAGGCCATCACTGGCCAGCCAGAGCTGTACTTCCGTGACAGGGTAACTCAGACTCAGCATGGCTCAGTATGCCCAGATGTAAACCATCTATAGAAATACAAATACAGACAAAGTAACTCTTTTATTAAATCTGAACCAGTGGGCAGAATTTATGAAAACAATACAAAATATATTAAAGGTATTTTCCCCGTTCTCATGCGTGTGCGTGCCTGTGGTGTGAATGTCTGTATATGTGGTTTGCTTGCCTGTGTGTGTGTGTGTGTGTGTGTGTGTACATGTGGAACCCAGAGATTGGTGTTAGGGAAATCCTTCATTCTTATCTTGTATTTACTGAGGTGAATTCTTTCAATCAAACCCAGTGCTCACTGATACAGCGAGTCCATGTAGCCATCTTGCTCTGGGGTTCTCCAGACTCTGTCTTTAGAGAATAGAATTACTTCCACATCTTCCCTGCATTCACGTGAGTTCTGAGAATCCAGACTGTACACCTCATGCTGGTACAGTAAGCACTTTAAGCACTGAGTGATCTCCTTGGCAAATAAAGGACCTTGAAGATCTCATCCTACACAGTTACAAATGAGTGGCTTAGGGAGAGGCAAGTCTAATGCATATCTCATGGACAAGCGAGAGGAAAGAAAAACCCTTTATCTATCGAGAGTCACAAAGAGGAAGTAACGAGCTGTGATTTGTGGGTTTGCTGGCCATGAAGATGAGCAGTATCTCTATGAACCAACCTGATCCTAAAAAGATGCAGAGATGGGGAAAGTGTCAGGTAGGAGAATGGCCTGAAGCTTACAGGGACTGGGTCTCCTGCATTGATTGAGTACAAGCCCCGTGGCAGGCCGTCTATGGGGCATTTTATAGACATTGTGACACGAGAAAAACAAAGCGAGGTAGATAGCAGGATGATGGGCAGAGAGGAGATTAGGAGAATCCAAGTGATGCTGAAATATGTGTGGTGAATGAGAAGTGGGTGGCTCACGTCCATGTTAGCAAAGAGGCTACCAACAGGATGGGCTGTTCCTGGGGTATCAAGAGAGGATGGCTTCTGCGGCTGGGGTCTGTTACTCAGTGGTGGCTCGGGCCTGTTTTGTGCTTGTGCACAGCCCATTAGTCCTGAAGCAGCTGTTTAGTTCATGTGTGGGGTGAGGGAGGACAAGAAGGAGGATGGTGGACATTAGGAGTGTTTTCTGTTTATTCATCAATCTGTCCATCCACACATCCTCCCACCTGTCTAATTCAAAAAGCAGGAAGTGGTCCTCAGCTAGCGTTTGCTGTGATCAGCAGCCCCAGCTTCTGTGATGTTCCCACTTCTAACTACAGCGGTGTTCAGTGCTGTGCCCCCATATAGCATGTTCATAATGATGCCTCCACGTCACCCAAACCCTATAGTAGCCATGAGATCCCTTAGCGAAGGTATATACTGGCAAAATATACTCTAGAAAAGTTTTCATTTAGCTATTAAATTGGTGATGTGTTGGGAAAATAAATCATCATTGTCTCTTTTGACACTTAGGGCAATGTTTTATAAACACACACACATATAGTGAGATATATGTGATATAGATTATAATAGCAATGATTTAATTAAGTTTGGGGGTAGTCATATGGTGTAATATCCAGAATCTTCCTTATCAGAAAATGCTACCAGAAATGTCACATGACCATGCCCAGGCACTTAACCATCCTCCATCCT
The DNA here is from genome assembly GCA_025134845.1 of Neodon shergylaensis. NCBI lineage: Eukaryota > Metazoa > Chordata > Mammalia > Rodentia > Cricetidae > Neodon > Neodon shergylaensis. Next base: position 34,570,157 of record JABTXL010000002.1, on the reverse strand, counting down.
CAAAATGAGATGGAATTTTCATACATTGAATTAGGAAATCAGATGCTGGGCTGAAGTTGTAGCTCAGGGATAGAGAAGCTCACTTAGTGCACAGGGCCCTGGGTTCTACCTCCAGTAACCACAAACATATACATATACCCCCACCCCCTACACAGACACATAGACATACACATACACAGAGACAGAGATACATACAGACACACATAAACACAAAAGCACACATACTTCAGTTACTGTGATGTCTTTAGTAATGAAGAGGACATGTTTAGGAAAAGGGTCCCTGCTCCTAACTTTCCTAGATGGTCTCAGTACCTGCCTGAGTATGTTAGCCCTAATCCTTCTGCAATACCCTGCACTAACAGTGAGACCTGACAAATAGACTCCCAAGATAGACCCTTCATGAGCCTTGCTTACCTGAAGCTTTGCTAGTCACATCTACTGTGGTCCAGCACCTACCCTGGATGGGAGCAAACACGTCTCCAGGAGAATCAGCATCATCTGTTGAAGATGCAGTAGGGTCTTGAGCATGAGAACTACAGTGTTAGAGACCACGGCCCCTTCCTGGTGAGTAGCAACTGTGTGAGCTTCAGTGGCAAGAATATAACAATGTATGCTCTGCAGAATTATCAGCCAAGGCATGGGAACACTGTCTGATGTCCTGGGGATTTTCTAAGCGTCGTAGTCACAAGGGTCCAGGGAGCTCTGTGCCCACACCCGTCTGTGGCAGCTTTGCTCCGGGGCATGGGTTAACTTGATAGCACTGGTGACTGTTGAAAGCTATAAGGAACTTTTGCCAAGAAAACTGTTCGGGTTCACTGATTACCCCAGGGTAGAGGGGAAGCACAGTGGTGAAGGAGTCTCTGTGCTGGGAGTGCACTCTGTCCTCTTGGCCCACTTAGTCCAATGCTGTAATACCATCATCTTCCTCAGAATTCCTCCCACCTTCCCCCATGGAATCCTTTCCTCCTCCACAGTGTTCCCCAAGCTCAGCAACACCCCCATATTTCCACCTAAGCCTGATTAAAGTCCCATCAAGACTCCTAAGTGGGCCAGCTATGTCCTCTCTGATAGACGGATCTTGCTCAGTAGAGCTGGCTGCACCATACCTGAAAGGTGAGTCCAAGTCCTCTGCAAGACCTTGCCAGCTGACTGTCACCTTCACAGTCTCCTTAAGAGCCCTTGAGCTCTTTAGAAAAAAAATATTTTAAAGGAATCTTGTTAGATATTTCACTGAATTTTAACAAGTATTTCCTGTAACTTTATATATGGCCTTGTCATAGTCTCTTCAATCTAATATTTACCCTGGAAAGTTATGATAAGAGTGACAGGCCAGGTTTGTTGTGATTTTTTTCCCAGCTACTCATTTGCTGTTTCTTGGTTTGAGGAACACACAGAAGCTGAGGCACCCTGAAAATTCTTAGATATGTGCATGAGCCATACTGGTGATATAGGCCCAAGGACATGGCTATGTTCAACAAAGGAACATACATGAACCATACGGGTGGAGCAGGCCCAAGGACATGGCTGTGTTCAACAAGAGAACATATATGAACCATACGGGTAGAGCAGGCCCAAGGACATGGCTATGTTCAACAAGAGAACATATATGAACCATACGGGTGGAGTAGGTCCAAGGACATGGCTGTGCTCAACAAGAGAACATATATGAACCATACAGGTAGAGTACGCCCAAGAATATGCTATGCTTAATAAGAGAACATACTTGACTCGTCCCTAAAAGCAAAGGCTTGGTATTCTAATATTCTTTCAACTTTGTTGAATATAGGAGATAGAAAAAAAATAACTAATTTAGCCAGTGCTTCTCTTATTACTACTATGTGCCAAACATCATGGGTTCATTGGTGAAAGCATTGCACCTGGGCCTTCATAAAGCATATTCTCTTGTCAGAGAGGAGCCAGGAGGATCTTGGCCTAACAAGGCATTCTTAGAGAAAATTCATTATATTAGTAATTTGGCTCTCGATCAAACAAAAACCTAATTTGTAATGTTTGTTAATCATAGCCAACTTCAGAAAATGATTGTGACATTGGCAAATGAGAACTGAGAAGAAATGGGTTCAATCATCTTGTGGAGCCGGAACAAGATGGGAAGATCAGTCACTCAATAGAATAAAAAAAGAAACCCACACTGTTAACTGGTGATGCTAACAGAAGGTGGAGGATGATGAAGCAGGGAAAGAGGAAGAGGGAGTGCAGGGAGTGGGGTAGAGTCAGGGATAGAGTAACCAGAACTGGTTACCTCTGGTGGATGCTAGAAGGAATGAAGGAGCTGGCATATGAAGGTCCAGTGAAGCGAGTTCAGTGCTTTGGGAGCAGCAAGTGTGATATGTCAAGGACACGTCCTGGGGAAGGATTGCAGGGCTTGTTTGTTGGATGAGATGGGAGACTGAGCAGAAGAGTGACATGATCTGAACAGATGGTCTAACAAAATCCTAACCCCTAGGAACAGGAAGTAAATGGTGATGGAGCCATAAACTAGGCGGTAAGTTAGAACTGACGGAGTAATACAGGTAGTAAATCTGTAGTTAGTAAACCCAAGTCTATGACTTGGACTAGGGCGGGGAGAGGTATTCAGCTCCTGGGTTTCTGTTGTGTGAGAGCCAAGGTGATGTAAAGGTCACAGGAAGCAGAGTCAAGGAGGCACTGACGCAGGTGTAGACACAGACCTAAGGCTTGGCTCTGTGTCTGGGCCTCATTCCCACTTCTGTCTTTTGCTGATGGTGTTTTTTCCTTTCTTGTTCATGGGAATGGTAACTGAGCTCCATGATGGCAGGCTCATGCCCTTATCCTTACCCTGTTGCTGGTGCCTGGCACGGTGCCTGCAACAAGCTGTTTCCTGGCCATGTTTATGGGGTGTCTGTTGTTCTCCTCTTCATCATTCATGCTCTCCATAAGGCCATGAGGTCTAAATGGATGTCCCAACTTTACATCTTGGTATGAATTAAAGTGACATACAGGGTATCTGAAGTTTGTGATAGCCAACAATCAGAGGATATCACTACACAGAACCTCAAATCACAGCTGTCTATATCCCTTGTTCTTTAGAATGTTGCTAAAGGTTTTCTTTTTCTTTTTTTGTTTGTTTCTTGTTTGTTTGTTTTGATTGTTCAAGATGGGGTTTCTCTTTGTAGCCCTGTCTGTCCTGGAACTAGCTCCATAATACCAGGCTGGTCTCAAACTCACAGAGATCCACCTTCCTCTCTATGTCTTACCAGTACTGGGATTAAACATGGTGGCTGCTAATGTTTTGAACTCCCAGAAAGGGTGCTGCCTTGCAGCAAACACAATGGATTGATTTTGCCAACTTCATTAAGACTTTGTCCTTGAGAGTCAACTCTTGAGTACCTCTAAAGTAGAGGAAGGACTTCCATGTCTAAAAGACCGTAAATCCAAACTGTAAATCCAAACGGGTTCAACTCCATCACTGCAAGTGGAAAGACTTCCCATGGGACTTCCTTCCTGTTAGTGCTATTTACTGTGATGATTACTGCTTGAAACTTTTGAAACAAGAAGCCAACTTTTGTGACAGAAAAAGCAAGTGAGCATAGACTGAGTTGTGTGGAACACGGACATGTAATGAGGACACAGGCCCCCGAGTAGATCCTTTGCTCCTCTGCCCCAAATCTCTATGTCTGTATTAACACGACCTGAATGGTGGCCAGGCCAGAGATGTGTGTGTTGTAGCATCTATTCTTCCATCATTAACAACCCCCAAGTCTGTTTGGAAGATCAGAGACTGAGCGTAGGTGGGGACAATGGGAATTGGGTGGAGAACGCCGACAGCTTTGCACCTGTGGTTAGGAGCTGAGTGTGAGAATCGTTGCCTTTCCAGGTGAATGTAGACATCCCGCACACTGCAGAGGAGTCCAGGGGGCAGTTGTTGAATCTGTCGTGTGATGGGGCTATGGGATTTTGGTGTGTCTACAGAGGGTCTTCATCTTCTGTCACCACGTGGGTCCCCATGAAGCAAGTGACTGGTGTAGAAAAAAACAGGGGCCGATTTGTCAGTGGTTTCCAAAGATATTGCTTAAGAAAATGTTTTGTTCCTTATTATAGTAATTATGATTTACACATGTTTTTTTTTCCATATAAGTACTGGAAATTTTGTCCAGGGCAAGCCGCTAGGGAAGCTGATCTTGAAACAAACACCCTGTTGATCCAGGAGCAGAGACCTTCAGTGTTCCTTGTCTGGGCCTCTGGGAGAGGAGACCAGGCCACTGTATGTTCACTTCCAGTTAGTGTTGGTGTGGCTGAGTGTGCTAGAGTCAGAGTGTTAGTGTGACTGAGTGTGCTATAGAGTCAGAGTGTTAGTGTGGCTGAGTGTGCTATAGAGTCAGAGTGTTAGTGTGACTGAGTGTGCTAGAGTCAGAGTGTTAGTGTGGCTGAGTGTGCTATATAGTCAGAGTGTTAGTGTGAGTGTGCAAGAGTCAGAGTGTTAGTGTGACTGAGTGTGCTAGAGTCAGAGTGTTAGTGTGACTGAGTGTGAAAGAGTCAGAGTGTTAGTGTGAGTGAGTGTGCTAGAGTCAGAGTGTTAGTGTGAGTGAGTGTGCTAGAGTCAGAGTGTTAGTGTGGCTGAGTGTGCTGTACAGTCAGAGTGTTAGTGTGACTGAGTGTACTAGAGTCAGAGTGTTAGTGTGACTGAGTGTGCTATACAGTCAGAGTGTTAGTGTGACTGAGTGTGCTAGAGTCAGAGTGTTAGTGTGAGTGAGTGTGCTAGAGTCAGAGTGTTAGTGTGGCTGAGTGTGCTATATAGTCAGAGTGTTAGTGTGACTGAGTGTACTAGAGTCAGAGTGTTAGTGTGACTGAGTGTGCTATACAGTCAGAGTGTTAGTGTGACTGAGTGTGCTAGAGTCAGAGTGTTAGT
>JABTXL010000002.1:34536178-34565262 GCA_025134845.1 Neodon shergylaensis | reverse complement strand
AGAGTCAGAGTGTTAGTGTGAGTGAGTGTGCAAGAGTCAGTGTTAGTGTGGCTGAGTGTGCTATATAGTCAGAGTGTTAGTGTGGCTGAGTGTGCAAGAGTCAGAGTGTTAGTGTGACTGAGTGTGCTATATGGAGTCATAGTGTTAGTGTGACTGAGTGTACTATAGAATCAGAGTGTTGGTGTGGTTGAGTGTACTATAGAATCAGAGTGTTGGTGTGGTTGAGTGTGCTAGAGTTAGAGTATTGGTGTGGTTGAGTGTGTATAGAATCAGGTACATATTTGGCGATTGCTTGAGCCGATGTTATCACTTGTAAACTGGAGATAATATTTTCTTCTTGGGCTTCCTGTGGAAATTATTGAGTTAATTGCTCGAGGGCAACCTAAGGCCTGCACGTCATAACCACCTGGTGTGTAAGCTGACAGTTAGAGGCTGCATGTCCCATGTCAGCTCCCGTGCTCTACGCACACAACCTAATATACTAATTAACCTTTTGGACTGAAGTGCCCAAAAAAGAAGAAGTCAGAAATTGCTGCTATACTACCTATCATTTTCTGTGGGTTTTTGGCTTTGGCTTTTCCGAACGTAACCTCTCCCTATATGAAGAGGCTGTTTTTGACATTCTTTGTGTTTACAGACTAACCTTTCATATGTCCTACCAGGCAACCACAGTCCAGTTAGCAGAGGGCATGAGAAGACGCACTTGTTCGTGTTTTGATGATCCATTCCAATTGTTGTTTTCACGTCTGGCTTTTACACTCATTGACAATGTAAACCCTCTTTGTAAAGAATTGCTCCACTCCCACAAACCTTGACTCCCAGACTTCAGAAGGAGCAGAGATATTTGAATGGGCGTATCTGTGCATTCTTGGAGGAATTTCTTCTGCCTTCTTTTCTTGCATTGCACATCCGTCCCCCGACTGTGCAGCTGGGGCTTGTGTTACTAGGGGCAGAGAGACAGGACCACATCTACCTGCCCACACTCTGCTGCCACTCTACTGGCTGGCCTTAGAGCTGTAGCATGTTTCAGTCCTGTAACATGGAAACTTCCGTCTCCGACAGGTCACAGCAGGAGTAGTAGCATTCTCACTGTAAGATGGCTTTTAAGTGGTCCAAGACCTTCCAGAGGGAAGCCTGGTGGGCTGTTTCAAGTGCTATACATGCATGAACAATGATGTTGTTTTCTGCCCCTATCCTTTCTGACCCCTGTGCAGCTCCTCCTAAATCCCCCTCTTAGGTGAACTGGGAAAGGCTGTTGGTGTCGTTTCATTTAGATGTTTCTCTGCAGACGAGGTAACCAGACTTCAGGGAACACTGCAGCGGCCTCACAGACCTTGAAGGGCCCATGCCACCTCTCAGACATTCTCTTGGCTTACTCTCATTGTCTGAGTATTTTATTTCTGATCCCATCAGCAGGCAAAGGGATGTGATGGTTTTCTCACTTTGGTCCTTCTCCCTAGAACTCTGTCAGCCTGGGGATATATTTTAGATAAAGGAACAGAATCACTTTGTTGCCAGTGATTTAAAAAAAAAAAGTCTCAAAATGCACAGGTAGGAAAACAGACAAGAAACTCATCCCTGGCAGCTGTTTCCTGCAGACCCCAGGCCACTTGTCTCGATGGCAGTAATTATTAGCGAAAGTGGTAATCCAATTCTACGAACAGTTTTTGGAACTCACTCCCTTTTCTCCTGTCGATATATTAGCAAACCGTTGCAGCTGACTAAGTTCTGCGATAGTTCCTGGTGTTTCTTGAGGATGTTAATTATGTAAAAACACTTAGCAAAACAATTTCTGAAAGCATTTTTGTAGAGCTGTGACAAAAGAATAATTATATCGCAGCCTCTGTCGGAGCGAGATCTGTAGAGTGCTGGGGACCGTTGACTTCATCACATTCAGACTGGACGGGAGGAGACTGTGACAAATGCTGCATTTCCGAGGGCTCTGCCTCTGCAGGAAGGAGCTGAGCCTCACGGTCAGCACAGTGCCTGGAACTGACCTCGCTGGATCCTGGAGGCTGTTTCGGGAAATCTTAAGCCACATACTCATCTGTCCCCTCCCTCCACCCCTAATGTATTTCATTATGATTACATTCTCAGCATAAAAGAATCTCTCTCTGTCAGTATGTCTTGCATAGTGATGTAATACATACTGAAAAATCCAGTCCAAGTAGGTCTACCAAATGAACCTTAATCACAAAAGAATAGATATTAGCATTTTCTAATTGACGAGCAGAGCAGGCTATTTTTTTTTTCCTGCAGTTTTGTTTCTTCTCTGTTTTATACTGAAAATATGATAATGGCATTTTACATCATCTATGAATCAAGCCACTGGAATGTCCCCACGAGTCACTCAATCACACAATTTCACTTGTCTCAGATGCCCAAGGTTTTAAATGGCTCTGATATAGACTAGGAAGAACTGGTGTCCTTGGTAAACATATCGATTAGCCGGCTCGTATTAATACGGTTCGTGAATGCAGAAGTCATAGTTAAGCTGTTTCTATACCTCGTATACATTTTGGATTCCTTTCCCGTCTCATGCGTGGTGATTTGGCGGAGTGGGTCGTTTCTCAGCGGAGAGGAGTAATGAGGAACTTGCTGCTCACATGCCATGAGCAGAGATGCGGAGGCTCTTTCATCCCCTTCTCTCCAGACTTCCTCTTTCTCCTACTGCAGCCCGCTTGCAGTAGCTCCTCCTCCCACCCTACCTCCATTCCCTGGTGACTCTGCCTCTAGGTGTTGAGATGCTGTCCCCTCGGCTCTTCCCTGCAGACCCTCTCATCCTTCCCTTCCAGCCCATCTTTGTTCCTTTCTGCAAGCCGCTAGTCAGCAGAAATACTGCAACGCTGGACGGGCATGCGGGTAGGTAGATCTTAATGTCATTCCTGTCCTCCATTCTGCTTCTTCCAGAATTATTCTTAGTCCTGTCCAGCCTTGCTGCAGGAACCCCTCTTCCTAGCATGTTGAGGTCCTTGAGAACCTCATCTCTTTGGAAAAACCACAGTCCTCCTAACTATATCCCTCTGCCTCTCAGCCTTTTCCCTCAGCCCATCTCCATTCCTTTCTGTCCCCACAGAAGCACCCTCTGCTAGGGACCCTACAGCCATCACACTTGCCTACCATCCAGAGTAGTAACAGCAACCAGATAACAGACACCTGCACAACAGAGAGTAGATGAGATAAGGACACCAAGACACACTTTAAACATTATAACTCAAGATGTCGACATCCCTGACAAAAACACAAATGTGAACAGGTTGGTCATTTTGCCTCCTCCAGAAGCCAGTAACACTTTGTAGTAGTCTCAGAGAAAATGCAGATTAGCTGAACAACAAGACAGAGACTTCAAACTAGCAATTACAAATATGTTCAAGGACCTTAAAGAGGACATGGATAAATGTGTTAATGAAGACCATAAAAACACAAGCAGTTGAATGGAATAATACAAACCTTTCAAGACATGAAAGTAGAAATGGAGTCATCAAAGAGAGCAAAAATTGAAATAAAACTAGAAATTCTCAATTTAGGAAGTCAAATTAAAACTCCGAAGAAAATTTCACCAACATATTACAAGACATGGAAAAGAGAATTTCCAGTCTTCAAGGTAGAAGAAGTGGATAGGTCAGTCAAAAAGATGTTTTTTTTTTTTGTTTTGTTTTGTTTGTTTGTTTCTTCTTTTTTTTTTTTGAGACAGTGTTTCTCTGTAGCTTTGGAGCCTGTCCTGGAACTAGCTCTTGTAGACCAGGCTGGCCTTGAACTCACAAAGATCCACCTGCCTCTGCCTCCCGAGTGCTGGATTAAAGGCATGCACCACCACTGCCCAGCTTCAAAAATATATTAAATTTAAAAATTCCAGGCACAAAATATCCAGGAGATCTGAGACACTATGAAAAGATCAAAACTATTAATAATAATAACGAGGGAGAAGAAGAAACCCAGGCTAAAGGCAAGCATTTTTAACAAAATCATAGAAAATTTTCCCAGTCTAAAGAAGGGAAATACCAAGGTAGAAGGAGCAAACAGAACATCAAATAGATAGTAAAAAATAAATTCCCCATGACACAGAATAATCAAAACACTAAACACATAGAACAAAGAAAGGGTATTAACAGCTGCAAGGGAAAAAGACCAAGTACAATAGGCAGGCCTATTCCAATAGCACCTGAGTTCTCAGTGAAGGCTCTGAAAGCCAGAAGGGCATGAGTACTCTGAGAGACCGTATGTGCCAGCTCAGACGCTATATTTAGAAAACCATGAGTCACAATTGACTTCAGAAGAAGTTTAAGCAATTTCTAATTCCCAATCTAGCTCTATAGAAGGCACTAGAAGAAAATCTTGAGTCTTAAGAGATTAACTAAACTCTAGATGACACAAGGAATAAATAATTCCACAACAGTAATAAAAGGGTGGGGATAAAAATAAAATACCAGTAATCAATAAAAGTAGATTATTAATAACTCTCAAGATTAATGGTTTCAATCCCCCAACAAAAAGATGCAGACTAACAGAATGGATTAGAAAAGGATCCATCTTTCTGCTGTATCCAAGTAATATACCTCACCATTAAGGATAGATATCACCTCAGGGTACAAGGATGGAAAAAGGTATTCCACACAAACGAACCCAAGAAGCAAGTAGATGTGTACACACACACACACATGCACGCAAACAAACTATACACACACACATAACTATTTATGCATGTATATAAACATGTATATTTTGTTTGTTTGTTTTTCGAGACAGACTATAATTCTGGCTGTCCTGGAACTCATTTTGTAAACCCAGCTGGCCTTGAACTCACAGAGATTGACCAGCCTCTGCTTTCTGAGTGCTGGGATTAAAGGCGTGCACCACCATTGCCTGGCACAGATGTAAATATTTTAATATCAGACAAAATAGTCTTCAAACTAAAGCTAATCAGAAGAGATACTCATCAAAGGGAAAAATCCAGCAAAGGATATCAAAATTCTAAACATTTATGTTTCAAACACAAGGTACCAAAATTCATAAAAAACAAAACAAAAAACATAACAAAACAAAAAAAACACTACTAGTGAGTAACTTCAATGCTGCAAATTTTCCCAGTAGTTAGGTAATCCAGAAAAAACTAAACAGAAAAATGCTGGAGTTAAAAATCATAAATTAAGTGTTCCTAACAGATATCTACAGAACATTTCTCCCAAACACAAAAGAATACACCTTCTTAACACCTCGTGCAACTTTCTCCAAAATTGACCACAGACATAGACACAAAGAAGGTCTCAACATCTAGAAGGAGATTGAAATATCTGCATTCTCTCTGGTCATCATTGATTGAAGCTGGATGTCATCAACAACAAACAACACAATGTATACAAACTTATGGAAACTGAAAATCTTGCTGTCGGATGAAAATGAGTCAAAACTAAAATCAAGAAAAGAAAAACCAAAACTTTAATTGAATTAAAATGAGAGGACAACATACCCAAGCCTGTGGGACGCAAAGAGGGCCGTTAGAGCAGGTAAGTTCTAGCATTGAGCACCGATGACAGGAAACTGGGGGAGATTTCATATTAATATTTTAACAGCACATCTAAAAGATTAGAACAACAAGAAGAAATAACAGCCCCAAAGAGTAGGAGTAAAGGGGAAGAAACAGACTGAAATAATAATATAAAGACACTCAAACAACAAACCAATAGAAAGATTTAATGAAAAGAAGAGTTGATTCTTAGAGAAGTCCAAGAAGTTTGAAAGAGCCTTAGGACATTAACTAAGAGAAGATCAAAAGTAATAATAGTACGCATGAAAAGGGGGAATTACAACAGACACCAAGGAAATTCAAAGAATCATAAAGATGTAACTTAAAAATGTGTATTCTGACAAACTGGATTCCTCCCCCAAAAGTATGAATTTTTAAATATGTATATACTTACCAAAGTTATGTCACTATCAAAAAAGCAACTTAAATAGACTCATATCTCCTAGTGAAATAGAAGCAGTAATTGAAAATATCTCAACTATTAAAAACCCAGGGCCACATAGAGTCAGCTCAGAATTCTTCTAGACCTTCAAAGGAAAGTTAATGCCGATATTCCTTAGTTAGTCAGCAAAATAGAAACTGAATGAATATTTCCTAATTATTTTTATGAAACCATTATTATCCTGAAACCAAAACCATATAAATACCCAACAATGAAAATTATAGACACTATCCATTATGAAGATGCAAAAATTTTCAGTAAAATACTTATAAACCAAAACCAAAGACATATCAAAAAGATTACCTATTATGATTAAGAAGACTTCATTCTCAGAGATGCAAGGATGGTTCAACACATATAAATTAATAACCTTTATCTACCACATAAAAAGCATATGTACAGATAAGGCCTTTGACAAATGCCAACATCTCTTCATGTTAAAAAGTCTAGGAGGGAAAACAGGGGTACAAGAGACATTAAGTCTCAACATAATAAAGGAAGTTGACAGTAATCTCATAGCCAACATGAATATAAATGGAATAAAATCAAAGCATTTCCACTAAAGTCATGAAGAAGATAAGATTGCTCACTCTCTTCATATCTCCTCAATATGGTAATTGTTGTCTTATGAGGAGAAATAAGGAACAGAAGGGAATCAAAGGAATATAAATACAAAAGGGAGGAGTCAAAGTATCTTTATTTACAAATTATAATTTTTTACATAGAAAGGTCTCTAAAAGCTCTACCAGGAAACTTCTGGCACTAATATAGTCTTTCAATACTATAGAAAGATACAGAATTGACACATAAACACCAGTTGCCTCACTATATACAGTATATACATAGTAAGAAAGAAACCAAAGAACCAGTACCTTTCTTAGCAATCTTAAAAATAAATAAAATATCTAGGGAGAACTTGAACCAAACAAGCGAAAGACTTGTATAATAAAAACTTTAAAATAGTGAAGAAAAACTGATGAAGACACCAGAAAATAAAAAAAAAATCTCCCATGCTCATGGATTGTTAGGATTATGATAGTGAAATGTCCGTCCTACCAAAAGCGGTCTACAGATTCAATGCAATCCTCATAAAAATCCAACAGAATTATTCACAAAAAATTGAAGAAAAAAATTCTTCAAATTCATATGGATACGCAAAAGTTCCAGGATGGTTCCTGACTAATAGAAGAACTGCCAGAGCCATCACTATTCCAGAGTTCGTGCTGCACTACAGACCTATAGTAATAAATCAGCTTGGTTGTAGCAGAAAAACAGACAAAGTAGTCAGTGGAGTTGAAGACCCAGATAAAAGTCCACACACCTATGGGTGCCTGAATTTTGACAAATTAAAAATTAAAATAAACACTGAAAGAAAGACAGCATCTTCAACAAGTGATGGTCAAACTGTATGACTGCATGGAGAAGAGTGTGACTATAAATCTGTATCTGTCACCCCGAACAAAACGGATGGAGAATCTCATCATAAGACCAGCTTCCCTGAAAAGAAGAAAAATATGCTACAGTATGTTGGGTGTCATTGGCCTGCTAGCAAAAGCTCTAAAGAGCCGTGTAAAGTGGTCTAGAGGCACCACCTGGGCTCTTCCATTGTCACACTGTATAGTTGCACCCTTGGCTGGGAAGGTGATTGATTCCTGGTGGCTGGGTGGACACATGGGCAGCCTCAAAACCAAATCTGGTCTTTGCACTTTGAAAAGTCCATGGGAAGAATATTCTTCAACTTTTACAGTAAACCCCATGTGTCCCCTAAGTCTTTGAAAGCATCCATGCAACTGTATAGATGCTTTTAGGCCAAGAAAAGACCCAGCTAGAGGGAGCCAAAGTCAAGTCAGGCTTAGAATTCTCCTTTTGAGGGCTCACTGTGACTGCCTCTCCCTTCTTCTCCCCCAGTGGACCATTCCTGTGGTGAAAATGTGCTATCATCATTATAAGTAAACTTCACTTTTGAAGTTTTATATAGACACATTGTACTGTATTTTGCTTATTTATTAAACTTCGCATTATCTTTTCTGAGATTTATCCATATTGATTTGTCTAGTAATATTTAATGTCAGGTGTCTAAGTCTGGCCGAATACTCTTTTCAATTAAAATCCAACTTCTCCCTGACGCTGCATCTGGGGTAGGCATGGTGATTCTCTGCCTGGGAAGGACTGTATGTAAATTCCATCTGCAGGTTTCAGAATCTGATTTTGTGGACTTAGGGCTGAACCTGTGAAATAGCAGATTAGAAGCAGGAGAGCCCAGCTCATTTTGGTGTTCCAGGCCATGGCTTATAAAACTTATTGGAAACCATATTACAAGCTTGTATTTTGGCCTTATTATTTTATTCTTTTAAGTATTATTTTTAATTATGTATACCAATGTGTGTTTTTCTCTGTGTAGCCGTACATGAGTGCAATTGCCTGTGGAGGCCAGAAGAGGGCACCAGATTCCCTAGAGCTGGAGCTGTGGGCTGTTGTGAGCTGACCAGTATGGGTACTGAGAACCCAATTCAGGTCCACTGAAGAGAAGCATGCTCTTTTACCACTGAGCCATCTCTCCAGCCCCTCTCTAAAGAGGGATTTTTTTTTTAGCCATGCTCACAATACAAGAATGAAGGCAGAATATAATAAACACTGAGTGTCCTTATCATATCAAAGAAATGAAGACCTAGAGAAGTAATGTCATTGGCCCGATCATGAGGGCATAAACTAATATTGTGATCCAGATTTTTTACTCCAAACCCACTCATTTTTGTGTTTTGTTTCACTAGTTGCCCGTAAGTCTATCTCTTGAGTATATAAAATTTGTAAGTACATTTATATGACTTAATTTTATCAGGTCAGCGTGAGAAAGTAAAATTAACAAATTTACATAAATTCATTGATAAAAAATCTGAATTGAGATTTTTTTCCCTCAAGAGCCATTTAGAGATGAGATTTTTGTTCAGTCTGTACCATTTCACTTCAGAATTATGATTTTGTCCTGCATTTCCCTTGTTCTGTCAGAAAGACAGACAACTTACAAGGCCCTCTCTGTCTTCAGAGGTCTTTCACATTATAGTCTTAACCGATATTGAGAGGTTAAGGGAATCAAGGTAAAACCCCACAACTATAGCCACATTGTCTAAATCATTATTTCTGGTGCTTATGACTCATACCCTGAAGATTTATCAATGGATAGGAGAGGATTGTTTATTCTTATAAAGAATTAAATTATTTTGTGCCCATATAACTATATAACAAATTTACAAATAAAGACAACTGATGGGGAGCATTGTAGAGCTTTGGTCTGAGTCTAATGCTTCTAGTTATAGATTAGGAACATCAAGTCAAATTGAGCTATACTGTCAGTGAACGAGACAGCTCTTTGTAAAAGCCTGAAGTTGTATTAGTTTAGGAAGAGCTGATAGACTATCCAAGCCATCATAAAGGGTGGAACTGACATGCAGGCATTTTGCAGGTATAAAACCATTCTCACTTGCCATTCAGGGATATAAATCAGCAATATTGGGCTATTATCCAAGAGGCAGATATGATCTGGAATTGCAGTAACAAAAATGTGGGACACGAGAGCCGTGAAATAAGTCACGCACTGTGCTCAACATTGATAAGACACATATTGGAGGCTCCATATTTTAAATACAGTATTAGAAAATTGGAGATGGACTAGAGAAAAGAAATGAAAATGAGTTGAAATTATGAAAACTTGTTCACACTGAAAACTGAAATGATCTTTCTATATAGCCACAAGGATGAAGCCTATAGGATGGCGTGGAAGTAGGGTTGAGTGGGTCTCCATCTTTGGAGTAACTGGGAGTGACTTTTGCCTATGGCCTTGAGTCTGCCTTTTATGGAAAATGTTAGCATTAGAGAACGGGGTCACAATCCCAAGTGCTGTTCTTCTGATTCTCAAATCTAGTTCTACTTACCAGAACTAGAAGAGTCAACGGGGCACGACTATGAAAGATCTTTTTCTTGAAAGAAACATAATTATGATTTCGGTGCTCACAATGAGCCAGCATTTCCAGGCATTGTTTTATTTATGTCTCAGAAAACTTGAGGGTAATTTGGAAGGTGCAGTGTTGCTCAGGATGAGTTTGAAGAGAAGAGAGGCCTGAGGGGAGGAGGAACTAGGAATGAACCACAAGATAAAGTCCCACCTCTGGGGCACCCTGAGGGGAGTATGATGAATGTCAGATGCAGACTGGGTGTCTGAAAGTCATGTGACAGGGTAGTAGTAACAGTGATAGATGAGCCAGGGTTTTTTTTTTTTTTTTGAGGTGGCACCGTAGATAGGGAGAGCCCTGGTTGGTCTGTCTCCTTCCCATCACTGCTCTTAGAATTGACTTCAAACATAATGGCCTTAAAGCAGAATAGATGTAATTCTGGAAGTCAGAAGTCTGAAGGAGATTTCTGTGAACACCAGAAATCAGGGTGGCAGCAGGGCTGACTTCACAGTGGACATCACAGACCCGAGTCCTTCGTAGCCTCTTCCTGGCTCTGGACGGCTCTTTGCACTTATTTCTGCATGCTTGCTTTAAGTCTTCAAAGCTAGCAGTGACAAGAACACTTGTTTGTCACACCGAATCCCTCTCCCACTGCCCCTTCTAACTCTGTCAGGGTAATATGATCACATTGAACCCACCCAGGGAATCCAAGCTCCTGTACCAAGACCTTAAACCTAAGGTTCGGGGAGTTAGTTTGATTGATCTTCAGCTCACTGTGGTGGAGATGGAGACAGGAAGTTAAGTTCCCGCACATGATCTCGTCAGTCTGTTGTGCCAGCTGGACAGCTGGTTCCTTTCTGGAGGTATTGATCTCAGGGTTGGGAACTTGGACTGTAGTTAGGCTGGAGATGCAGCCATGTTCAAATGTTTCAGAAAGAGGAGACTGAGAGAAAACTTAGTCATGAGAGGTCCTTACTGGCCAACTTAGATTCGCCAACTTCTTTGGTTCCACAATGCTTCAAGCTTAACTCGTCTTCCAAGTGAAACAAAATTTGTCATTTCATTAGTCTTCTTTGCTTTTAAAGCAGTACCCAGAGTAATGGAATCGTGATAAAAGTCCAGTCTCCGAGAGCTGTGCTGGGAATAGAGCCTCTGGGGGAGATTCTGACCCAGTGCCAGTGTCCCATTTTAAAGTCCTATACTTCCTGCTGTTGAATATTCTGCTTCTAGCAAAACGTTAGGTGTCCTTCTTAGAGGGCCCTTGGCCCTGCTGCACGTAATAAATTATCCTTGGACTTCGAAAGGTGACATTGCCGCTGTCTCACAAGCTTAGTCATTTGCACAGCAGTGTTAGAACACAGGTCGATCCCTGGCCTTGAGGAATATGTGAAGAGAACGAGTCTGTGGAGAGGGAAGCGTGTGTGAAGATGTGCCACCTCCCAAACCGGCAGTGCAGCTCAGCGCAGAAGCCAAAGGTCCCAGCCCAGTTCCTTCACTCATCTTCACTTCTGTGAGCAGAACTGATGGCAGGAGCTGGTTCTGGGCTTCTGCAGTGGCTGCTGCTGCCAGCTCCTCCCTGGCTGGAGGCAATTAGAGTTCCTCAGCCCAGGGTTTGAGCAGGCCCCTCGCTGCCACAGCTCTGGCTGCAGGAGGAGAGGGGAACGGGCAACACCTATGCCCTGCTGATGATGTTCGGATTCCAGCCTTTCATTCTGTGCACCTGCAGGGACATTTGAGGAAAAACCGCTGCTCATGAGTCTTCAGGATACTTTGCGTTTCAGACTCTGAATTCTTATGTGTTCATTAACAAAATGTTCATGTACAAAAGAATTTAGACTTGGAGTGTTTGAAATACAAGAACACGCAAGGCATGGCTCTTTCTCTCTGAAAGAACATCTTGTCTTTACCTCTCTTCTTAGACAAGATGCTCTTCAAATGGCCACGGTGTTGTAGAAGAAATGAGGCAAGTGTCTGGGGCCAGCAGGAGGGAGGCTCCTCCTGTTGTGGAAAATCCATCATCAGAGCTTTTCTTCTTGAGAGTTAATATTTAAGTTAGGGTTTTACTCATCTGGGAGGTTTCCTTCCAGCTAGATAACTTTGATAGTGCTGGAAGGTTGCTGTGCAGGCTGCTGAGGTATAAGATGTATCAAGGAATGGTCTTACCTATCAGAGGGTCCTCCTGACCTGGAGGCAAAATGTGTGCATTGGCACGGTAGTGGCTTGACTGTCCTGGTAACTAACAACTTTGTGATTGGATTTGAGGCTTATGTCTTAGGAGAGAATTTCATGTCTTGGTCAAAAGTCCATGGCTGGATAGGTCATAAGCCCCAGGGTAGAGCCTGTTATTGTTAGTTTGCTAAACAGTTAGTCATGTTTCCAATCGCCTGCTTAGTATTTATGCTTATACCCAACGACCTGGTTTGTTCTTTGCCTTGAACAGAAAAAGCCATTGAGAGAAATGTAACTGATCCAAGAACTGAGAATAAAAGACTATGAATTTTCATCCCTAAGTGAGATGTCTCTGTCTGTCTGTCTGTCTGTCTGTCTGTCTGTCTGTCTGTCTCTCTCTCTCTCTCTCTCTCTCATACACACACACACACACACACACACACACACACACAGCCCCATCACTACCACTCTTGAGCCTCAGGGAGCATGGAGGAAGAGGAGGCAGGTAGAAGGTAAGATGTGGAGGAGCGCTCTAGGATGCCATCTTCTGGACACGACTCATGTCCTAGCTACCACACTCATGAACTCACAAGAGCTGTGGGTACCTGCACCACACCTGTTCAAGATCAAGCCAGAAGAAATTCTGACGTAGATAGGGAACAGCTCTCCACACCATATCCCATACTGAGGTGTTGTTAGCAGTTGGTCACTGTCAACAAAGGGACAGTCATTCTTCTTTGAGGGTGTGGCCACTATTAAGTTTTGTACGCTTCATCAGATGGTTCCACACACATTCCCGTGAGCATCCCTAATTGGACTTAGTGGAGTATGGAAATGGGGGGGGGAATTATGCAGATATGAAGTTGAGAGAGCAATGTTAGGAGGTATCTGGGGAGATGTTGGAGGAGAAAATGGGGATCGATATGACCATATTTCATTGAATACAGTGTCAAACTCCCAAAGATTTTAAAAGGACTTTATGGGTACAGAGGATGCTGGAAGGAAGTTTGTATGGGTAGAATTCTGAATACAAAGTTAGCAGAGGTTGGAGGTTGGGGTGTGGAGGTGGAGGGACCTCTTAGGGTAGGAGATCTGTAGGTGGCAAGTCTGGAGTTGGGGGCTACAGAGGCGAGGGGAGTCTGGATTTGGGGATCTGGAGGTAGGGAATATGGAGGCAGGGCTGTGGAGGTGAGGGTGTGGAGGCAAGGGTATGGAGGTGGAGGTTCTAGAATTGAGAAACTGTGATAGCATGATCACTCCATTATGAGATAAAATTTTCAGAAGATAATGATTTTTCACAAACTTTTGTTAGTAACTGATAGTTTCATTTCATGGAGATGCGAGAACATTTACTGTATGGTGTTATTTGGGGGAATCTATTTTTATATGTGACATAGTATAGATTACATTTTATACTCATTTAATAGCTACTAGAAAGGAAGGTATTTTTGTTTCCAAGGGGCAGTATGATATATATTACCTGTATATGCTTATATTATATGTGCATTTATACAAGAATATGTAGCTGTAGGTCTGGTAAATGAACTTTGCTCATTCATTTCCTAGCCGCCCAGACCTAAATACTATATAATTACAACACTGTTTAGCTTATTAGCTCAAGATTCTTATTAATTAGCTCTTACATCTTAAATTAACCCATTTCTATTATTTTATATTTTACCACAAGGCTTGTGGTTTGTTACTCTCTTGCTTCTTGAGCAGGTACATGGCGTCTGCCTCCTTTGGCAGCTACATGGTGTCTCTCTGACTCTACCTACTCCCTTTTTATATATCTATTTGGATTTCCTGCCTGGCTTTACTGTGCTAAGCCATTGGTCCAAACAGCTTTATTCATTAACCAATAAAGCAACACATGTACAGAAGGAGATCCCCATCAAAGTCACACGAGATAGGGTCTCCCACTGTATTAGTGCCACCACTGACTGTGAGCAGAAGAGAAGAGCAGTCTCCTGCCCCCTGTCATCTTCTGCGTTCTCCCCAGAATCCCTGAGGACTCTCTAGGTGGGAAGCTTCTGCATCTAGCTTGGCTGCCTCTTGCACTGCACACAGATTGGCATCCATGACTTTGAGTGAAGACCAGATGAGTCTTCCTGCTTATTTTGATAATCTGAAGCTAAGGCAGTGGTGGGCAATGACCACACCTTGGTTGGACTGCTTGATTATGCATCTCTCTTGCTATCTATTTATACCTTACTCTTACATCAGGACTATGAAAATGGACTTGGGAGGTGGGTACACAGGATCTCTTTGTCCCTCCTCCCAATGTACTGAATAAATCTCTTTTTTATGTTTTTCACCATTAAAACAAAAATAAGAAAAATCTTCCACCAGAATAGTAGGGAAATATCATTTGTAATTGAGAACCACTAATGTTTGGAAAAATATATTTTTAAAATCTTTTCCTCATTCTTTTAGTAATTCCGTATGTCAATGATAAAATTTTAAACTAAGTATTAATATAGATCTAGAGGGTTGGCTCAAGATTGCTTGTTGTTCTTGCAGAAGACCCAGGTTCGAGTCTTCGCACCCACAGGGCTACTCACAGCATCTGTGACTTCAGTCCGAGGGCATCCGGTGCCCTCTTCTTCAGATCTCAGGCGTGTGGGCCAGACATACATACATGGAAAACACTTGTGCAGGTAGAATGAAATAAAGCAAACAATTCTTGAAACTAGATAAGAAAATTTAGTCTATCACCCCTGAAATAAAATAAAATCAATGAAATGGTGATCCTAGAAGGGATCATGAAGACCCATGGAGTGCTGACATTGCTTGTCTGATCCCTTTCCCCCATTCTGCCCTTATGCGTGAGATACTATGAAGTATACCAAATAAACCCACTCTTCCAGCAACCTTAAAATAAGCTCATACCTCATTCTTCAGCCCCGAGTCCTAACTTTTCTTGCCACTTGATTCCATTCCTCTCCCAAAGGGCAAGCTATATTAAATTGACAAGCTTTTGAATGCCAATAAAGCTTGCTAGGTAACATGTATATGTGAAAATTTAATACTTTGCTAGGTTCCAGAATAAACACACATAACCTTATATAAATAGTATACCTGTAGGGGGGTAGATATGTGAAAATCTCCTCTGAAAATAAGCCCCACTGTTTTTCCAGTTCTGAATGCACTTCCTTAGACTGTGTGCAGGCTGCCTAGAGGTACGACAGTGTTGAGGAACTCTTGGCTAGCTCATCAGTATTGGATGAATCCCCCCAAATGTGTGGCTAGGATTTTAAACAGCTTAGTTGAGTCTAACATGCCCTGACTTCCCGTCCTTTGTAGGGTGGCTGGAAATGACTTTCACTGCTATAGGAAGGAGAAGATGTGTGTATTTTTAGGTATTCACCTGAGAATTCAGAACTGTTCTTTGAGCAGCTATTCTGTTCTGGTCAGCACCTGAAAATACCCCACGTAACAGCCGCTCCAAATCTGCTATGTTGAGAATTAAGTTGTACAGCTCTGTTAATGCCATGTAGCATTATTTGTTGGCAATAAAAGAGCTTATAGCCATTTACAGTCAAAAGCAGGAACTGAGGGGTGACTGACCCCACACACAGATCGCTAAGGAGTAGAATATGATAAAATTCAGAGAGCATGAAAGTTAATGAAGACCACCGGTTATTAATCTTTTCTGATGTGACAGGTGATTCAGGTCTGTTGTTTATCTCAAAGCCAATAGTATCCTAGGTTCTGTCCTGACTGTAGATCTAGAAGCCGCTAACTCATTCTACACCAGCACTAGGTTTTTCCTGGTTGCCTTTCCTTTATAAGATGGATAGTCACAGTTGGGGTACCCCGGCACACATAGCCTTCGCTGCCCCACCCTGGTGCCCTTGCTTGTTGTGTTGCTGGCACATCTTGAGAAGTGCCTTGGACTTCTGCTTTAAAACTTCTTTGGGAGAGGTCAGAAGTTCACTGTCTGAAACTCAACCTGCATTGGGATAAAGGCTTCTTGGAGTTTTATGAATTTAAATTCTTCCTTTCCAATTAAGAACCACAGCATTGTTGATTCAGTTTCGCTCTGTATTATTTTCATCTCATTTAAAGCCCTCAACGCCTTTGAATTTCCCTCCTTTAACCTCGCTCTGGGTTGTCTCTATCGTGAGCCTTCAAAGCTTAAGTCTGATCTCTCTGTTTCCGGGAACATCCTTGGTCCAGTTCCTACTTTCTTTCTTTTCATAATTTTTGTAAACAGACGTCTACTTGGAATCATTCAGAATGCCAACCTAACAGCTGCATATCCCCCCTACAATTCCAGAGTGGTATTCCATTAACAGAACAATTATTTTCACATATGCTTCATCAGAAACAACTGAATATGGAAAAAACACACTGCCGTCCCCACACACAGCTAAATTGTATGTCGTGCACCAACAAGAAACTACTTTCCATTTCTGTGCCTATTTACAACCCGCGGACTGCACTAGGATATGGTAGTGGCTCTTGAAAACACCACCAGGATAGGGGTAGCTACACACACACACACACACACACGCACATGCGCACACACGCATGCGTGCACGCACACACACTCACATTCTACAATTTAAAGACAAATCTTACAGAGTCTTATATTTCATTTTTTTCTCCTAAGAGGGTTGAACTGGGGCTGGGGGTTTCCTAGACAGGAAGGAAGAACTGCTCTAGAACCAACTTATTCATCCTCCTCCTCCTCCTCCTCCTCCTTATCCTCCTCATCCTCTTCATCCTCCTCCTCATCCTATTCATCCTCCTCTTCCTTTTTTTTCCTGTTTTTTCAGCCCTGACCAGGCCATTTCTGTCTGCATCAGGTTCCCTTTGATTCTCTAGGCAGCGATACCCTTTACTTGCTTTTCCTTCAGCTCGGCAGCCTTCTTCTCACAGGGCTGCTAGCAGCAACGGTGCTGGCCTGTGTCTCCCCCAGCTTCCGCGCAGCGGCCACAGTGGGTCAGCCAGGGGGTTCTGTGATTTGGGGTCAAAAGTCAGGATGTGACATGAGGAGGCCTCTTGGGTATGTTGGGGTTCTTGCACTTTTTGTAGTGCAAACTTTGGAGGGATGTAGCTTTTTTAAAAAAAAAATTATTTATTTATTTATTTATTTATTTATTTATTTATTTATTTATTTATTTATTATGTATACAATGTTCTATCTGTGTGTATGCCTGCAGGCCGGAAAGAGGGCACCAGACCTCATTACAGATGGTTCTGAGCCACCATGTGGTTGCTGGGAATTGAACTCAGGACCTTTGGAAGAGCAGGCAATGCTCTTAACAGCTGAGCCATCTCTCCAGCCCTGGGATGTAGCTTTTTGTTTCTCTTTCACAACAAGCCTCGTCAACCATTCCCATGTCTTCAGATGCCTCCCTTCCTTCTGCAGATGTGGTCTTCTGAAAGAAGCATCCGGTGCTTCTTGTGATCCCCCTGGCACGTTTGCATGAAAAGCTCACGTGATGCCATTTTTGCCTCCCAGCTGCTCAGGACCCGGTCTCCTTTGACCACGTTAGTTGCTTTTCTTTCTGTGAGGCACAGAGTCCCCTAGCGCCCTTTCAGCTCATGTTCGCCCCTGCACTCTCTCTGTGGAGCTCGATGTACCACAGTGTCTGCCCAGCCCCCTTTTCGTCCGCCACTAATTCCTTCTGTTCTCTTCAGGAGACAGAAATGTAGGTTCCTGTGGTGAAGTCCAGCAGGGAGACATTGTTCTGTTGTGAAAGCAGTGGAAATGCATCTACTGGGTGCTGGAGACTGCATCTGGGTTTGCATCTGAGAAGACTGTGTGTATTAGCTAGTGTCAGTGTATCCCATTAGCATGGCCATAGGAGTGAAGGTCTGGAAACGTTGGAAGGGGGATATTAAAAGTCAGAAAATAGAGTGGCTCCCTGATGCATGAATCATTGCGGGGTCTCCAGCAAAGTACAAAATGGTCTCCATCGGGCATCTCTGGGTACAGATGATTTGCTCTTAATGCCCATCGTTTCTCTTAGAGATAGAAATTCTTATAATCTGTTAAGCCGCCACTCCTCCTTTATAACTTCAGCTAGACTAGGAATAAAGCAGTGGAACTTGAATTCCTATTTCCTATCGTACTCTCTGTCTAGTGTGTTTACTTAACCCCGTGGAATCTGGAAAACTTTGGACCCAACGCAAGAAGGAGGAGGAAATGAGAGCCCACATGAAGCCAGATAGGATACTTGAATTTCTTGCGCATCCCTAACTTAACAAAGGTGCCTACTAAAGCATGACACCTGTCGTTGCTATTTCAGATAAAGCTGTGGCCAGGACGTGCTAGCTGCACTCTTGCAGAGAGAGAGAGAGAGGTAACCAGAAAAAATACACAGATCAGGAAGAAGGCATGCATGGGCAGAAACCAGAAAGCAGGGGAACAAGATAACGAACGGGGTTATACCTCTTGGGTGTCACTTACAACAGGGTGCCTTTCTAAGAAGGTGACATTAGGCCACTGTGATCATGGGACTGTGTGGTCACTACTTGGTATGCCACTCATGATGCTGAAGAATTGCATTGCTTGTGTTGCAGCTGCTCAGGGGCAGAGCACACGCTTCGTGTGTGCAAGGCTCTGAGATCAAGCCCTAGTGCAGTGTCATCTGGACTGTGTTTCCGTGGTTGCCTGTTGGATATGTGTTAAGTTGTAATCTTCTCTTAGTTGAGGTAAGTTTGGTTGAGATGTGCAGGCCCTAAGCATCTTTTTTCCCATGAGTTCCGTGATCGTGCTTGGAGAACTGCAGTGGGGTGACTTCACGGATTCAGGCTTGGCTTTGTAAGAACTGTTTAATTAGGGTACGGACAAGGGACAGGCAGCTGTCAACTAACAGAGAATGAAGTCAACCAGTGGTAATATAAATGAGTTTGGGTCTAGAATGTTCTTTGCATGAGTTGTATGGTTAAAGCAAAAAATAAAAAAAGTAAAAAACAAAAACAAACAAAACAAAATAAAACAACAAAACAAAAACCCAAAACCTTACTTACTTTGGACAGATTAGCAACACTCTGCGAAGCCATTTTGCTGCCATTTCATCCTTTGAGGTTTTTCCAGACACTCATTTTGTTACCTATGCACATTCTCTGTCTGGCTCTTGGCCAGCTTCTGAGCAGCTGTGGTCCATCCGTTCTTTGATATAAGGTTCCTCATAGGTCATGACATCTTCATACTTGAATCCATCTCTTTCTGTACTGAGTGCTTCGAGGCTTGGGACAATGGACCACGTCATCCCCTTCTTTGTTTTATTACTGTTCTTTATCAGGTTGAAAGTCATGTCACATCGAGGTGATGACCGATTGAAAGCGAGTGGTTCCATGACATCCAGTGTTTGACAGTGTTGTACAATCACCACTCATGTCTTCTTCCCAAATATTCTCAAATTCCCAGAAGGAAACTGTATCCTTGCTTAGCAGCTGTTCTCTGCACTCCCCTCCTCCCTAGCCTCTGGCCAACATGGCTTGTTACATTTATATCTTTGGCAGTTCTCAACATACCTCGCCAGAGTAAGTGCTTAACAACTTTTTACTGGAATAATAAATCGACTAAAAATTCCAAAGAGAGCCGTCTTGATTTCAATTGCTTTATTCGTCCAGATGGTTTTGGACTGACCGAAGCCAGGCCAGGGGCTGGGTGGGGTTGAGGGGGCAGGACACAGGAAGTGAACAGTGTAGCTACATCCTTTCTGTCAAGAAGACTATAATCTAACTCAGTACAGTAGAAACACTATGTGCTTCACGTGTGATACTTAAGTTTTCTAGTAGCCAAGCATATTCATTTAATGTTCCTGTTAAAGTTTATGCAAACAAGTGACTTAAATCAACCTAAAAATATTTTTTATTTTTTATTTAGTTTTTTATTTTTTATGACAATGGAAGCAGAAGGCTCATGTTGGTTCCAGTGCTAACTCAGTGTGTCAGCACACTGTATTCATGGTAGAGCAATGCATATGAATTCTGCCAAGTTCCAGGTGACTTTTACACAAGAGCACATCCCATGTGAACTAGACACATGTATGGGTGACCTTTCCCAAGGCTCTGACTAGATACCCAACAAAATGACCAAAGGAAGGATTTATTCAAGCATACAGTTTGAATGTACAATACAGCTGTGTGGGAAAATTATATCAGCCAGAGATTGAGGCAGCAAGTCCCATGCCACCCCTGGTCAGGAAGCTGACTTTGATGGCTGCTGATGCTCAGCTCACACGGTATAACCCCCTTTGTCTGCAGCCCCCACCCTGGGTTGGTACTGCCCATGTTTATGATGGGGTTTCCCACCTCAGTTTACCCAGTCTGGAAATTCCCACAGAGGCACGGGCAGAGGCAGTTCCAGATCCTGCCAGGGAGACGACCAGCTGGCACCGCACACTGTGGCTTCAGTTGCCACGTGCAGCTCCTATTTTCCTTATTGCTCTATTCCAGATAGTTCTTGGGAGCTCACGGGGCACTGGAAAGGCAATTTCAAGTATGGTGTGTGTCAAACAAAAGTACAGAATTCTACAAGGCAAAACTCTAGAGAAGCTCTGATTGTTGTGAGGTGTGGGGGGTGTCCTAGAGAAAGCAGAAAGCCTAGTGACAAGCAAATTGGATCTCAAGAGCAGAGGGTGGGGTTACACGCTCCCCGCCTGTCTTCCTCTTTCATTACTGCCACAAACACTGTGACTAAGGGAGCTTGTGAAGGGACGTGTTTGATAGGGCTGTGGATTCAGAGAGTTATAGACCCGGGTGGAACAGCAAGGTATGGCAGCAGGAAGAGAGAAGAGCCAACATCTTCATCTGTAAGTGTGAGGCAGAGGCACACTGAGAAGGGCACCGGTCATTTGAAACTTCAAAGTCTGTCCTCAGTGACAGAAACCCTCCAAAAAGGTCACATGTCCTAACCCTTCCCAAACAGTTCCACCAAGTATTCACACGTGAGCCTATGATAGTGGTTCTCAACCTCCGGAGTACTGCGAACTTTAACACATCTCCTCGTGTTGTGGTGACCCCCAACATAAAATTATTTTCGTTGCTACTTCCTTACTGTAAGTTTGCTATTGGTCTGAATCATAATATAAATATCTGTGTTTTCCAATGGTCTTAGGTCATCTGGGAAAGGTCATCTCATTCCAGCCACCATTCTGCCCTTCTGCCTTCAGCGGTGTTCACTGCCCTGTGACTGAAATCCCAGCCAATGCTGTACCATCTCAGCAGGACAGAGATGAGGCTGGAGTTGAGCTTCTTAGAAAATTACTCCTGCTCTTT
The DNA here is from genome assembly GCA_025134845.1 of Neodon shergylaensis. NCBI lineage: Eukaryota > Metazoa > Chordata > Mammalia > Rodentia > Cricetidae > Neodon > Neodon shergylaensis. Next base: position 34,543,937 of record JABTXL010000002.1, on the reverse strand, counting down.
ATAAATCCCATTTTCTCCATTCTTAACCTTCCTAAGTATTGTGTTTTGTTGGGGAAAACATTTTCATTACATTATTTTTTTTGGTCACAATGTGTCCCTTAGACCAACTCAGTTCATTTGGAAAGAATGTGAACTCTAATTATTTCTTAGGGTTTTGTTGTTGTTTATTTCTGTTGATTTAAAACTATTACTTAAAAGTATAATTCCTCCCTGGCAGCCATTTTCAGGGCCCTTCTGCCAAGGCACTTGCCCTCTCAGCACAGTGGGGACACCTCCCTCCCCTGTCAGGGTCTTGGCTGCCCTTGTGGATGACTTTACAAAGGGAAACCATAGGAAAGTTTCATCTGACCAAAGCAGGGATTCTGTCGCGTGAGGAGGACCGCATCTGGATATTTTCTCAATTAGCGAGGCATCTGTGTGGTGTTCATCTGGTGGCCGTCCTCATCCTGCTGCTCCGAGCCACTGAGACATGCAGGGTATTCTTAATAACCACCACATAAGCGTGTCTTGTAACTTGATGTTCTCCAGAAGAGCACTGTTCTCAAACAGAGGCCACAGGAGGCAGGGCCACATATAGGGTCCATTAATAAAACAGATTTTAAGTAGAGGGAGGGGGTGCGGGGAATATGCTAACGACATCTTTAGATTACCTTACAATGCTCCCGTGGGTACATAGCTCTCCTTTCCCCACAGCCTAGCAGGAGGGCCACAGACGGTGACCGGGTAGCGTCCTCACATGTCCATGTCTGGTTTTCTGAAAATCGTGCTCTTTTGGCCAACTTCTCTCTCAACTCTACTGGAGAAAGCAGCTCAGACATAAAAGGCATGAGGTGGGACCAGTCTCCCTGCTCAGGCCTCAGAGATCCTGTACAAGCCGTAATCCCCTCCTCCAGGGCATCTTCATGGTGCCTCTCTGGCAGTGACATTAAATGTTAAAAGAAAAGGTGAGTCACTCTATTCTTTTTTTTTTTTTTTTTGGTTTTTCGAGACAGGGTTTCTTTGTGGTTTTGGAGCCTGTCCTGGAACTAGCTCTGTAGACCAGGCTGGTCTCGAACTCACAGAGATCCACCTGCCTCTGCCTCCCGAGTGCTGGGATTAAAGGTGTGCGCCACCACCGCACTCTATTCTTAACACGTGTGTGTTTCCTCTTAGAGCCCAGTGTGCTTTCACATGACGGCCACTTTAGCGTTTAGTCTATGTGTATGTTAGTCCAGTAAGCAGTTTTGAACAATAGTTCCTATAATACACCGGGTCTCTTCCTGCTGTCAACTCTCCAGGATTCGTTGTCCCGTCCCTGGCTGTTCTCCTCGCCCCACCTCCTACCTCTCACCAAGCTGGCTGAGTCCGTCTACCTGTTATCCTCTTATAATGTCTGAGCTTGATTGTGCCCCACTGTGGAGAACTTTCCAGAAGGGAAGGAAACCAAACACAGCTCTCTCACAGGTCTGTCTACCTCCCTGTCACCGTTCCCTCCGACACGTAGTTTCTGGGATGGTCAGAGGTGCAGGCAGTGTCCTTTGGTGTGTCACTGCAGATACTAGGCTAAATGTCCCAATCCTCTCCACTTAGTGTCCCTGAATGCAGTCTGCGTAAGTGTCCACCAGGACAAGCTATGATAAGTATATTGGTGAGATACCAGGGGGTTCACTTTGCCGCTCCCTCAGGCTGGACAGGTGTTTAAAGAACACGATGCTCAGATGGGGATCAACACGGAGGCTTTAATCACGTTGGCAGTTTCAGAATCCTGAACATTCCTCCATCTCATAATTTCAGTGTCTAGTGGATTGTGGTACGTGTAATGCACACACGCAGTCCTCCCACGACCACCCTCTAAGCCTGGATTTCAACCAACAGCACTGATTTTCATGGAATGGAGTCAGTACACACTGGAGGTCAGTTAACCGAGTGTGTGCTGGGAAGCCTCAGGCCGGAAGGACTCTTCCATCTGCTGAGCCCGCCGACAACGGTGCACTTCCACTAATTGGATGTGGAATGCTGTTTGGCAGTTCACTTTCCTGACTGTCATTTTTATAACCTCCCATGACCTCTGCCTACCTGAAGCGTCCATCACGTGGTCTCTTGTCCCCCCCCCCCAGCAGTTTGGCACATATATTATTACTTCCTAAATAGCACTTAGTCTGTCACATGAAGCATTAGCCTTGAAGATTTGCGGTCCACCTTGTAATTTTGAGGATGAAAGTTGGTTAAATGACAAGAGAAATATGGTCGTTCATGAAGAAAATTCTCGGCAAGTTTCATTTTCTGTTCTGGCCATTCATATCCTTGTCAGTAACCTCATTAGGTCAAGGGCTTCGAGGCATTTTGTACGGAACTGGCATGTGTTCCCGTGACTGAGGCACACATTTTTAGTATCTGAACACTGGTTTTCCTTCCTGTTTGGAAGATAGTCATTATCAAATGGCCATAACTTTTAACTTGAAAAATTAGCATTGCACAATGAGTTCTGCCTCAGGAACCCTTTGGAGCTGGATTCTGAAGTCCGTCTCACGTTATCCCCAAGTCTGGGAACTCCTCAGCCTTGAAGCACCAGCTGTGCAGGTCAGGCAGAGGCGTTACCGTCCTTGTCAGGACCGGAGTCATTGGATGTTCTCCTTCCATCATCGTTACTTTGATTTGTTCTGAAGCTCCCCGGCATCTGAGACAAACAATACACCTATGCCACGGGTGTGAATATTAAAGGGTTCCTTCTATACTGGCATAATAACTGGGAGCACAGCCAAATTCTGATTGAATGTGGACACAGAGGGAAGCATCCATATCCCCCTGCGCAAGCCCGGGTAGCAGCCCTCCAGGGCTGGGCTGCCAGCTCACATCTGGAGGAGTTCATCTCCAGGGAACAGATGTTGGTGTGGATTGGGTCATCGCGGCAGCAGAGCATGCCCTCGGTTTTTTTTCATTCTTGCAGGCAGAGCCGTTACGTTTTCTTCATGCTAATTCAGACAGTGACATCCTGCTCTGAAAACCAAATACATTCGCTACAGTGGGGTTTGGAATCGAGGGGGTAAAAAAATCAAACTCACTCCAGAGGATTTATAAAATGCCACTTCCTTGTTCGCAAAATTCTCTTGGATTGGAGGTGTGGGATAAGAGCAAAGGAAAGGGTAAGGAGTGTAGCGTAGACATTTTTGAGACTTTCTGGTTACTGATACCAAGAAGGGTGCTCATTCTTAGGGGAATATCAGCCCTCTGAAGGAAGCCACTCTGGTGAGAAAAATGGACAGCAGGAGGACACTGAGCAGTGACATTCAAGGAGTCCTTGTCACCAGCGGTCATTAGCATGCAAGTCTGCTGTTTGCCGTGTTTTATGTTATGGTCTTGACCAAGCAGGAGCTCCTGGAACAAGAGAAGCAGTTAATATCACACGAGTTATTATTTCTTTCTGGAATGCTTCATATTTTTAGTGCCAGTGAGAACCTTCTCTTGTCCCAGCGTGCCTCTAAAAATTTAAAGAGAATCAAAGATTGCATAATTTATATCTGTCCCAGAGGTAACACAGTGACTCAGTGGTATCCATGAAGGAATGATTTTAAATTTCATGTCTTATACAAGAGGTGATTTTCATGTGAAAACTGTAAGAACTGGCCTCGGGGATCTTTTGGTAATTATCCCTCCAGCGGCAGAGAGAGGTTCCAGCGGGATTATTGCTGAAGGCAGTTGTGGATCAGCTATGCCCTTGTGAATCATGGTGAATCATGGTTGCCACAACGGAGCACATAGCAACGGATGCCCTGCACAGCGCGCATCTCCCCTTAACCCCTTTAGAGCTCAGGGAGGCCTGTGTGTCTCAAAAGGCAGGTGGGTCTAGATTTCCTGTGGAAGAATTCAGGGAAGGAATGGATGAGATCTCTACTACTTGCTTCTTCCACAACAGCCCCTCACATCCATTTGCTTCCCTTTGGTCCCCAGGGCACTCAGTGATGACGCCAGTGAAGCCGTTCGTCCTTGAGCCATGGGTGTCATGACTCCCCTCTGCTGCTTGCTCTGTGCCAGAGACTCTGCACCCAAACCCCTGGGCGTGTGGGTTGCTGGATTTGGAAAGGCATTAGTGCTTCCAAGAGAAGAGATGTCTGAATTATAGGCCACCGTCAGCTTTGTTAAAAATCTGTGCTTTGTTCTTTGAAACAGTCCAGTTTTTTAAGCGTGTGCTTTTAAGCATTTCATGGCAATTGTTTTGTTCTCTGGGAATATTAAGGGCCAAGGGACAAAACCACACATCCCAGTGGGAGTTGGGACTTCTCTAAGTGGCAAAGGTCTGGTAGACCTGGGAAGAACTACGTTTGAGTTTGGTATCTCTGCTGCCTTTTGCTGATCTGTGTGTACTGTGTGTATGTAAGTACATGCACTATTGTTTCCATATGACAATCTTCATTTGTCATCAGAGAATGCTCTAGTTTAGCCTGTGATCTCTCAGTATGTGGAGTGCTTTCTGGAGCCTCTGCTCCTTTTGCTCCTTTTGAGGTGAGTGCGAGTCCTGGCCCTTCCCCTTCTCAGTATGCACATGTGCACCAAGCAAGCACAGATGGAGAGACGCCACTGTGGCCCCTTCATCTCTCAAACAAGATCTGGAGGTCCTGGGCTCATTGTCTCTTTCTAAATATGTTAATCTCCATCAAAACTGATTTTAAGCAATAATCATTCAGCACCACTTCTCCCATGAGTTCACATCTAGTGAGGTAAATACAAGAGTCAGATGAATTTTGTGTACATGTTGAGATTTCTCACTAATGTGACAGAACTGGAGAATGAGGCACACGTGTACCAAATCCTCTCTGAAGCAGAGGACCCCTCAGCCACCATTGGAACAGCTTAGCCCCAGTCCTGTGTCTAGACAGCGTGTGCACGGCATAAGAGAACAGTGGGTCTAGCCTGTGCACCTGAAGAGTGTAGGGAAGAAATAGACACTCTGTTCCTTCTCCCGGTTAGCTAACTGGATGAATCATTAATTCTCAAGGGAAAATGAAAGCAGAGATTGCCCTTTAGAGAGTTTACTTTGTCTTCCTTCCATGGGAACAGGAAGGATGGAGGGACAGATGAGCATCACCACCACTAGGGATGGGTAGAAGCTTTCCTAGTTTCAGGAAGCACAGACTCTTTCTGCCTTTGCTTATTTGTGATCACATCTTCACCCTACTGCTCATCTGTCTTCCCCTCCACTGCCTGTCTGGGCAGCCACAAAAGGCTTCCTGCCCAGTGCAAGTCTCTCTATGGAGTCTGACAGGAATAGACACATTTGCCCCAATGACAGCCTGTTTCACCTGTCTTTTATCTCCACAGATACTGCTGTCAGTGAGGTCCCACTTTCCCCTCAACACCCCACCCTGATAGTTCTAATGGTCTACCATGTCTGTTTAGTTTTTGTTCCTTGTGATTATCATGATACCTTAACCAGGTCGATACCTGTTCTAAATTTCCCATGCCTTTGGCATGTGGGGCCTCTAGGCTCTTCTCTGTCATTCTCTCTCTGGTCTCCTCAGACATTCACACATTTTAGACTATGTGTCACATAAGCTCCAGGGTTCTTTCCCTCTTCTTTTCCTGTCATTTACTGTGTCCCCTACATATCCCTGGTTTTCAACCCTACCCATGGATGGATGGATCCCAAATGTCTATCTTCTGTTCTAAGCCCTTTGTCTAGTTCTTCTTGTCTGAGGTTTCCAATTTTATGTTTTGTTTTCTAACTGTGAGTTTTACATGCAAATGTTTTCAAGTGAAACAATTATATTTTATACTATAATCTTTTCCTATTTTTCATTTCCTTTCTTGGTTAAAGTCATCAATATTCCATTTGCTTCCCAAATAGAAAGTCTTGAAGACATCCTCAGTTATTTTTAGTGTCTTGGACAACGTTGGGTTAAGAAAAAGACACCTAGTAGAGGGAGCCACGAGGATCAGAACTTCAAGGTTGTCCTCAACTATGTGGCAAGTTCAGTACCAACCTGGGCTACATGAGATACCGCCCCCCCCCCCACCAATTCAGAAAATAAATAAATAAATAAATAAATAAATAAATAAACAAAGAAAAAAAGAAAAAGGAAAGAACACAGTGGCAGTGGTAAAGATCCCGTTCATGAGAGCCTCATAGGTACTGGTTAGAAGTGGTTAAAAATCACAGACATCTGTGACTTTAGGGATGTTTGTGGAAGGAGGCGTAGGCTATCAGGGAAGGTAATGGTTAGCTTTTTCCTGGGTGTGGTGCAGGGCCACTTACGAACTCGGTTTTTAAAATTGAGTTTTCTCAAGTAGTTAACAAATGAACATGTGTGAACAGACAGGAAACCCTTGGAGCACTTGGAGACTCATGGCACGCCCAGGTGGCTCTGGGTGGAGAGCTGTGGTCTGAAGCTGAGCCAGGCAGCTGCGCCAGTGCAGAAAGAGTGTTCCTATTAGACTGAAGAGTTTTCTGTTCATTCTCTAAGTAGAAGTTTGAATGATGAGACATTGCCTCCATCCGTTTCTGCACATAGTAATTTCAGGGCTCCCATTCTTTCCGTAGCATCCTGCCAGGAATATCTTCCATGACAACTTCTTGTGTAAAATCAAGAGTTTCAAGGTGAAAACCACTAGGGCCAGTAAGACAGCTCAGCAGGTAAAGTGCATTCTGCCAAACCTGACAACCCAAGTTCAACCTGCAGGATCCACATGGCAGGAGAGAACTGGTTCCTGCAAGTTGTCTTCTAACCTCCACACACAGTGCTGTGGCTGGTGAGCGTGCTCGTGCTCGTGTGCGTGCGTGTGCACACACACACAAATAAATAAATATTAGCTGTTAAATAGAGTAGTGAAGACAATTCGATGCGTATTGGAGATTTGTCTATCAGCTAACCCCCTCATCAGCTTCTCTTATCTGTTCTTCCGCTGATGTTGCTATGGTGCTTCTAGTTTGTTTGTTTGTTTGGACACTTTCTTTTTCCCCCCTCTTTCTTGGAAAGATATAACATTCTTTTAGTGATTTATTGATATAAATTTTATACTCTGCTTAATTTTTCCATCAGTAATTAAAAAAAATTGTTCCCTCAAACCTCCTTTCCATCCGGATCTACTGCCTTTGTGTCTCTCATTAGAGAAGAACACGCTTCTAAGAGATAATACCCAAACATGACAAAATAAAATTTAATATTTATTTATTAATCTAGATTAAGCAAAACCATCACATCAGAGTTGCACAGGAAAGCCAGGAAATCAGAGACTCACTTTTTTACACACTCAGGAGTCCAATAAAAACACTAAACCGAAAGCTATGATACATACGCAGAGGACCTGACACAGGCCCATGCCCGGCCTGTGCTTGCTGCTTCAGCCTTATGGAGTCCATGACTTTGCTCGGCTGCTTCAGAGGGCCCTGTTCTCCTGGTGCCCCCCGCCCTCTGGCTCTTACATCCTACCCTTCCCATTTCCTCTTCCACAGGGATCCCTGAGCTCTGAGGGGAGGGATTTCCATATGACACTTTCATACATGTTTTTGTTGGTCCCCTTCCCTCACTCACTTTTCTTGCCACCCCATTGGCCTCTTCCTTCCCCCAGGTAGCCTCCCTTCTGCTTTCATGTCCCTCAAGTTGTTGTCCCCCTTTTCCTTCTAGTCCTCCCCCACATTCTGCTGTGAAGTCTTCTTTGCTGCCGCAGCAACAGAAGCCTTTCTTCAGATCCCTGTCAGTGTTTGTCGTCAGTAGGTTTTCTGTGTGTGTTTGAGTCTCTCTCTCTCTCTCTCTCTCTCTCTCTCTCTCTCTCTCTCTCTCTCTCT
>JABTXL010000002.1:34524031-34536168 GCA_025134845.1 Neodon shergylaensis | reverse complement strand
TCTCTCTCTCTCTCTCTCTCTCTCTCTCTCTCTCTCTCTCTCTCTCTGTGTGTGTGTGTGTGTGTGTGTGTGTATACAGGTGCCACAGTGCATGTGTGAAGATCAGAATGCAACTTGTGATATTCAGTTCCACCATATGGGTATCAGGAATCAAACTCAGGTAGTCAAACTTGGAAGCCAGCATCTTTGTCCTACATGCCCTCTTGCTAGTTCTTCAAAATACGTTTAATAGGCTTTTCCCTGAAATCTAAAGGTGCTGAATACTTTGAATTATGTATTGGCCCCTTTTGCTTCTTTTGAGAAATGCGTGTTCATTTCACCAACCCATTCATTGATGGGAAGACTGGGGCTTTTCTACCATCTGTTTGGTTCCCACAGTTCTGTGTGTATCCTCCACTTTGGTCCAGGTCTGAGGTGTAACTGGAAAGATGGCTTCCATCCCACAGGGCATCTGTCATCGTGTTGACCATTTCCATTGTTATGCAGAAGCTTTTACACAATCCTATTGTCCTTTCTTGGTCATTTCCTGAGTTACTGGCGCTCTTTTCAGGAAGGTCATTCCTACACTCCCGTTGATGTGTCTTACTCTAGGGTTTCAGTCTTTCTCGTTTTATATTGAGGCCTTTGATCCACTCTGAATTGAGCTTCTTACAGGGTGAGAGATACAGATCCGGCTCATTCTTCTTTAGGTGTGCATCCAGTCCCCCCCCCCAAATCTGTTGAAGGGGCTGCTCCTTGTCCCATATGCTTGACCCCACTGTCAAATGCGGCAGTTGTAGCTGTGCAGTCTGCTTCCCGCATCTTCCACTTACGTATTTCATTGGCCTGTGCATCTCTTTCTCGGTCAGTGTTGTGATGTCTTTGTTAATAGACTCTGGGCTATAATTGGAGGTGATTATTGTGATGCCTCCCAGGGTGTTTTGTCTGTTTGTGATTGCTTTAGCATTTTACTTTTTGTTTTTATATGGATTTTAAGATTTATTTTTCTAGTACTGTAAAACGTGTTGTTGGAATGTTTGTGCATTGAACCTATAGTGCAGTTTTGTTAATGTATACATTTCCACAACACTGACCCTGCCAGTCCATGAGTGTGCAAGGCCTTTGCATCTGCTCCAGTTGCTTTCTTCAGCGTCTTTAAGTTTACATTGAAGAGACCTCCCACTTGTTGAGCTTGGTCTTTACTTCTTGAAAGCACAGTGAATGGGTTGATTTTCCTCGTTCTCAGCAAGCCCATTAATGGTGTATAGAAAACCCTGATTTGTATGCGGATCTTCCATCTTTTCCCTCACTGAAAGCCTTAGATTGAAAGTTTTCTAGTGGGACATGTAGAGTCCTTTAAGTATGGGATCATGTCTTCTGCTGTTTGACTTTTTCCTTTTCTATTTGTATCCATTTGATTTCTTTCTTTTGCTGCTCCAGATAAGATTTCAATCTCAATATTGAATTAAAGTGGGAAGTTTCTCATTCCAGATTCCAAAAGAAATGTTCAGTTTCTCTCCATTTGCTGTAATGATTGCTGTATTTGTTGTTGTTTCATGTTGGTTTTATTTTCCTTTGAGACAAGCTTTCTCTGTGTAGCCCTGGATGTCCTGGAATTCACTCTGTAGACCAGGCTGGCCTCGAACTCACAGAGATCCCCTTGCCTCTGCCTCCCCGAGTGCTGAGATTAAAGGTGTGTGTCACCACCGCATGGCGGATTGCTGTGTTCTGTTTTAACAATATGGCTCTTATTGTGTTCAGATATGTTTCTTCTATATCTAGGTGGGATTTTTCCAGAACTTTACTTGGACCTTCATTAAATGTCTTTTCTGTTTCTATTGAGAGGCCTCTGAGATTCTGTCCTGAAGTCAGATAATAAATACCATTTATTACATTTATTGGCTCAAACACAAATAACCAATCTCACATCCCTGAGATGAAACCAACTTGTTCATGATGTAGAATCTTCTTAATGTATTCTTAACATCAGATTGCAAGTATTTCATTGAGAATTTTTACATCTGTGGTCATCAGAGATATTGGTCTGCTTTTCTTTTTCTGTTAATACGCTTATCTGGGTTGGGCCATAGTTTAGTATTAACTTTGAAGAATCAATCGGTAATGTTCTTTGCTGTTGCATTTTGCAGAAGAGCTAAAGAAGTGTTGGCATTAGCTCTTCCTTCAAAGTTTAGTGTAATCCACCAGCCAATCTTGTCATGTGGGGAAGCTCTCAAATACTGCTGCATCTCCATTGCTCACTTAGTGGTCTGTTGAAGTTGTTTATAATTTCTTGATCTGATTTCATAGGTCATATTTGTTTAGGAACTCATCCAACTCTTCTAGATTTTCCAGCTTTGGGGAGATTTCAAAAAATTCTCTAATGAATCTTTGGACGTCATTAGAAATCTGTTGGAGCAACTGCCTTGCCATGTCTAAATTTACTGCTATGGGTCTTTTCTCTTGTTTTGGTTAGTTTAACTAGAGATTTATGAACTTTGTTTATCTTCTCAAATGACTAAATCTTTATTTGGCTGAATCTGAGTATTGTTCTTTTAATTTCCATCTCATTAATTTCTGCCCGAGTCTATTACTGATTGCCACCTGCTGCACTTGGGCTGGGCTTCTTGTTTTTCTTGATCCTTAGATTGCATCATTGTATTATTTATTTAATCTCTCTCTCTCTCTCTCTCTCTCTCTCTCTCTGTCTGAAATCACTCATAGCTATGAACTTTCCTCTTAGAACTGCCTTATCTCTGAGAGGTTGCTATCATTTTCATTTGGTTTTAGGAGTTTAAAAAGTTTTCTCCCTCACTTTTGTAATGACCATGTACATTGTGGCTGGGGTGGTGACATGAGCCTTTAATCCTAGCACCTGGGAGGCAGAGGCAGATGGATCTCTTGTGAGTCCTAAGTCAGCCTGGTCTACATAATTCCAGGATAGCTAGGACTACATATTAAGGCCCTGTCTCAAAAAGAAAAAAAAAGGTGTATTGGTATACCAGTGTTTGTGTAATTTTTTGGTGTTCCTCTTGCTAATAGGAAAGGAATTGATTTTCTCATTCTCATATTTGCTAATGATTTTCTTGTGCCCTAGTTTCTGTGGCTCGGGGGGCATAATGGAAAGGGGTGGAAGAAGAACAGTAGAGTTAAAATACCAGGAAGTCTGCTGTGTAACCGTCTCTCCTAAAAATGGCTGCACAAATAGAACCAGAACATTATCAATGGACATGTTAACAGGGAAGGGGAGAAATTTCTTGGGGTTCTATCCCCAAAGAACTAGAGGCAACTACTGATTGCTGGGAGAATTAGACCTTCCCAGGGTTGAGCTCCCATATTAGTGTCTAATACAGAGTAATCAGTCTTGAAACTATTTATACACCACCAACAAAAACAGACCCAGCGGATTGTGTTTATATCTATTTTTGCATAGACAGACATACATATATGTAACAATAAACCAAGAAAAAGAGGCTGTTGCCTTGAGAGTGGATGTCACAGGAGCAGTTTGAGGACAGGTACCTGGGCAGAGCTGGAGGGAAGTAAGGGAGTGGGGGAAAGTAGTGTAATTTTATTACAATTAAAAACATTTAAAAAGAAAAAGTTACTATTATGCCAGGATCTATCTGAACTTTCATGCTTTTTATTGCTAGTTTTATGAAATCGAGAGCCTACTCCTTAGTGTGTTTTTACAGCTATTGTGTCTTTGTGACAAATGTATTGACATGCAGAGGCCTTTTCTCTTAAGTAGTTTTGGCCTGACGTGTTCTCTTTGGATGCGAGTGGACAGCAGCTTCTTTATGTCTCCGGTTTGCTTGAGAGTTGGTTTTTAGTGTTTGACTCTGAGTGTTTGAATCTCTTTGCCAGTGTACCCAGGGCAGTTCTCAAGGACAAGGGATCCCTAGTCTTGGTTTTCATCCCAGCCAGTTCCTTTGTAAGACTCCCTTGGGGAACAGAAGCATTTGCATTTAAGACTACTATTTGATGGGATTGTTGTTTCCTGTGGGTTCTGTTTGTTTGTCTATTTTGGTTGTTTTCTAGTTGTTTGGGTGGTGGCAGTAGTTTGTGTCTTGCCTGATCCTGCAACCATTCACTTCCAAAGAAACACACAGAGGCTTACATTAATTACTGGTTGGCTCATTAGCTCAGGCTCCTTATTAACTCTTACATCCTACATTAACCCATGATTCTGTGATGTCTGTGTTAGCCACATGGCTTGGTACCTTTTATCAGCAAGGCAGTCTCATCTTGCTTCCTCTGTGTCTGGGTAGCGACTGCAAACTAAGCCTTTCCTCTTCCCAGAATTCTCCTGTTGTCATCACCTAGCTCTACTTCCTGGCTGGTTACTCCACCTATATTTCCTTGCTGGCTACTGGCCAATCAGTATTTTATTCAAATAATGCAAGACCATTGTCTCACAGCAATTTCTACCCCTTTGTTCAAAACAAGAACTCTGATTCTAATCTTTGTTTAGCTTTTTTTCCAGACCATTATCCTTAACAACTTGCAACAAATACTCTAAACAAAGGTAAATATCCATAACCCATTTTTTTTTGGAAATGTGGGCATAGTTTTTCAGGCTATTTCCTGCTGATTGGGAGTGCTGATAATCTTACAGGGACCTAATGTTTTTTTTCCCTTTTTTTTATTGATTTTTATTGAGCTCTATATTTTTCTCTACTCTCCTCCCTGGCTCTACCCTACCCCCTTCAACCCTCCCCCAAAGTCCCCATGCTCCCAATTTACTCAGGAGATCTTGTCTTTTTCTACTTCCCATATAGATTAGATCTTATGGTCAAGTCCTGACTGGAATATTCTGTGAGGCTTAATCATCTCACCCAGCAGTCTGGGTGATTCCTCAGGAGGTCTTCCTTAATCAAACCTGATTTTTCTTAGCCCAGAATGAATCCACAGCCTCTCATTTCCTGTAGAAGCAAAAGCAAAACCTCTTCTTCAAAGTAACATATCTTTTGACTTAAATTTTGAATTCAAGGCATTTTCAAAATGTATATGTTGGATTAACCCAGTAGCATTTATAATCAAATGTCTTTTAGCAGCTCTTGTTTCTTCCTTAGCCATCAAACAATTTAAAGACAACACAATAACATACAGTAACCAGATTCTCTGTGTATTTTCCATCTTTACATGGCTTTATTTTAAACTCTATTTCTTTCATTTTTATTTTTAATTCTTTTTTTTTTTTTTGAGACAGGGGTTCTCTGTGTATCTTTGGCTGTCCTGGAATTTACTCTGTGAACTAGGCTGTCCTTGAACTCACAAAGATCTGTCAGCCTCTGCCTCCTAAGTGCTGGGATTAAAGGTGTGTGTCATCTCTCTTAAGGACTTTATCCTTTTTCATTTCTCTCCCAAGCCTACATATATTTTTAAACACACTCTAAACCATTTAGAGTTTTTTTTCATTTGAATCTATCTTTACTATATATCTCTCTTTTTCTGACCATGAGTCTCTAATTTGCTACACTTATGGCTAGGATTAAAATCGGGACTTGGACAGCTGGATCCACCCCATTCCTTAGCTTTCTGAGAGTCTAGCTTCATGGCAGAGGTACTGGCAGGAACAATGTTTATTGCTACAACTCTATGGAGTTTCAAGGTCCCTGCCACCACCAAGAAGCAGGATGTCAACTATTCATAAACACCATTTAAGTGTTTGCTGGTGGGTGGTCTGAAAACAGCTGCAAGGTTTTTACAGCTAATGCCGAGTCAGGAAACCTCTCTTACATGAGACACGCTTGCCTCTAGTGAACAAAGCCCACCTGAGAAAATGCTGCTACCAAGAAGCCATGCTTGACTCTGTTCTTTTGTGTCTAGAATTCCTTCCCAAACTCTCTGATGTTTTAAGTGGATTTAGTTGTCCATGCTGGTGCCATTTGTTGACAGTAGTTTCTGTCCTGCCTGGTCCCACAGCCATTCAGTCCCAAATAAGCACACAAAGGTCTACATAATTATTAACTAGTTGGCCTATTATCTGGATTTTTGACAGCTGGAAATTATGGACTTCTTCACAAGGCTCCTCTACCCACCTATTCTTTTAAACAATGTAGACTTTCTTATTGTCTGGTATGTGGAACCATATTTCCTTCTCTATGTATAATATCTCTTTAAATACCTTTTCAGTGCTGCCTTGGTTTTTCTAAATAGTCCTTATTTGTGCTTGTTTCTTAATAATTTTATTCTTAATAATTTTAAGAGATTACTCTTCTGGGTATAATAATCTCTATTGACAGAGCTTGAAATATATTATTCCATAATTTCCTGACTCTTACAGTTAGGATGAGAGATCTTATGGTATTGGAATGAATTTCTCTTATAGGCGAATTTGTATTTTTCCCTTGTGGTTTTGAGTATTGTTTCTTTTTTTTTTCTTTTTGTTGCATTTATTTTTTAATGTTTTGCCTATGATAGGTCATGGAGAGGTTCTTTTCTAGTCATGTGTATTTGGATGTCCATTTCTTGCCCTACATTTGGGAAATTTTCTTCTATCATTTCATTCAACAAAATTCCTTTAAACATTATCTTAGCTCCTTCTTCTACGTGCTGTGGTTGTTTTTATATGTTCAAGGAGATCCTAATTAGATTAAGGAAGTAAGGATTGGAAAGGGCCCATATGAGCTAACAGTGTTTACAGAAAGGCTTTTTGAACAGCAGTGAGAGCTAGACAGAGGGAAGGTGGACTTGGAGGGAAACCGTTTAACAGGCCATTGAAGAGTTTTAGATGTGAGTGGCGGGTGGTTTATGGAAGGAACACACTCATGTTTAAGGACACCGAACTCTTCTGTGTCCATTAACTGTCTCTTAAAGCTTCATTTTATGGCGTAGCACAATTTATTCAATGGTTTTCTGAAATATAAGTGTTTACTACCTACCCATGCTATAAGCACAGAGGATTTGACAGGCTTATTCTCGTAGGTTATAGACATTATAAAAATCACCACCTTGGATTGTTTGCCATGTCTAGCCTTGTCATTCTTCAGTCAGACCTGTGATAGCAAGTACTAGGAGACACCAATTGACTTTTGAATGTAATGGGTTTAGTCTTATCATTAGAATGAGTTTTTAAAACTTGATGGCTGTAGGAATGAAGATAATGATGATATAATGATCAGAAACTGGCCAGCCCGTGCCGGAACTTGACTCGCAGCAGACGGAGAAAGCTATGACACTGGAGATTAGGACCCCTTTGGGATGGAAGGATGGCCAAGTGTGGAGTTGGTGTCTCTGTCAGGGACACAGCATTTCAGGAGCTTGGCATTTGTTCTGCAATTCTTCTTCATCAACTTGTTATCTGCTTTCACCCTTTGAAGTTCAAGTGGAGTTAGCCCCTCTAAGAAAATGTTTCTGAACAAAGGTTGACAGACTGGCACACTGGTTTGGCTGAAGTCTGATTTTTCTCCCATTTGGTGACTGGAATGATCAAGGGGGGGGGGTCCTCTGGCTTTCCTGTGGGAACACCCTGGCATGGTTGCTGATCAACTTCTTTAGCACAGCTAGAATTTTAAGCCAGGATCATTCTCCATCGGTAGTGTATGTGTCCTGGGCCAGTGTTTGTTCTAGAAGGTACCATGCACACCGCGGTAAGGGAAAATGGCTTTTGAATTAGCCTTTCAAGGTAAAACATTTATTTGACAGCTTTGACCAAAATATGTGGCTATAGTTATGTGTCATCCTTTCTAAGTCAGCTTTGTAAATAACACCGCCACTTGTCAGAGAAGTGAGAAAGGAGTGTTGTTCTACCACAAAGGAAGATTCATTGCCTAGGGATTTTTCATATTATGTTTTTTTCAAGTATCATAGATCAAAATTTTTATAGCAGGGGAACATTTCTGTGGTTTTTAGAGGCCCAAAGTAAACATCTTTAAATGTCAGGATGCTTCAAAACCCAAACAGGCTGTATCCTCATTAGAAAGAAGCCTGGGTGGAATTCATAAATTGAAATATTCTGCCATAAAGTTTATTGTAAACAAGAAACCTGGAAAAGGCATTGTGCGATTCCATAAATATCAAACTTTGGGTCTTACATGCAAAAATGTAGGAAGTTACATAATCAACCCCCGACTCTTGTTATCATGATTTACATATCTACTTTTGAAATGCTGTTTTTCCTCCTTGTGGACTGTGGGGAGGGCCAGAGGAAGGGCAGGTTGAGCACTGACTCCTTCCTCAGGAATGGTCTCCTTTGCTCTTCAGTTCGTGTTTTAAAATTTTGATCATTCATGACTCTCATGCTCCTCCTTTCTGTAAGATTAATTAATTAATTTCTAGGGCACAGCTAAGCAGAGGTAAAATGATCTCTGAGTGTTACATTAATCATCTCAAGTAATTAAAAATTTTCAACAAAGCGCTTTAGGCAAGGAGTTTATTGGATACAATTTTGTTCATTTTAAAACATTAAATATTTAAAAGCATGCTAAAATGGCTAGATAAAAGGGAGAATGATAGAACTCATTGGGCTGAATATCACATTATTTTAAAAACAATATTAGAGGGAAAATGAGGTTTTAAAAAGGAGCACTGGGCCGAGGAGATGGCTCACTGGGAAAATGCCTGCCTGCCGTGCAAACTTGAGAAATGGCTGAGAATCCCAACAGCACACATAAAGCTGGGTGAGATGGTCACATCCATGACACCACAGCTGGAAGGGAGCTGGAGACAGGAGAATCCTCAGATTCTCCCAGGCCAGCTGGCCCAGGGTATGCAGTGGGGACCAACAAAGAGACCTGTTGTAAACAAGATGAAAGGTGAGGGGAACCAAGATGGATTGCGCTCTGACCTCCACACAAGCACCAGACACAGCCACACTTACAGAGAGACGTGCGCATGCACACACACACGCACACACACACGCACACACACACACACACATGCGGGGGAGTTTCCTCACTGGTACAGCACTTGGAAAGCAAGTGTCCCTGGAACTGGAGAAACAGAGAAATGAATGCTGGTGTTGAGGAGAAGCTCTTAATGCTGTCATCCTATTAAAAAGTGTACGCTGGTGGCTATTCTAAGTGCCAGTGAGGACTCTCTGATACCCTATGGGTAAGATTTGCTTTCATGTTTCCCCTCCCAGCCTCCAGGCACTGAAGTGTTAGGAGTCCTCACTTGTACTTTCTCCCCTTAGTCTATATGAGTTTTAAATTTTCTTGGAGAACCCAATCTGCAATTGGCATGGAGGTGCTTTGTTCAAATTATGAATAGACAAATTGATGTCTTGGACAGAGCAACACTTTTGCTTGGCGGTGTCTGCTTCTGGAAGAGGATGTTGTTGTTCTGCTCGTTCGTATTTTAGATAGTCTGGACAAGGTCACTGGAAACATAATAGGTGGAGGTTAGGCCACAGGAATTCCAAATAACTCAACTCCAAAAATAATAATGGCCCATCCTTTCATTTCACGGGAGTTTATACTTTGCAAATCCCTCTGTATAAACAAGAACATTTAAACTCACCTCATGTAAACTATAGGCACATTTCAGCAAATTATTGAACTTGTTAGCATTCCATCCTGATAATGATGTGTGTGAGACAAATTAACCTGTTGAGTGGACAGAAGATGCTTCTTTTGGACCACAGTTTTGGAGATTTTATTCTGGCCTTGCTGGATCTGTTGTTGGCCCCTGTGGTGCGGCAGAAGTAGAAGGTACCACAGACTCACATCTGGAGCCAGGGAAACAAACAAGGAAAACATAAGAACATGTCCCCAGGGAACTAGCCCCTCCGCAGGGTTCCACCTCCTGTGGCTTCTCCCAGCTCTCCACCAGCCTGGGACTACAGGCTTTCCCCTGTGGGTCTTTGGGCAGTGTTCAGCGTCCACACAGCAGCCTGTACCTGTCTTCTGAGAATGGAGACAAGAGCGTCTAAGTGTTCTTCTCTCTGCTGATACCAGTCCACATGGCTCAGTTCTGAAGTTCCAGCCTGCTTGTTTTCCTTCAGAAATGCTAATTTGTTCCCCAAATATCCAGTGTTATCTTTGTATTGCTTCAGCTACAAGGACTATCTTTTTTCAATTACATCCTAACAGAACATAGACATGACATGTGACATTGAGAATACCAATTTGTATATTCTAAAACCATAAATAATATATGTTTATTTATCCGCGGTGTTCATCTTTCTTGAAGATCAAGTAGAATAAAATTCATGTGTTTAAGAAACTACAGAATTCATTCACCTCGTCACCGGGGTGTTGTTTTTAAAAAAAAAATGCTATATTTGAAATCTTAAGGACACCTAGAATTTGTAAGAAGTAGAATTGTGTTCCTTGTAACCGTGAAACTGTCAGCCTTTTTGAGAAAGAGCGTAGCAAGCAGCTGGAGAGATCGCTTAGTGTTTACGGGCATGTACTGCTCTTACAGAGGACCCAGGTTCAGTTCCCAGGACCCACACGGGACATTTGACAATGGCCTGTAACTCCAGTCTCAGGTGCATCGATGCTCGCCTCTGTGGACAACTGTACTCAACATGTACACACACGTAATAAAAATGAAAATCAAATCGTTTTAAAAAGAGAAAGCAATAGGACTTCCTAGTAAAGTTGATATTATTTTTAAAAAGTTTTTAAAATAATCTGTTGTCAAATGCCAGCTGGCATATTAATTCATGGTAATAAACAACAAATGGGGAAAACATGTAGATGTTGACCTCCCCGGAGCAACGTATTTACATTCATCATTTGTATTAGAAAGTAATTTTAGGAGCAAAATGTGCTGTTGCAACTTGGCTCATGAAAACAGGCAGTTCTTAAATTTCCTAATCACAGTGGCCACCAGTCATGTGATACTTGCTACTATAATATGCTTGGTAGTTACAAACATTTAAAAACAAGCTCAACCAATGAGACAGAAAAAAAAATACTGTAAAAGTTGAGAGTCATTTTCTGTCCACCAGTGGTTTTATTTTTGGACAGACCCAGAGGTCCTTTATTGAGGTTGTTGTCCACATATTAAATAGCTGTCTAGGAAGGCAGGTGAAGTTCCAGCCACTGCCTTGGCTCCCGTGGTCTTGGTTTGCCAAAATCTCACTCTTGAATTTACTTTTGTCCCAAGTGATTTTGTCCATTGTACCAACTTGAAAATTCAAGCAAGGTAAGTAAACCAAAAGCAGGTTACCTCCACCCCCCCTACACACCCCTTAACAATAAAACCCTGTTCACAAGGGTGGAAATTTCTCAGTCCCAGTTCCCAGAGAGCTCTGATTGCTGGTGCTAATGGTAGGAGCCACTAGTGACTCTTTCTGTATGGAACCCTTTCACTTTCTTCCCAGTGAGTGCTGGCATCCTCAGGCCCTGTGGGTCTTGCAGAGAGAATGCCCCAGGCCATAGAGCCTCTGAAGGCCAAGCCCTACTTCCTTTGTCCCAAGAGCTGGGGAATGTCACTCCGCACATAGTATGCTGGGATGCTTTTCACCAGGGCTGCCTTTGCCTTCTCCTCACTCTGCTTCAGCCTGGCTGACCTCCCCTTTGTCCCCTCTCCAGCCTCAGCCTCCTGCTCTTCTGTTGCTCTCTGTTGGGGGTCTTCTCAGAGAGGTCATCGACCTGGCACAATGACCACCCCTGTTTCCTTACCAGCTGCCACTGAAGCAATTTACTCCCCGTTCAGTGCTCTGTGGCCTGCCCCATCGATTCCTCCACACTCTTAGCCATGCTAAGATGGAGGATCCTAGAGAATGGAGACTTTGCTGCTCTGCCTTTGCCTTGTAGCAGAGCTGGTGGTAGCATTCCTGGGCTGCAACTGAGAAACCCCGCAATCTGTAACAGCATCAGGACCGCCTTGCTGGTGTGGTGATGGGCTGCGGTGCTCTCCAGCCTGTGCAGCAGTGTTTCTGTGGGGCAGGTTTTTCAGATATTCCTCTGATAAAGTTCAGGGAACAGCATTCCTTTATAAATTCAGGATTAGCTGTTCTGATAGCAGCTGATTCCTTTTCCTAGTGGCGAGGCAAGAATAAGTAAACATCATCTTATTTAAACAAACAGAACGCCTCTGAGAGGTTAACTTCTTGGTCATCTGCACTTCACAGGAAGGCTCCTTCTGTCCAGAGGCACTCAGGGAAGTTTAGAGGTCAGGCAGTGTTTCTGTTGAGGTTCTTCAGTCTATATATTTTATTTATTTATTTATTTATTTATTTATTTATTTATTTATTTATTTAT
>JABTXL010000002.1:34459609-34524021 GCA_025134845.1 Neodon shergylaensis | reverse complement strand
TATTTATTTATTTATTTATTTATTTATTTATTTATTTATTTATTTATGACAGCGCTTCTCTGTAGCTTTGGAGCCTGCCCTGCAATTAGCTCTTCTTGTAGGCCAGGCTGGCTTCGAACTCACAAAGATCTTCCTGCCTCTGCCTCCCACATGCTGAGATTAAAGGCATGTGCTACCACCGGGTTCTTCTGTCTTTAAAGGCACACCACTTTTTGCTAATTTAAAGCCTCTTAATTCAGGTCCTATCAACCCATCTTCCTGTATTTCTTGACTGCCCCTTTAGGGCCCATTTCCATGGCTTGTAATACGTCCATGTCTGTCTTAAAGTCTGTTAGACGCCATCACACTTTTAGTCGTGGTGTTTGTGTTTGTGATTAGTGTACTACCAGACTACATTTAGTAGAAGCTCTCAGGTGCTTCTCAGGGACCCCTCTGCATCACTCCTGTCACCTACAGCGCACCTGCTGTGTTGCTGCTTTCATTTCTCTGTCACTGGTACCTGTCCGCATCCTGTGGATGACGACTGTGAGGCCACAGCGGTAGCACTTACCCAATCAGGGAGTCAGAGTCTGGAACTCGCAGCCTGTCTGTAGGACCTGCTACGCTTCTCACGGGCTCTCACACACAGAGTGGGAGAGTTCCTGGCTGCCTGCTTGGTTCCCTGGCATTCTTTGCCTGCTGGTGGTAAGTGTGAGGAGTGCCCCACACAGAGCACAGCCCAGTAGGTGATAGGGCTAGCACACTGAACCCTGAAGTAGAAAACCTGGCTCATCACTTGTGGAGATGCAAAGGTAATCCTAGGCCCTTCCTGGACTGTCTTATAATAAAACAGTAATTTCTAGATCTGTCCTCTGGTTACATGCTTGGTAGGGAAGCAACAAAATAAATAAAAGAAGATATGGCTGAGTGACTCTGAAGTGACTTGCAGATACAAGGAGCAAGGACTTTGCTTCTGGACTGCAGTAAGTGGCTGTCAGGGAGCGAGGGGCTGCTGTACAGAGTGTGCAGTGACTGTATACAACTTGGAATTTCACTACTGAGTTCTGGTGACCTTGGTGCCTAAGACAAACATAATACCTAGTCAGAGCATATCATGGTTGGGATCAGGCTAATATTTTTTATAGTAAGTAATGCATTGTTTAAAATGCCTTGCAGGGGCTCAAGGAGCATCTCAGTGTTGTAAAAGGCCCCTTGTTACTTCCCAGCTGCTCAGCCCTGAAATAACCACACAGAAACTATATTTATTAAATTACTGCTTGGCCTATTAGCTCCAATTTCTTATTGTCTAGCCTTTACATCTTAATTTAACCCATTTCCATTATTTTATATTTTGCCATGAGGCTTGTGGCCTACCAGCAAAGTTCCAGTGTGTCTGTCTCTGGAGGCATCTCCCTGACTCCGCCCTTCAGTTTAGTTTTCCTTACCTAGCTCTGTTCTACCCTATCAGGCCAAGCCAATTTCCGTATTAACCAGTGGTATTCAAGCACACAGAGGGAAATCCCACATCATCTCAGTAGGTATGAGCACCTGTTGTACAAGCATGAGGACATGGGCTTGCATCCACATAAAAAGCTGGGTGTGAACCAGCATTGTAGAGGGCAGAGACAGGAGATTCTCTGCAGCCTGCTGGTCACCACCAGCTTGCTCCAGTTACTCTAAGAAGCCCTGTCTCACCAAAATAAGGTGGCCCATTACAGAGTAGAATATCAGATACCTTCCTTTGGTCTCAGCTTATGTCCATGGGTATGTACCCTTATGCATGTGTAGCCACACGCAATCACTGAACACCCATGCAATGAACACAAACGCATATTGTCACAAATAAAATGCCTTTAAGTCTAGAAGGCTATCCTGCTCCTACTGAAACTGAAGCTGTAGTCACATGGAAATTAAGAAAAACACTTTGTCGTACCTGTGACATATGACGGGCTGATTTCTTTAAAGGGGAACTTAAAAGTATCAACTGATAAGATCCATCAGCTCTACAGAAGAAAATAAGAATAGGAATATACAGTTCAAAGGAAAAGCTAGTATCTGACAAATTGCCTTATTAATGATGGAAATAAAATCGAAATTTAAAAGGCGGTATTTTCAGTTGTCACCCGGTGACAGTTAAACTGTTAGTGAAGGGTTGGGAGATAGCTCAGCCCGCTGCTGCTCCTGTGCAGTTTCTGGGTTCCATGGCCAGCACCCAGATGACTCCCAACCCCCTGTAGCTTCACTTGCAATGGATGTGACGCCCTCTTCTGGCTTCCACAGGCTCTGAAGTCATGTGGTGGTTACACATGCATTCAGGCAAAACACTACTACACATAAACTAGAAACAAATACATCTGAAACTGTGGGTGCCACCATGGAATGCTAATCTGCCACACTGTGGGAAGGGATGCAGATTGGGAAAATGCTTTCGAAGGCCCCTTAGTTGCCTTTATCCCAGCTTTATAGTTACAACCACACTAAAACATTTTGCAGGCTTTTTTTTTTTTTAATAGTCAAGAGTTGGAAGAAATCTGAAGGTATACCAGCAGAATACAGAGGATACTAGCTGTTCAGTACGGTGTGGTATAGCATTGTGTTAGTGAGTCTTTCTCTGCTATGATACAGATTTAAGAAACATTTTAAAAGGGTTGGTTTCTTTTGACTCAAGGTTTTGGAGGTTTCAGTCGATGGTTGCTTGAAACCATCACTGTAGGCCCGTGATGAGGGAGATCTTCATGGTAGAGCAAGGAGCGTGCGGTGGAGAAGCAGAGATGTTCACCTCATGGCATTTGGGAAGCAGAGAGACGAGAAAGGTCAGGGGTCAAGATATAACTTTGCAGAGTATGCCCGTCAGGGACCTACTTCCTTCAGCTCTACTGCCTCCTGATAATGCCACCATCTCAGTCCATGCAGGGGTTAATCCACCAGGTAAATCACTGCGCTCAGTGTGTAGATGTTTTCCCAAAGCCCATCATCTGCCAGTCAAGCCTTTAAGAGTAGTGCCTGGTGGAGACAGTTCATATGAAACTCAACAGCCATTAGTAGAACAAGTTGGTTTATGCCAATCATAAAGAGTAACACTCAAGAAATATTTTATGTAGTATAAGCATATTTAAACGGAATGATGCATGCTTCCAAATACCTTAAACAGATACCAATAGGCCACACACTCCGAAGTGTGCATTTATATATGCCGGTATGCACAAGGCTGAGCAGAATGTTGTTTTGCTGACTATTTAGACAGTGGAACTGGTGGGAATGGAACTGGCATTTCTTGGCTTTTACTTTTTAATTAATTGAAGTTTTTGCTTCTGTCATATAATACTTCCAAGAAAAGCCCTAGGGTATGCACGAAATACTTACAAAGGAGATTTTTATGCTAGTATTTCTCAAATGTTAGTTAGCAATAATTCTAAGTTTCCATGTGGTCCCTACTCATAGAATGTTTTAAGTCCTATTAGAAATCAAATTTCTTGGTTAAAATCTATAAGGGTCTGTATTTTTGCTGGGCGCCTGCACATGGAAATCTCTGTCCTGTGTGGCTCCACCAGGCTGGTGTGGCTTATTTTTCTACTCTTTTACCCCTTGCAGCTCACCCAGGTGGGGATGCGGTACAAACCCACAAGTTCTCGGCAATTAGGATCCCCGCTGTCTTGTTCATGGTTAGTTACCTAGGAGTGGGGTAATTGACACGTACCTCAAAAACAGCAGAAGCTGCAGAGTTAATAAGCTCTCATTTCCATTGGTTGGCTGTCCTGCCTGAGAGACAAACTTGTGGCCCCTCCCTGCGTTTGACTTTCCTGTGGGTCGCATATGTCATCCATGCCCTCCCTGCATGGAATAGAGCTGTGTGGGGGACGCTGGCTCCCAGTGATGTGGGGAAGGAGCCAGAGTATGAATTCTCTCCCAGGAGAGACTGAGCACCGAAAGTAAAATAAAATAAAATAAAATAAAAGCCCACTGTGGGGGGAGGAGTGGGCTGGGGTGGAGGGGGGATGTTTAAGTAAGAATCCTGGTGTTTGGAGGGGCTCTTTTGTGCCCCGTGTCCTTTGCACATTTGAGGGGCCAACAGGCCAGAGGGCATGTCTCACTGCGTGCTACTGACTGTCCCCTTGTTCTGGCCCAGCTGCACTCTGTAGACCAGATGGGAATGAGTTTGCCTAATTTAGCTGAGAGGGAAGTGCAGTAAGCTGGGAACATCCCTTGCATTAGATTTTTACCCTGTGTGTGGCACCTTGTAGAAGTCAAGTGTGTTTCCAGAGAAGAAGGGCAAAGGTCAGAAAGAAGCGTTTGCTAAAGTTATTTGCATTTCACCCTCTGTAAGAGGGAGTGCGAGACAGAATATAAGTGGTAAAAGAGAAAACAAAACAAAAACAAAACTCTTTATCACAAAGAAATGACAGTCCCAAAGACCTTGTTGGCTGGGTACTCAAAAGAAGTCTGCTCGTTTAAAATCAAAACGAAGAGCTTTCTTATAAAAATATACCTCTCTTTAATCCCAGTACCCTTTGTTGATCTCCTGTCTAAATTGTGCTATAGTCATTAATTTGACTCTCTTGTAAATGCGAGTGTGGGGAACAAAATAATGAATGGTCCCATTCACGTCAGTTAAAAGTTGAAGTGTCTCCCTGTCACAGAGGCAATAGTAAGCAGAGGAGAGTCTGCAGGAGCAGAGAGTGAGCGGCTGACTCATGCTGGCCTGGCAGCAAAACACTCAGCAGCCCCTGACACCAGATCCATTCCAGAAACAGCCCAGCTCCTTCCAAGCTTGGAGCCAAGTCGCTGGTCCAGCCTTGCTGTGCCTCAAGGAAGTGAGCAGCCTGCTAATCGCTTTCCAATTAGCTGCTGCCTGAACAAGGACACCCAGAGGAATAGTTGGGCCCGGCGACCGCAGAATTCTCCTGGCCCATCAAATGCTGTCATCGGTGCGTTGGATGGTGGCCTTTGCTCCGAAAGCCCCACAGTTGTCAAAGGTGCTTATGGAGGATAGTGTTGGGGCAAACTGCATACTGAGCTGGTCACCTGGCAAAGATGTTGAATGGTCCTGTGAGTGACCTTCTGGGCAGTTCAGCCCCAGGCTGGTTTCCTAACACTCGGGATGGACCACAGACACAACTCTCCGAGCAGCGTGGCTCATGTGCCCTTCTCATGTAAGGGACTTTCCCACCACCTCCAGCTTATTATCTCGTGATGCGTGGTAGTGGGGCATCAGGCCTCAATGTCCCCGAAATTTATCACGTAGGAGAGAGAGTGAATGTGGATGATGATCATTGACAGCTGGTTTAGGTCCAGCGGTCTTGGCCTCTTGCCTCATGTCTTCCCACCACCTCCAGCCACAATATAAGTCTTCTGCTTTCATCCCAGGCTGCTGAACTTGGCAGGAGCTTGGCTATAAAGTGACTTAGGATGTAGCCTTTGCCAGTGATGGATGAGGAGGGCTGGACACTATGTCTCGTACAGAGTACTCATCCCTACTTGTTTGCTATTTGTGCAAGAGATCCTGTCTCATGTAGTCAGTCATTCTTGCTCTTGGTAGGGAATGTTTTCCCAAACAACCTTCCTCCTGGTATCCTTTCCCTGAAGTTGTGTCTTGCTTCTTGCTCTTCTGAAAGCCATTTTCTATGATAAGCAGACTTCGTGTGTATCAAAGACTTGTTCATGGAAGCACATCCCCCCCACCCCCAGCCATCTCTTGGTCCCAAGTGAAATGCTCATTTGATTCCACGGCATGTTCTGGAACTTGGTGCTGGAAAAAACTTTCATCTGACTTTTCAATTTTCTTCCGTCCTAAGGAAGAGGTCTGAGTCTTGAGACTTGGACAATCCAGCCATTGCCCTGGCTCTTGTGGACCCGCTCCTCATTTTCTCTCTTACTGGAGCTGTGTGCTGTGTGCCTCCACATGGCTTCCGTCAAGCTTCTTGTACTGATTGGAGTATGTGTCCTTTTCTTCCCTTATTTCTTCAAGTCACAACCTGCTCGTTCTTTTGTCATCTCCTAAGAGCCCTCCCTGACAGCCTTGTAATAGAGATGTCTTTTGTAAATCTGCCATGTCCCACTATTGACACACAAGCATATGTGACACTTCTGATAGTCACCTTTTTATATCACAAGCCACATCTCCAGATAGTTAACTTTTTACGTGTGTATGCCTTCCTCAAGGGTGTCAAGCTTTTTGAGATTAGAAACTTCTAGACCCTTTCAAAAACATATAATTATCATCGATCCTGTCTAACATTTAAGTTCTTGAGATTATTTGCTCAACTGAAAAAGTCTTAATTAATCACAAAAGAACATTGCAAGTTGTTAGGGAGCTCGGTTTTCTTTTGTTGTTGATCTCCCAGCTGTGAGTCTTCTAAACACACCATAAGACCTGAGTTCTTTGCTTTCACTTCCGGCTGTTGGAGAGGTCCACAGGAAGTTGAACTCCCAAGAAAAACTATTTTAATTAAACACCACAAGTAAGAAGCCAAATTGAGCCAAAATATTGTCTGTCCCCTCCCATACCATCTCAATATGTGAGAAAATACAACACCCCAAGGGGAAGTCTGGTTTCTGTGGTAGCACTCTCTGCCAAATGGTTCTTTGTTTTTTGTACATGTGAGAAAAGACAAATCGTCTTGAAGCTAGAAAACAAACTGGACTGACAAGCCTACAAACTTCCTTTATGTTTGTTTATTTATTTTTTGATTTTTGTAGGGTTTGTGTATGTGTGTGTGTGTGTGTGTGTGTGTGTGTTTTCCCAAAGACAGGGTTTCTCTGTAGCTTTGGAGCCTGTCCTGGAACTAGCTCTTGTAGACCAGAGATCCACCTGCCTCTGCCTCCCGAGTGCTGGGATTAAAGGCGTGCACCACCACCACCTGGCACCTAGAAACTTCTCTTAGTTGTTTGCATGTTTTCCTGGGACCATCAAAGACATGGGAGTGATTAAGGGGTTAGAGACATTTACTGTTGTTCACCTCTCGTGGTACAGTGAGAACTCACCCCGGGATGCTGCGTGCCATACGGTGAGCATCTATTGCTACCGAAGTGCTTTTCGTTTTAGGAAATGGTACTCAAAGGATGGTAATTTAAGAATCGTAAGTGGAGGGTGGTAGAAAGATTGAGAACTATGAGCTGGGAGGGGAAGCTGGCTGTGACTCGGAACCATCCTCTGCTTTGATTCCCCTGCTCTCTGCAGTCTCCGGGAAGCAGTATGTCATCCATAGCTGCAGAGGAGCGGATTCATACATATTTACTAGTTGCAAATTAGAAAGTGCAGCCTGGAGAAGGGCTGTGCTCTTTGTCTTTCTGCTTTTCTTCCCCGGCTGATGATTCGGTGCTCTTTACACACCCGGAATCCAGAGGCCGCGTTGGGAACTTGTCATATTCCGTGTATACCAATAAGGTCTTTGTAATTTAAATGGAGTTTTATTTTCCAATTTAGAGGCTTGTAGGGGAGACAGACTGGGGTTTTCTCCATCCTGTGTCAAGGCTTTGATGCAATGATTTATTAAGGTACCAGTCGAGATATTGATCCTGCTAATAGCTTCTGCCTGGCCTCACAATGTTTTACATTTTCCTCGCCTAAAAGACCATATTCCCTTTCTCCTCATCTGATTGACCATAAATGCTTTGGCCTTTCCTCAGTAATTATCTCACTCACCAAAGCAGTGGGTAAAAGTCAAGTATTTATAGACTAATTAGTGAAGTCAACATGTCTAAGTGGAATGTTTCGCATAATAGCAAGAAGTCCCACATAGTCTTGTGAAACCAGCAAAGTTTGCTCCACAGAAAGCGGGCTGAGAAGACGCATGGTTGACAGCACACGCGCTCCAGGAGACGGTTCTCTCCTGTGACTCTGAGGGCTCAGCCAGAGATGCGCTTGGCTAACAAGCTTTTCCTCAGAGCGCTGTTTTCATTTTTATTTTCTGTTGTTGTTCATTTTTTCTTTTTTTTAACTTATGAAAGCTTTTGGATATTAGCAGGTTCTGACTCTATTTCATATTTGTTCTTTTTTGGATTTTATTGTGTGTGTATGTTTGTGTGTGTATGCATACACACCTTCCTGAGTTATGTATGTGTGCTGTTTGCATGGATGCAGGAGCTTGTGGAATCCAGAAGTGGGTGTCAGATCCCTTAGAACTGGAGATACAGAGGCTTGAAAACAGCCATATGGGTGCTAGGAATTTACCCCTTCTCCCACCCCATCCTCTGCAAAACCATTAAGTGCTTCTAACCTTTGACCTGTTTTTTTCAGGCCCAAGATTTGTTTTGTAGACTTTATTATCTCATGATATGAATGGCATCATCAATATCATTTAAGTCTTGGTAGGCAGATCCTATAAAGATACAAGGAAGAGCCATTTGTTGCATGTAAAGCTCCTTTGTATTTAGAAAATGTCTCGAAAGGTAGTAATTCTTGCCTGAGGTGTACTGGGCTTGGTTCTGGAAGCAGGCAAAGTGCTACATGGGTTGAGGAGCTAGGAAGTCTGGTTCAGGGTGTGAAGGAGGTAGCTCAGCAGGGGAGGCACTGATGGCCTGGGTTCAGTCCTTGGGACTCATGAGTAGGTGGGAGGAGAGAATTCACTTCTAAAAATTGTTCTCTGAGTTTTACATGTGCCCCCATGGCACATGCATATTGGTATGTTGCACACATAATACATACATATCATACATATGCATATCACACATACAGACACAATTATATATATAATTTAATATATACTTACCATTAATATATATTATATATGATGATTTAATTATATTATAATCATTATATCAATTATAATATGTAATTATATTAATATATCATTATATGCTATATAATATATATTATATGTTATATTAAAGGTAAATATATTATATAATATAAATATATTAAAGGTAAATATATATTATATAATGTAATATACTTAACCTTTATACATACACACTCACTCATATATATATAAAGATAAAACACCTGATTTTCAGCTTGTCTTTGTAATCAATTCCACATGTTTGGGGGGGCACCAATTTCTTTGTTTTAAAACTAGAGATACAAAAACCACTATAAAAATCAAAGATGATAATATCTGCAAAATTGCTTAGTAAATTATATGGAATTAGAGAGAAGCCGCTCTTTTAAAAAGCATTTCCTGGGACTGGAGAGTGCTTCAGTGGTTAAGAACACTGGATGATGTCCTTCTCCAGGGCCCAGGCTCCGGTTCCACCACCCACATGGCAGCTCACAACTGTCTGTGAGTCCAGTTCCAGGAGATCAGGCACCCTCACACAGACACACATGCAGGAAGAATACTGATGCACATAAGAAAAACTTAAAAATTAAAAAGTAAAATCAAATAAAAAGTATTTCTAGTGGCATTAAGGGCACTTTTTTTTTTTTTTGGTTTTTTCGAGACAGGGTTTCTCTGTGGTTTTGGAGCCTGTCCTGGAACTAGCTCTTGTAGACCAGGCTGGTCTCGAACTCACAGAGATCCGCCTACCTCTGCCTCCCGAGTGCTGGGATTAAAGGCATGCGCCACCACCGCCCGGCTAAGGTCACTTCTGTGAAGCTTACAGCCCTGAATACTGTTGAGTAACAGTGCCCCCTATTTGTACGTGTGTCCCCTCTGATCAAGTGGACCCTTTGCATCCTATGTACATTTTCCGAGAGGTGAAAAATCTTACAGGAGTCACAAAGGTCATCGTGAGACCTCTTTGCAAAATGCAGGAATGTTTCAGTAGTAGGACCCACGTGCAATTACTTCTGTGCCCCTCCCATTCAAGTGACATTTGCACACTTGGACAGGTACTGCACGCTTTCTTGAAGTGTGCCAGGTCTAGAATGAGAAACAAAACCAACAGCAAACCTACATGTCTGCCTCAAGTGACAATCACCAAGTCTTTCTCGTAATTGTACCTTTGATTGTTCATTGCCCCGAATGTCTTTAACCACCCCCCCCCCCACACTTCTCATTATTTGCAGGAACTAACAGCTTGCAAAACCAGAAGCCAAAGCAGAACTGAATCCCAAAAGGGAGATCAAAAGGGGGCCAGACACCGGAAGTGAGCTGGTTCCTAACAAGTGGTGAGTATTCCAGCTCTGGAGACAAGAACTTTCCTTTCTGACCTCTCTCGGGGCAGCCAAGGGTCTAGCCCAGGCTCCCTGAAGAACTGTGATTCCCTGCTCCCATCTTCCTAGGTGTGAGTCAGAATAATGGTGACCCTGAATTCACTGTACCCATGTTGTTATTGCATAGACTGCTCTGTTTCCCTGTTCAGCATGGTTATTGCAGCAGGAACCATCCTGTCCTAAACCAAACAGTGCTGCTTACATTCAGTCCTGTTGCCATCAATGTCTTCCTTACTGCCCGGTGTGCAGTGGTGTCATTAGGCTGTCTGCGACTGCCCTCTCCCCCCATCCAATGCCATTTTCTACCCTCTACAGAATATCATAGGCTCCAGGATTATCTTCTCTTCCTAGGCATTCCAGAAATGCCTAGATTTTGATGATTATGATGATGATGGGGGCGATGGTGATGATGAATGATTAAATCAAGCCAAAAAATTACATCCCTAAACTAATTCATAATAAAGTTTCTCCTTCCCTGACTAAGGGTGTACCGCTAATGTTGAAAATCTTCAAAGTGTGCCATTTATTTGGCTAAGGTATGGTTTCTTTATCCATTATCTTAGCAGAGCACTGAAACCCTAGTCTTTTTGTGAGGTCAAATATTGACATGTGTGAGGTCAGGTAGGTCTTAGGCTTGGGTTGGTCCTTCCACACATAACGGGAAGGTTATGACCAGTCATGACCTAGGCAGAAAGTATTATATCATCCTTATACTATTTATACTATTTATTCCCAGATGTGGCTGTGATCTTACTTGGGCCGATCCTGTAGGCAATAACAATTTCAGTAAATGGGAGGGGGAGGGGAGTTACAGAGGTGAGCTAAAGACAGAAGGAAGGCAAAGGGCAGCCAGAGCTTAACCTTAACCCCCAAAGTCTCTTCTGGCCCTGGGAGTCTGTAAATGAGAAAGAAAAGGGGCAGGGATAAGGGCAAAAGGAAGAGAGAAGGCTCTTTGAATACCGTAAAAGCCTCCAGGCTAATGAATATGTTATGATGAGTTGTTTATCTCCTAGACTAGAGGTGAGCCTTTTTCTCTGGCTGCTGCGAATTTCAAAAATGCATCAGCTTGTGGCCTCCCTTGCATGCCCCCTTCAGGACATCAGAGAAGTCTCCCTCAGCGAGGCTGAGGCTGTGAATAAATACTTCAGCCTTTTCTTTTTCAGCATTTGCCTCCCTAAGTCAGAACCGGCAAGAGGGTTGGTGAGAGACCAGAAATCCCTCAGAGAGACAAGGCGAGGGGACTTGCTCCGTCCTACAGAGGTTGGAGACTGAGATTTGGGCATGGGGGCATGGGGTAGAAACAAAGATGGGGATAGAATGGTCAGACAGGCCAGCAAGATGCTCTAATGCAAGGAGGCTCAGAGTAAATTTATTTTCCCAGACCCAGCTTTCTAAATGAGTGTGTGTGTGCGCGC
This sequence comes from Neodon shergylaensis, assembly GCA_025134845.1. Taxonomy (NCBI): domain Eukaryota; kingdom Metazoa; phylum Chordata; class Mammalia; order Rodentia; family Cricetidae; genus Neodon; species Neodon shergylaensis. The sequence continues at coordinate 34,512,534 of JABTXL010000002.1, read as the reverse complement.
GCGCGTGTAGAATTGAAATGCCCCCAGCTTACTGAGTGCCCTTTAACTGGAAGTGGCTTCACTCTATGGCTCAGGAACATCTGTGCTGTCATGCTCCCCTGCTCTGCTGGAGGTAGCCATGGAGAAGCCAGCTTAGGGAATCCCCAGCAGGCTGGACCAGTGACTGTGCCTTGGGACATTGGGTCTAATTGGAATTTCTGGAAAGGTGCTGAGTACCTTCTGCTCTGTGGTCCTTGATCATCAAACGCAGTCATCGGGAACTGCAGCCTCTGAAATCTTGACTATCACATTTGACTACAGTGCAGTATAACTTCCTACAGAAAAGTGGCTTTGGTGTTTGAAAATGCCTCATAGCTCTGAGATATCTGGACCATTAGGAAACAGATCTGCTGCTTCATAATTGCTGCAATTGTGAGAGGACAAACCTAGCTTAATAGTTCCTTCCTGCAGACTCCTCACTGGCCACTGCTAGGTCTGCTCTGTTAGGAGTGAGTGTTAGAGCAAGGACTGAGAAAGCATTTCTTGAAGAGATAAGATCTCCAGCTTTACCTTTATTAAAACCTTGCAAGTAAAGTCTCTGATATCGCCCAGTAAGTAAAAGTGCTTGCCACTTAGCCTGACACCCTGGGTTTGATTCCTGGTACCCGCAGGGCAAAAGTAGAGAACCAGTTTTTGGCTATTTGACTTCCATGGGTTCACCATGGCACATCTACCCAAAACATAGCATGTGTGTACACACATACTAATAATAAGTGAAAAAAATAAATAAAAGTTCTCTTGTGGTGGTTGGAAAGAAAATGACCCCCAAAGGGAGTGGCGCTATTAGGAGGTGTGGCCTTGTCAGAGTAGGTGTGGAGGAAGTAAGTCACGGTGGAGGCGGGCTTTGAGGTCCTATAGATGCTCAAGTCACACCTAGTGAGACAAACCACTTCCTGTTGGCTGCCTATCAAGATGTAGAATTCTCCAGCACTATGTCTGCCTGGACACTGACATGTTCCACCATTAAGATAATGGACTGAACCCCTGAACCGTAAGCAAGCCATACCAATTAAATGTTTTCCTTATAAGAGTTGCTGTGGTCACAGTGTTTCATCACAGCAACAGAAACCCTAAGTAAGGCATTTGGGTTAGGAAATCAGTGGAATACTCTAAGGCCTGCTTAATGGGTTAGCTAGCTAGAAATATGCCTGAGCCATCAGCCAAACAGTGTTGTAATTAATATAGTTTCCATGTGGTTATTTGAGTCTGGGTGGTTGGGAAACAAAAGAACAGTCTCCGTTTACAAATGACACCCCATCACCTTTGTGTGAGCTCTGCTTCTCTTCTAGACAGATTCAATCTCATGTAGGCTAGGGTGGCTTTGAACTCACAGAAATCATCTGCTTCTGTCTCCTGAGTGCTGGGATTGAGCTGAGTGTTGCCTGGCTTCTATGGCTAACTAGTGGCTTAGCTCTGCACCCTGATCTTCAGGCAAGCTTTATTTGTTAGATTACAAACAAAATATCACTGCAACTTCCAGTTATTTGCTTCTTCCCAAAGCCAAGTAATACACATCACAGCCCTCCTGGTGAGGTGACGCTTACCACTTATGTGATGAAGCTTGAGTTCATCCCAGTGGTAGCTGGGTCACGTGGAAGTCACATGGTTCCTATTTTGCTTGTTTTTCTACTACTGAAATTTAAAGCTCCTTGGCCTCGTGATTAGGCTTACAGTTATTTTGGCAATAAGTCCACTGTGTTTCGTGAAAACACAACGGCACCTTCCCTAGTTGGCTTCCAGCAGCTTCTGCCAAGCAGCATCTGTGGCACTGAACATACACGGGCCCCAAGAGGAAGAAAAGAAGTGAGCTCTGGTCTTCAGGTCAGTGGAAGGCAGAATGCTTGGTTAGATGTCAAGAAGTTAGGAAACAGTTGCTTATCTGGTCTCCCATTTTATTCAAATTTTAACAGTTAAGTGCCTAACTTTTGCCCACCGAAAAGCATGTTGGGTTCTAGACAAAATAAATAATATACACGCAGTCTCGCAAGCTGACCTTTTTAAAGAAGCAAAGCTCGTGGTATTTGTCACACAGAGGTATATGAAAGGCCTTGGAGAGAAGAGGCTCTCAAGATAATTAAAGAGAAAAGATTAAAAAAAAGAGACAAATAGAAAAACTGGTATAAGCTGGATCCTGTGGTGCTTTGAGTTGTGTCTTGTTAGAAATACACTCCCTCTGCTTAGAGCTCTATGCTCTTCGCATTCGTCCTTAACTCTCAGTGCTGAGGATCAAACCCATGTTTTGTGGAGTAGGCAAGTGCTCCCCCCCAACTACATCACTTGCCCTCTCACTGAAGTGCAATTGCTGAGAACCAATTAGAGAAAGCAAGGCTAGAGTGGAGCGGATAATAGGGAAGCGTGTCAGTCTTCCGCTAACCTCCTCTCCCCCAGTCACCAGTGCCCACGGAGACAGAAGGAGGTGGGAAAGATGGGCCTCTGTGGAAAGTCTCTCCAAAGGCTTTCCTGGACAGGGCCCTGGGGGCAGGTGGGGGAGTAAAGGAGAAGGTGGCGCCAGGAAGATAGCTGTGGTTTTTACCAATCAAGAGCCTAAATGGAAGTATCTGTGGTAGATTTATATCTGCAGTAAAACCCAGTACTTTTAGAACACTTATCAAATTTATTGTTTATTATTTTGGCTTATCTCTATCATTTAATACACTTGAAAAATTGCAAGATTTTGAAAAATCTCTCATAGCTCATAGTTTCAACCTCTTCAATCCTTCCTTAATATTTTTCTGTAATTTTAATGAAAATGATTTCAAATAAAACTCAACCGTGTACCACAGACTATTCTTCTTACACACACACACACACACATACCACACACACACACAAATCCCATGGCACAATTCAGTCAGAAACCCTCAGAACTCAGGCCAGGTTGACATTGCCTCCAAGAAATTAAAGCACAATTGTTTTGTTATATTGCATTTTTCACACACACAAAAAGAAAATCGAAAGAGATGATCCTGGAGGAAGGATAATTTTTGTGTTTTTTTTTTTAATAGAACAACCCAGCACCACTACTTTCAAAAGACGCCTTTCTGTTATAAAATCAAATTTGCAATTGAAAATGATAACCCACAAAGCACTCTCCGGGTCTAGACTGCACCTGGGTTTTCAGATTTTCAGCTCGAAATATAAAGGCAAAACTTTCTAATGGGATTATAAGGCTGCTGAGTCACAATAGAAGTTTCTCTCTCTCTCCAGTCATAAAATGCTGTCAAAAAGCATCGAAAGAGAGAGTTCCTTTACCTGTGGAAACTCCCTCAGCAGCTCTAAACTGCACACCACCAATGACAAATGGCATACACCTCTCAGCTACAGAATGAAATGGAGATGCCGGAAGTCTTTGGAATTTAAGGCCCAGGGGTCTCGGTGCATCCTAGTTGCTATAGCACAGTGCCGTGGATTTATAAACAACAGGCTATGAAGACCGAGAACAAGGAGCTGGCGAATTTGGTCCTGATGAGAGCCTGCTTCCTGGTTCACAGATGACTTTTGGCTGTGTATTCGCCTAGCAGTGTGGGAAGAGAGTGCTCTTGGGACTTGATCCCATTTGTGAGGGCTCTTCCCTCATGACCAAATCACATCTCAAAGCCCTACTCCATGGTACCACCGCCTTGGTGGGTAGGATATCAGCATATGAGTTTGGGGAGACAGATTCAATCTCCAACAGAGGCAGGAAGCACATATGCTGGACATGGGAAAGGAAGAAGGGCACTGAGAGAGGCAGGTTATAGTGTCTGCTGTCCGTTCTCAGGATGATTCTCCTGAGCACGAGAGAAAGGAGAAGAGAGCCAGGGGATTAGCTTTCATATATACATTATTAGCACACTATGTAGGAATATTGTACAGGAATAGGCATTGAGTTCTCCTATAAAATGCTTTATATGGTTCATGACCAGAATCACCAAGGTGTAGTATCTAGTCTCCCTGTCCCCTCCTTCCAACAGTTAGGGTTGTTATTCTAAAGACCTTTTGGTCATCTTTTTTGCTTGAATTTTTATCTCCATAACAAAGCACAGAGTTTTCTTTTAGTTCCTTTTACCGGAAGTGGAGCAGAGAAGAAAATGTTGATTCTGAACTGTCCAGAAGTCCCCAGTTATCTCTCCCTCCCTACACTGACTCTGTAGAACAGAGTCACATCCCTTAGCTATGGGCACACCTTTAGAGACTGTCAAGATCATTGCTCTCCTTCGCCTCTTCTCTTCCATAGAGGACCTTACCAATTAGTGCCCTAGGTAGCTCTACTTGGAAACACATACCTGTTGTCAGGAGATTTCTGTCCTGCCCGGTTCCCACAATCATTAAGTTGCAAAGAAATTACACAGAGGTCTACATTAGTTATAAACTGATTGGCCCATTAGCTCAGGCTTCTTATTAACTCTTATAATTTATATTAGCCCATTATTCTTATCTTTGATAGCCACGTGGCTTGGTATCTTATTCAGCGAGGCAGTCACATCTTCCTTCTTCTGTGACTGGGCCAGGACTGCAGTGGAATGGGATTTCCTCTTCCCAGAATTCTCCTGCTCTCATTGTCCCGCCTCTACTTCCTGTCTGGTTATCCTGCCTATACTTCCTGCCTGGCTACTGGCTAATCAGTGTTTATTTAAAATATAACTGACAGAATACAGACTATTGTCCCATTCCACATTCCCATCAAAATTATTGTTCATCTGAAAATAAGAGCACAGCGAATGAGGCTAATTCCCCGGCTCTGCAGACCTGGAGCATTGTTCACCTGCCCTGAGCCGTGGTTGCTTTGGCTGAAAATTATTGCCAGGATTATCTCCTTGGCTGCATTTGTTGCAAAGAGAAAGTTTGTGTTTTATATCACAGGCTTTGGGGGAGGATCTCCAATGGAAGTATGTTTAGTAACATGTTTTACTAAAACCAGTGTTGATTGAGAGCGTTATAGTTTCTAAAGCACTTCTACAAATCTCATTTAAATTTGGTTTAATCCTCCTCGAGGGATGAGAGGATGATAGACTTAAATCCAAATATGCTAGCAATCATATAAGTTGTAAATTGACATGATACTCCAGTTAAGAGTCATTATCAGACTACATATTCAGTTTAATCCTGCTCTCAATAGCTACATCTAGAATTAAGTAAACTTCAATAGATATATCCAGAAATAAGTGAACAATGCAAGTAAATAAGTAAAGAAAAATGCAAGGATAAAGTTCTCACACATAATAGTCACAATGACACTATTAACACTAATAAGACTTTAAAAATTACCTGTCATAAAATTATATATATATTTATATATATACGTATATATATATACACATACATACATACATACATATTTTTGTGTGTTTTTTTTTTTGAGACATGGTTTCTTTTTAGCTTTGGTTCCTGTCCTGGAACTAGCTCTTCTAGACCAAGTTGGCCTCGAACTCACAGATACCCGCCTGCTTCTGCCTCCCAAGTGTTGGGATTAAAGGCGTGTGCCACCACCGTCCAGCATAAAATTATATTTTATAACTCTAAAAGCTTGCCTGCATGTAGAAGTTAAAATTATCCACATGCTTTATTCAGTGATACACAAGACAACTAATGCAAAGATTTATAGGACCAAGAGGAGAACCAGAAAAATTCAAAGATGTTAAGAGATTCCGATTTCTTTTATTGATGAGTATTTTGTAAAGTAAGCATTTTGAAAGTTTGCATAGCCTGATAAAAGTTTATTTAGGATGCAGAGACACTGAACACTGAGTACAGAAACGTCCCATCTCTTTTGGTGCACATAGAATGCCTTTTCTGAAACTCGGCTAGCTCGTGAACGAAAATAGCAAATCTGGAAGTACCGCAAAGGCTTACCAACTGGATTTAAGGATGAAGGGGTCAAAAGTTGACCGTGATTCATCAAGCTATCAATCAACCACAGTCTCTGCAAACAACAGTCAATCCTTAAAGATTTCTACATTGTAAAATTAAAAATGGGTTTCGAACTAAATAATGGATTAGAAAGGGAATCACAATGCAAATTCACAAATCATTTGACCTGAATGATATTAAACATTGGACATATAAAATGTTTAAATGCAACTAATGCTATCTTTAAGGGAAATTTGTAGCTTTAAATGAATGTTAGAAGAACAACTAAGCCAAGTGGTGGCTCATGCCTATAATTCCTAATCCTAGCACCAGGGAGGGTGAGTTCAATGTCAGCCTAGTCTACAGAGTGAGCTCCAGGACTGTCACACAGAGAAACCCTGTCTCAAAAAAGAAAAAAAGAAAAGGGAAGAAAACAATAAGCAAAACGCAAACAACCAACAACGACAACAAAAAAAAAACATCTGGCAGCAGAAATTAATAAAATAGAGATTATGAGAACAATGCATAAAATTAGTCAAACAGTTAGTTCTTTGAAAAAATAAACGAACTTGACAGACCGCTTGCCAAACTAACTAAAAGAGAAAGAAGACCCAAGTTTTAAACATGAGAAAGAAAAGGGGACCAGTTAAAATACACTCCCAGCGAATTCTAAGCGCTCATCAGGGATTGAGTTACAAATTTCCCCAAATCTGTATAGTCCAAGAATAACAATAAATTCCTAGACAGAAAAGATGCATGAAAACTAAACCAAGAGGTAACTGCAGGGACCCACAGCGAGCAGCAAGAATGGAACAATAAGTAAAACTTCTCCCATAGATGGAAGGTCAGGGCTGGATGGAATTGACATGAATCTAAGTGAACCTTTAATGGCCAACTCCCACCAATCAATGCTTCTCACACTGACCCACTAAGCATAAAGGAAAGGAACAGTACAGACTTATTCTGCAAAGCCGGCATTACCCTAATAAAACCAGGTAAAGGGACAATAAATGATAAAACACTGAAGACAAATTTCTATGATGTACATAGGTGCAGAAATTACCAACCAAATACTCACAAACGTGATTTGTGAACACATGAAAAAGATCATACATCACAGCTGATTTGACATACAAATCAATAATAAATGTAATACTCTATATAAATAAACATAACTTGAGATATCACATATGAGCATCTCAGTAAATGTAGAAAAAGACTTAACAAAGTTTATCCCTTTATGATAAAAATTCTGAAGAAACTAAGAATAGAAGGAACAAATCTCAACATAATAAGGGCTATATAAAGCAAATCTATGGGCAGCATTATACTAAATGGGGAAAATGAGAGCATTTTCTCTAAAATCGGGAGTGAGCAGAGAGTATCTATTCTCTCTTCTTATTCAACACCTTTATGCAGTTGGGGTCTTAACTAGAGAAGCATGACAAGAGAAAGAAATAAAAGGGGTAGAGTTGTAAAGGAAGAAGTTAAGTAATTGCTGTTATAGGTGAAATCATCAGACTCCATCAAAAGCTTATTAGATCTGATAAATACTTTGATTAAAGTTGCAGAATATATATTCAAAACATAAAAATCAATCACTTTTCTATATCCAAGTAATTAACTTGCCAAGAAAAAAAACTTAGAAAAAAAAACTATCCCATTTACAATAGTCTCACAGAAGTAATATACTAAGACTACACCTACCAAAGAGGTAGGAGTGTTCTAAAATGAAAAGGGAAGAGGGAAATGGAAAAGATGCTGGATGACAGAAAGAGCTTAACTGTTCGTGGACTGGCAAAGTTCACACTGAAAACGACTGTGGGACTGAAATCAGTCTCCAGATCAGCCCCAGATTCTAGTCTTCATAGACTGTGTTCACTACTGTTCTGTAGCTGTGACGAAAAGCAGCCTCTGGCTCCAGAGAGCTCGAGTCCAGACAGACGGGAAGGTGTGGTGTGCAGGCCAGAGCAAGAAGGTGACTGACCGCATTTTCATTCACACACAGGAAGCAGTGACTTCTCCCAGCAAGCCCCCACCTTCTGCATGATCCATAACCTTACCAAAGAGCACCACCAACTGGGAACCAAGTATTTAAACATATGAGCTGGGGGTGAGGCCATTTTTTTAATTCTAGTCATTATATATATATATAATATGTATATAATGTTTGTACACACAAACACATGCGTGCGTGCGTGCACGCGCACCCACACACACACACACATAAACTGAAATTCATGAAAACCCCCTGAATAGCAAAGGAGATCCTTCACAGCAGTAACAATGCTGGAGCTATTGCCATATCTAATCTTAGATTACATTACAAAGTCAACAGCAAACACAGCATGATGCTGCTACAAAGGCACACATGTAAACCAATGGAATAGAGTAGAATATATGTCAAATAAACACACACAGCTACAACTATCTACTCTTTGACAAAGTTGTCAGAAGCATGCATTAGAGAAAAAGACAGTGTCTTTAACAAATAATATTGGGAAAACTTGATTTCCATATGTAGAAAAACAAAACTAAAGCCATGGTTTCCATCTTACAGAAAAATCAATTCAAAATTGATCAAAGAGCTTAATATTATAACTGAAAGTTTGAACATGAGAGTATAAGAACACTTTAGTACACAGGCATGGGTGAAACTTCCTAGAACTAACTCCAGTGGTCAAGAAGTAATCCCAAGGATTTAGAGATGGGATTGTATTCCATCTAAAAGCTTCTAAGAAACAAAAGAATAAAAGAATACAAAAAGTGTCTGGAGAACATGGCTCAGCAGTGAAGTGTGCTTGCTGCTTTTCTGTTGAACTTGATTCTCTTCCCTGCACCCACATCAGGTGATGTAAAATTAACTGTTTATCTAGTTTCAGGAGATCAGATGCCTTCTTGGAGCCTCTGTGGGCACCCGCATACCTATGGCAGATGTATCAAACACATTAAAAGTAAAATGCCTTTCTTTTTCTTTTTTTTTTTAAAAATAGGTTTCTGCATAACAAAGGAAGTAGCCAAACAGACAGCAAAATTGGAAAAAAATAATTTTCTAACTACACACTGAACAGAAAATTAATGTCAATATATATAAAAATTAAACACCAAAAAATCACAAATTATTTAATCAGTAAATGGGCTAATGAGCTTGAGTAGATATCTTTAATAAAAAAGGAATAAAATGGTCAAGAAATAATAATACTTAGAAACATGTCTAACAAACATAGTAATCAGGAAAATGCAAAAATCAAACTTTTTTGGCTCATGTATATTTTCCACACCCAACAGGGTGCTGTGGGACAATGGTTTTGTACCCTGTAAAGATTTGTCACTTGAATTGGTTTAATAAAATGCTGATTCGCCAGTAGCCAGACAGGAAGTATCGTCGGGGTGATGAGAACAGGAGAATTCTGGAACGAGGAAAGAGTCAGTCTGCAGTTGTCACCCAGATGTAGAGGACGCAAGATGAGAATGCCTCACTGATAAAAAAACAAACAAACATACCAAACCACATGACTAACACAGACAAAGCTTCTGGGCTAATTTAAGGTGTAAAAATTAGTTAATAAGAAGCCCGAGCTAATAGTCCAACCAGTTTATAATTAATGCAGGCCTCTGTGTGTTTCTTTGGGACTAAATGGCTGAAGGACTGGATGGGACAGAAACCTCTGTCAACAACAGACCATGTGAGCCCACAGGAGGTGTGACAGCATATATAACATCCGCCAAAGCTCAGGCCAGCCAAAACCCTAACAAGAAAGAGGGGATGTGGGCACAAGTCCCACCCCTAGCTGTGGAGTTATCACCTGGTGGCTGCTGGAGAGGGAAAGTCAGTTTCCTTCAGTGCATAACAGCCACGGGCAAGGACAAGCCCCCTGTCCACGACAAGCCAGTCCATCCAGGACGGACTCATAGGGTTTAAAGAGAGAAAATATGAAGTTGAAGTTGCACAGATAGGATGGTAGGGGGTGTTTGAAAAGCGCTATTGGAGGAGGATGGTTACGATCAAAATCTGTTGTAGGAAATTCATACAGAATTTATAAAACATTATTTAAAAAACTGCCCAGAGGGAATGGAGAGATAGCTCAACAGTCAAGAGCACTGGCTGCTCTTCTTTTGTTCTGAATTGAGCTCCCAGCACCCGCATGATGGCTCACAACCATCTGTACCGCCAGTTTCAGGGAATTCGGTATCCTTTTCTGACTTCAAAAGGCACCAGGCATGCACATGGGACACACATACATGCAGGCAAAACCCTCATACAGATGAACTAATATTTTCAAAAATTTTAAACTCTTTTGAAATTCCATCTCTCCCCAAACAGAAAGGCTACCCCAATAAAATAAATGACAGCAAGTTCTGGGGACGGAGGGATTCTGCTTACTTCTAGTGGAAATGGAAACTTGTGTAGGACCTGTGGAAATCAGTCTGAAATTTCCTCAAAGCACTAAAAACAGAGCTACCATATGACCTACCTGCACCACTCTTGAGTATACCCAAAGGACCTTTAAGGCAATACTACAGAGGCTCTTGATAATTCCTATACTGTCCACAGTAACCAAGAGATGGAATAAATATCAGCATAGATATCCATTAAGAGATGATTGGTTAAAATATGATACACATACAGTGGAACTTTATGGAGCCATAAAGAAAAATAAAACCAAGATGTTTGCAGGAAAATGGATGCAACTGGAAATCAAATTAAGCAAATGAGCCAGATTCAGAAAAAAGCAAACGCCTATTTTCTTATATCCATGGGATTAGGGATGACAATGGGATGTCACAGGAGTTCTCTGCAGTTTATGGAATCAGGCTGTTACAAATGGTATTATCAAATAAATGTGATCTTTATGAAAAACATAATAGCAAGTTTGTTAAAGGTGATGAGAGCTGGGAGAAGGGAGGTGCTAAATGAGGCAGACTAAAGTATCCTATATAATGGCCAACTTTATTCAGAGCATCAGCCACTGTATTCTGAGGAAAGTGTACCACATGAGTAAAGTGTACCAAGACAAACCACACAGGACAAAACCATGTTTTTCCACTGTGCATATAAACAAAGAACAATAGCCAGTTGTATCAACTAGTCTGAACTAAACCCCTGTCCTCCTGTCCAACATACCTTGGAGGGGTGTGAAAATGCATTCCAAAATAAATTGTGGGTTTTTTGTTTGTTTGTTTGTTTTTAAGAAACTGGGATCATAAGCCCCCCCTCCTTTTTTTGTTCTTTTGGAGTTTTCTCACAAGTACTCAGAGTTCTCCTCACATGGTGGACCTGGTTCCATCACAAGTTGCATGATGCTAGAAAATAAATGAGAAAATTGGGTTTGTTACAGCTTGGCTTAATGTAAATTTTACACTAATTTTGTAGGTATTTTCATTAAAAGTCAGCATTCATTTGTGGCAGTAATTCTTATATCAATAATACGTGTGGTTTATGCACACAGTCTACCAAGTGTCTGTCCTTGCTTGATTACTCACCTCCGCTACAGCTTCTGAAACTGAAAGAAGCCCAACTTTATTTTGAAGTCATGGAGAACTTGTATAAAGATGGCAGTAGATTAGCTGCATCGTTGTGATTTTAAGTTAGGATTTACCTGAGACTCCCTATAGCAGCACAAGGACAGACGTGGTGGGCATGATCAGGTGGCCCCAAGGACAGTGGAGGAACTAGAGTTGAGAGGATGCTTGCTTGTTGTCTTAGTTGTCTTAGGTCTAGGCATTGGGTCTAGAGTGCAGGGAACACATTCACGGAGAAGTAGAGGTGGGTTCTGCCTCCAGCGGCGTGCGAGAACTCTACTGGGAGATGCCCCACATAGCCCTCAGAGTTCAGGAAGTCTGAATATTATTCTCTCTTGCCCGGTTCCAGTCGGTGATGAGCAGGCAAGGAAATACGATGTGACTGTGGCTCACCATCATGCGAAGACAGAGAAAACATTGATTTTCAGCAGTTTACTCTCCCTAGTTTAATTTTGAGATATGTGTCTCATCTCATGGAGACTTTGATAATTTAACTTGAGAGCTTATTAATTTTCAATGAAGTATTTTGATACAGTTGTCCAACTTCTCAGCAGCAATGCTGAGAGCTACAGGAAAACACACACACACATGCATGCACACACACACACACACACATGCACACACACGCACAGACACACAGTAGCTATTACCACAGTCACTATCCTCACTCCTCTACCTTCCCTGAATTTTCCGTGCTACCTCATCTTGTGGGTGAAGATACATCTTCATAGCAGTTCTCATGTAGGGTGTCTTTGGCTTCAGCTAGCATCTGGGATTCCTTCCTTACAGCTCAAGGGTGAGTTTTTCACATGCGCTTTGGGCGTCTTTCCCCTTGGTGATTGCTTTTCAGCAGCAGCAGGCTGTTCCATTTCCACCTCAGGGAAAGTCTCTTAACCTGTGGGTCGCCTATCACTGGTAACTAGGTAGGACCTGTGGCTGCTGACACTTTGTTAGTCTTGACTGGCATATTGACTAGATGGAGAATGCTTAGGAAATCAGGAAAGGTCCCCTCTTGCGTCGGTGAAGGCCCCTCCAGACATGGTCTGACTGGCACAGTGATGGTTTGGGAGGAAGTGGTAGCTCGCAGAGATGCAGCCTGTTTTAAAGAAGGAGGTCACTGGGTGCCTGCCCTTCACAGCTATATCTTGTCCTGGGCCTCTCTCTCTTCTTCCTGCTTTCTGGGTGCCATGAGGTAAGCAGCCTCTGCCACTGTTTCCACTGCCTCACCTCAGGCCCCAAACAAAGGCCCTATCTGCACATAGAATGAAACTTCTGTGAGCTGAAATACACCCTTCCCCCTTCATTAGCTTTGCCTCGGGCATTGAGTCACTGAGCTGAAAGGATCCACATTCTCAGAGGAGACCCACCTCTGAGGCACAGGGGTTGTAGCCCAGGAGTAAGCATTACCTCTGTTACATTGACAGATGCCACTGAACAAATGTGACTCCCATGTTCGTTTTGTGATGCTCAATCAGACTATGAATCAATCACTCTGTCAGCTTAGTTGTGAGCTTACTATAGATTCTCTCCTTAGGACTCTGACACCCCCCCCCCAAACCGCCGCACTTACTTCTAGATGTCTCCCCCTCAGCACTCAGTAGACATGGTTGCTCTCAGGATTGCTGCTTTGTGTGGAACCTTGTCTAGGTTTCCTTGCCACTTCTTTCTCCTCTGTATCGATCTGAGGAGGCCCATTAGTCCCTGGTATAAAGTGATCCAGAGAGAATCCTCTCACCCTGTCCTCTATACATAGCACACATGCCCAGATCTGCAAAGACAGCCTCCACTTAGGTCAAGGAGAGAATGTTCCTTGTACTGACCTCCGCAAAAGGGGAACGGCATGGCACTTTCTACAGTTCTGTTAAAAATGCTCCTTGGTGGGCACATGTGGTTGTGAGTGACCAGAATAATAGTGCAGACAAACTAAGGGTGATTTTGTGTTTGAGGGGACAGGAGGCCATGCGACATTCTGTGTTTCTTTAGTCATTGTGGTTCAGAAGGCATAATCTTTCCTTGCAGATGAGGTGGGCTTTCAAAAATGAAACAGCTTTCTAGATACTCAAAAGAACTAATTATCTTGTACCCTCATATGGTTTGAAGCCTGTAGGCAGGATATGGGCGCTTTGTATTAGATGCAAGTAAATTGGTAGTGCCCTTCTCTGAAGTAAATGGTGTAGACTTTTCTATGTAAAAGGCCAGATTTCTTAAATTCAAGGCTAGTTACTTGCTTCATTAAGAAACATGAGTGCAAATAAATTTTATGAAAAAATTATGGAAAGCAATTGGCTAGAGAGTGATTACAGAGGTTAATGTGTATAGTAATTGGCTTATTTAGGAGGTACTATCAAACAACATTCACCAATCATTCCTAGTGTAAGAAAATGATACAGCATTATAGCAATTAAAATATGATTCATTTTCCACCGTGTTTCTACATTCACTTTAAAAATAATCATTTGGGTTTAATCCAAATCAACAAGAAGTAGACAGCATCTCGATGGCGCGTTCACCTCGCCTGTGCCTTTTCCTGCGCTGGATTTGTGAACAGAGCGAACTGGAACCTCCTGTCTATACTGCAGGGCTGAGAGGACATTCTCCTAAGGTGTCTGCCTTCCGCACAACCCCTATTCATTTGAGCCGCAGGTCACAGTTCTAGTGGATGTGACACCACAGTTATTCTTACAGCCACAAATTATAATGCACGAGTTCAAATTATAACTCTGATACAGCGCAGGGAGCAGAGCTGTTCGAGATGGTATAAGAAGGAGAAGGAGAAGTCATTTGATACAGTAAGGAAAGCAAATTACGAGGAATTTTCTAACAGGGGAGATATTTCCCCCTCTCGTGATGCTTAGTCCTGCTTCATTAAGAGTTTCTACATGACTAATGTCACAGTATCACAGCGAACAAGTGGACTGATGGACACGCTGACCAGTCTGTGGCTGAAACTTTGGTCCCAAATCTTGCATATGGTGACATTTTAGCTTTGTACCCTTTCCGGAGCTGAGGGGAAAGCGTTCCCACTGGCATCTGTTGTCCCTGTTGTTATGAGAAGGGCTGTGTTACAAATGCCTCAGGTACCAAAGTAGGGCATGGTGAAGAGGTAGCAGGAAAGTAGAACATGAGAGAACCCAAGCAAGACCAGGGCTATCCTAGTGAAAAAAAGATGACATACTGTATCCCATTAGTAAAGGGAACCAGTCTTCAGATAGGACATATGTTTATTTGGGTATGACACATGTGACAAGTTATTCTTGTACTTTTGGATCCAAATGCCATGCATACCATAGAATATTTGATGGTAATGGTGGTGGTAGCATGAGAGGGAACAGCTAACCTCCGGTCACTCAGCATGTTCTGCATGTCAGGTGATGTTTCCTCTGATGACTTTGTGCAAGAGGAAGAGGATTCTACACTTGAGGGAGGGGATGTAAGTCCCTTTATCAAGGTCATACACTGTTGCCTTAAACTGAGCTCAGAATCTAATAAAGAGACCCTGTAGACGTGCAAGTAGCTGCATGAACATCGAGGAGCCCAGGGCTTCTGTTTATGTCAATGAGCTCAGATACATGTGTTTTGCATTTGATGAGAGCAAGTTTTCTCAACCTTTGGCATTCTAGCCTGCTTGATCACCACAGGGTGTTGTACACTCTCCCGTTCCGACTTCCGCACCAGTTTGTGATGGCGATGCTAAGCCACAGATGTCTACCAAAATTTCCAAATGTCTCCAAGAGTGGCAGTGTGTTGTCTGTTGACAAGTCCTGGCCTGGAAGACCCTCTTAGGCGTCGGTAGTTTAGGAGTACCCGTTCCTATTAGAGCCATCTGGAAACACTTGAATTTGCCAAGAGATTAAAATCATCATTTTCAGTAAACTCCGAAAGATCTAGCCTGACCTTCCCCTGCATGTCAGTATCACTGTCTTCACCCCCAAAGAGCATGGGGATGGAGGAGTGTACTGGATTGCTTTCTCCTTTTGTCTGGCTCTCTGTTACTGAAGTAACACCAACACTCAAAACTCACTAGACTCGGTGCCAAGTAAATCACTTTCCTATTTTGGGATAAAATCCCAGTAACTACTTAGAGCTAGGGCCAAGGGCAGAGTACTGCATTAGTGGGAAGAGGTTTTCATTTTTTTTTTATTTCCAATAGTGGCTGCCGAGAGCCAACCTCCTCTTGAGAACACAACCCTGGGCCCAAGGAACACAGGTGAACTCCAGTGAATTGTTCATACCTCACTCTCGGCTTTCTTGAGAATCTCTGTTGCTGAGGATCCAAACTTCCTGTAGTTGGTGCATCAAACAGAAGCAGTCATGAAATCGAAAGCTGTACTTTTATTTACAACTGGCAGGGCCAATATAGGTTGAAAGATAAATTCAGTTCATACCCTTGAAAAATCATTAATGAAGTTCCCTATGGTCATTCTGCACTAAAGCGAAAGCCCTGCTCTAGGGGCTCATGGCTTTAGAACCGTCCATGGCTAGACTGTCCGTAGTTCTGCTCTAGAGCATTCTGCTGTGGCTCCCCTCTGGACTGTTTAAAAGATCGTAAGTGCCTATGTAAAGAGGGAAATTTCTCAGTACTTTAGAATCCATTCTAGGAAGATAGTGTGTTTTAACATTACTTAGGTAGGGTCCCCAGAGACCATTGGAGCTTAATGAAGCAAACCGAGGATATATTAATGCATTAAAAGTTAGTGCTAAAGAATGAGAGCAACAGCTTATGGATTTGTATATTTTAGAACCCCCTAAAGACTTTTAAAATTCTGATTAATCAAAAGTCAGATAATCAGATGTAAGAGAAATCTATATTTATAAATCACAGATGGGGCTACAGGCTCTTAATACCACAAATCCACTTTTACCTTGTAAAGAAAAGAAGGGGATGTTGTGGACAGTATTTCTAGCTCACGGAGGCCAGTGCAGATGGCCAGATGATAACGAGGGGAAGCTATCATTTCACAACACCAAGGAGTCAGCCCTGCACCTGACTAGGAGCCATAAATAAAGAGAAGAGTATTCAAAGCCCAGGGTGTACCAAAGAAAACTGCTATTGGACAAAATGAATATAAATTTTTATTCAACAGTCTTTTAACATATTTGTAAAAATCGTAGAAAGATGAGACAAATTGCTGAGAAAGGAGGGAGGCGAAGCAGGAGGAGGGATGCAGCTCTACAGCAGAAGGGAACATGCCATGCTGGAGCTGCAGCAAAGGCTCTTGGGATTGGGAGCCTCTCATTAGACCCTTCAGGCTGTTCACAGTAGACTTTGTTTCCAAGACATATGCATTCTGGTCTTAATGAGCAACCACTTCTCCTCCTCCTCTTTCTTCCCCTTCCCTCTCTCTAGTTCTATCTGCTTCTCTCTCTCTCTCTCTCTCTCTCTCTCTCCTTCTCTCTGTCTCTCTCTTGTTCTATCTGCTTCTCTCTCTTTGTCTCTCTCTCTCTAGTTCTATCTGTTTCCATCTCTCTCTCTCTCTCTCCCCCTCTCTCTCCCTCTCTCATTCTATCTGTCTGCTTCTCCCTCTCTCAAGCCTAACTTGACTTGGGACCCATTCAGCAGCCCAGGCTGCTCTCAAACATGCAGTAATCCTCCTGTCTCAGCCTCCCGCTGCTGGGATTATAGGCATGAGTCTTCTTCCTGAGAAAGATCACTATTTCTTACATTTATGAAAGGATATTTCCTAAACTTTTCAGTTTCAGAATTTCTTTACTCTGAAAATTCATTGGGAACGCCAAAGACCCCTTTGTTCATATCATTTATATGTACCAGCATTAGCAGTATCGGAAATTAAAATAATTTAACATACTTTTGAATTTATGAATTTGAAAGAGACAAACAGTACCTGCCAACATAAAGAAGAAACTTTAACTGTTTTATTCAAAACAAAGGATGTGAACAGGGTATTTGGGCTCAAACCGGATGGGACTGGCAGAAAGCTGCTTCCAGCCTCACAACTGAATGTGGTTTAAGGGGGAACCTCTGCCAGCCTTTTCAGGCAGTTGTATGTATTGTTTCTTGATACTGCATACAAAACTCAAACACTTTCTTGGTCCTTTTTAAGCTTGTTGCAGCTTTATTCACTCTGTTTTGCCATGCCAAGTCAAATATCAGCATACCACAAAAGGAAGACAGTGCTTTATTTTAATTTTGAGAAAGAATTTTGTCTCCTAGATACAAAGCATATAGATCTTAGGAATAGTTAGGTGTCTGCAGGTGATTTTTTGAGAGCTAGAAGTACGGGGAAATGTTTTAAGGTATAGAAAACCCACGGTGTACTGTGAGTTCTAAAGGGACAGAAGGATTATTGTCATAATTTTATAATTATATGTTTAAATTAAAATACCTATAAAAAGAGAAAGCTAGAAAACAAAAAAGGCAAAACTACGTAGGAAGTCCTTTTTTATTTTTTCTTTTTAAAAATTTATTAAAGTATTTTGTAGTAGAGTCAGTTGTTAAGTTTTTTATCCTATAAAATAAAACATTTTGAAAATTTAAGGAAAATCTAATCCTGTTACCCTAAAAACATTTTTTATGTGGCTGGTTTTATGTTTATTCCCTTTTGTTTTCATTTTGCTGTGTGTTTTTCATGAATTTTCTTGAACACAATTTGTTTTTCTCCGAATTGTTTCAGAATATTTTATATGAAATGAAAGCTTTTTTCAGTTATATATATAAAATATTCCAAACTCTCATTGCTGGCACACATTCTGGGTTCTGCTGAGATGAACTGAGGCACTGTGATATTAGTGACTGCAATGCTTTCCTATAGGGAGCAACGATGATTTTTCATTAACCGAGTTTAAAGAAATGTAATCATCACATTAATATTCCAACAATTTTAGGTCCTTAATTATGCTAATTTGATTTTAATGATTTAGCAAATTTCTGTTTGTTCTTAATGATGATTTAAAAATAGCCAGAGGTACTTTCAGTTCAGGCACAGTTTGGTTTAATATTATTGTTGCTGTAACTACACTCCTTTAACTTTTAATCACTCTTAGCCTGCCTTATTCCACACACAACGTGGGGCTAATTGTGGAAGGTAACTCCTTAGATCCGGGCAGTGCATAAAGTCTGCATGCCAGAGAGCCCTGCTTCTTGACGTTCAAACGTCTCCAGCCCAGAAGCATTTCCTTCTTGGCATTGCCTGCACGCCAAGATGCAGACGAGACAGCGTTAGCACAGGTCACTCCCAGACGGATTCCCATCACAAGTCATAAACAGAAAGTAATTAGATGACAGCATCTTCCTTTTCTACAGTTTTGGTTCTTTTGAAGGAAATTTTATCTGTCCATCACGAATGAAATCCCTTAAACATCTTGTCGACTCTGATTATATACTTCAGTTCTCCACCGTATCTGGGTCAAGCATATTACCACCATAGACTCGGACGATATATGACAGCTGATAGCTATTGTTGAGGGGCTCTGAACATGGGATGTTTTGTTTAGTAGCTTCCTGCCTGTGCTCACAGGCCGTAGGAAGTGATAGACAGATACTGGAGTCTTACCCATCCACAGGGGAACCATCCTCACTTCAGTTACTGATACAGAGAGATCCGGACTCTTAGCTTCTGAGCTCAGACTGCACTGCATTGGATAGCCTAGTGTAGCTGAAGGTATTGTTTTGGTTTTCATAGCTATGCACACATTAGGTTTTTTGTTTGTTTGTTTGTTTTGCTTGTTTTTGGCTTTTTAACCTGATTGCACACTTGAGACAGGCGGTCTGAGGTAGATCCCAGATCTTCCACTTCCAGCACCATCATTTGGGGCGGTCACGTATCCTTTTTCATTCAATGTCTTTATCTGGGGAATGGGAATAACACTTGTAAGTAGTAAGCGAGTTTACTGATAATTTTTTTAGGAAAGCAATAAATACACAGCATTAATTATTCAATGGCCCACACTCCCACATTAACAACCACAGCTAAAATGCACCATAAGAGTTTGTGTAGGCTGGGAATCCAGTCTGCATACACTTGCCTCATAAAATTCTACTCCAAAGACAAGAAACATATTTGACTGCTCAGTTTTAAGAAATAAAATACAGAGTCAGAGAGCAAGAAGATGCTTTGAAATGAATATGAAATGTCCTTTACATAAAAATAAATCAATGCAGCAGCTAAATAATAGAACAAAAAATACTGAGTGTCAAAATCAGAAATTGGGCACTCCTCCCCAGTTACAAAGCAAGGGGGAAAGCTGATGTGAAGGGGAGGATGGAAAAACCAATCCAAGAGGTCAGATATTTATTAACTAGGAGTTCCAGAAGGGAGAGAAATGAAAAAGGTAGATACTTATCAAAGAAATTATCAGAGAAATAATGGGAGATAATGTCTGTAGCTGAAGATAGATTAAATGCTCAACTCATTTATCAGCCCAATAAGAGAAAACCCACCTGCCCTAATTGCATTTTTGTTAGCTTTTGGAACTCCTGGGGTAAAGAAAAAGTCCTGAATGTTTGTAGTTATGAGTCAGGCTTGAAGACTGGTTGGTGTCATCTGAGGAAGAAAGCACATTCTCATAGTTTGTTGTTTGTTTGGTTTTTGGCTGCCCTGGGTCCTGAATGCCGTAGATCATGTGGACATTTCCATAGAGTTCTCATGGAAAATGATTTTGAACCTAAGATTCTCAAGTATAAGACAAAACATTTTTATGGGTCCAAAGTGTCCTATAAAAGAATAAACTACAGATCTAATAGAGAAAACTGGAGTATAATGGCAGGATAAGAATTTGTATGGATGGATTACATATATGTTTTAGTGTACACATGTGAGCTTGTGGGGAAATAAGCATGTGTGTGTATGTATGTGGAGGCCAGATGTGGACATCTAGTGTCCTTTCCACCAGCTCTTCACCTTCATTTTTGAATCAGGATATCTGACTGAACTTGAAGTTCACTGATGCCGATAGATTAGTTGGCCAGTAATTCCCTGGGAGCAGTCTGCCCATCTCTCCTACCCATGGTCCTGAGGTTATAGACGTGTGCTAGCCACTGCCTGTGAGTTCATAGGTGCTCAGAATCCCAACTGAGGCCTTCAAGTTTGTAAGACAAGCAGTTTACCGACTGAGCCATCTTCCCATCCCTCAAGTAAATCTTTTTTTTTAAAGGACAAGATCCTCAATTCTTATTGAATATTGAATTATAGAAATTTTACATATATTAAAGTCACAAGGATGGAATATACTGATGCAGGAGGATTACTGTGAGATCAAGGCCAACCAGGGCTATCAAGGATGGCTGTTATAGGAAAAAAATAACAATTATTTATCTAATAATATCTAGTATTAGTGAATCGAGGATACATATCATGCACACATTAAATTATAAGAATTCTGTAGAGTTCTTCATAGAAGGTAATGTTTAAATCCCACTGGATCCAGCAGTTCTAGTGGTAATTTCCAATACTAACACAATGTATATTTGAGGGGCTTTATTGAACGACTTGGGTTCCTAGGCTAAGGTTGTCTGTACCACTTACATCATTTAAATAATTAGTTTTTGTTTTGTTTGTTTTGTTTTTGAGAGAGGGTCTCATGTAGCTCACACTGACTTGAAACTAGCTGTATGTTCAATGTTTGGCCATTGCTGAGATCACAAGCAAGCCCTACCACATGCAGAAAGAGCTAAGAGCCTAGGGCTTCAGACATACTGTGAGTCCCGGAAACTGTATGAGGGAGGGAGGGAGGGAGGGAGGGAGGGAGGGAGGGAGAGAGAGATCACACCTGCACTGTTTTCACAGGACACACCCTTACCCTCAGCAGAGAGAGAGATCACACCTGCACTGTTTCATAGGACACACCCATACCCTCAGCAGAGAGAGATCACACCTGGACTGTTCCACAGGATACACCCCTACTCTCAGCAGAGAGAGATCACACCTGGACTGTTTCATAGGACACACCCATACCCTCAGCAGAGGTTGAGTTGAATCGTCTCCAAATTCAAGTGAATCAAATCATTTGGTTTTGAGCGGAAATGAAGCTTAGAAAATTTCAACCTCAAAGGAAACCCTTTAGGAATTATGACAAAGTGAAAATTGGTTCATAATGGAAGTCTGTATAGCCTGTAATTTTATGGTTTTCCAGAGAGGATATCATCTCACTTTACATTGTGTTCACTTAATTAGATGTTTGAAATATGGAAAACAATATTTAGAAGAAGGCAGAAACATAGTCTTAATGAGACTCAAAGAGCATAAACAGAAAGAATACATTCAGGTGTCTTTATGTTATAATCATACAAATAATAATTCAGGCATAGGGAGGGATCTGGCTCTTTTATTACTTTCTATCACTCAGTCTTTTTGTCATATACATAATACAGTTTTTTAAAAAGATACTTCAGTCTAAATTCACTGATAGAAGACGAAAGTTTTTAGAAGTGTAATATTTTTAGATTTCTTTCCAGCCAGGCTTAAATTAGATATGTTATGAACCGTGGTTGTATAAAAGGATTTGGAAATGTAGGCCTCAGAACCAACATATATATAAAAAGTCCAGTTCTCCTTATATAGCCTACACTAGCATTTCCAAAGGCGAGAAGATGTAGCTTTGATGGGCAGGTGGGCGTTGGAGGGAGAAATGCAGAAGAGGGCTGAAGATAGTGACAGGAAGTGAGCACAGCTGCCTTCGAACTGACTGTGGCATCGTGAGTGGGAAGCTTCTAGCACAAGGTGTTGCATGTTGTACTCAATGCATCCTAGATAATATTTCATACTTATTTGTCAGACTTCTATACCATGAGTTTCCCTATGTCTACTATGTCTGAGAGATGGCTTCCCTTATGCATGGGCCTTTGTTTTTATTGCTCTAGTTTTTTTTAACCTACTTCTTTTCATTTTAAAATTATAATATAATTACATCATTTCTTCCTTCCTTTTCCTTCATTCAAATTCTCCCATATGTCCATTCTTGCTCTCTTTTAAACTCATGGACTCTTTTCATTGGTTGTTGTTGTATGCATATATGTGTATGTATATACATATATTACTCTGAACATAACCTGCCCAGTCTGTATGTCACACGACATACACACACACACATACACCTCTCTCTCTCTCTCTCTCTCTCTCTCTCTCTCTCTCTCTCTCTCTGTCCATCCGTCTGTATTTTTTTTTCCAAGGATGACTGTGTGGTATTAGAGCAACAGTTGGTATGCTCTTTCCTAGGGAAGACTGTTTCTCCCAGAATTGAGACTGAGGGAGGGTTTGTCTTTTCAGGCCATTTCCTACAAAACAAATGTCTATGATAGGCCAAGAGAAAAGACTATGTCTTTACCCAGTGACTTTCCAAGATAGGACTTTGAGTTGGTCCCCTTGAACTGTGGTATCTTCCAATTAGCATGAGTAGAAGGGTAGAGATAAATTATATCTTAAATTCATTTTAGAATATAAAAGACACTTTAAATTTAAATGTCTTGCTAAACACTGTGCTTATTTTTCCATTGGTCTTTTAGTTCAAATAATTTTTAATTTTTATTTTAGCAATTTAGGAAACTCTGCTTTTCTGTTATAATGGCAAGGAATGCTGTTTCAGAAACTTTTGTATTTTCATTGTTTCTCATTCTAGTTTTTCGAGGCCAGAATAAAGAATGAAAATAATGAGTTGAAACAAAGGCTTTTGACTGTGAGATGCAGAGGTTTTAATTAAAGGATGATGGAAATGCGATTAGTTCTCCAGATATTTAATAAAGCTAGCCAGCACTCCACTGACACTGTCGGAATTATGCTCTAGTGAACGGGGGCATTTTTCTTATAGGTTAGCAACACTGTGTGCTTTAATTAACAGCTGTACTTTGATTTCTTGGCCACTATTGAAAGAAAAGTGATAGCAAATAATACATTATTTCATAATCATTTTCAAAAACACCATCACCAAGTCTGTGGAGAGGACCTTACTCATTAAGCGTAGTATGGATCAAATTACAAGACAGTACCTCTTTCTCTTCAAGTGTACTGTCCTGAACAAAACTATTAGGCAGAGATTAAAAGGACACCAGCCAATTCCATGATTAAAATACTTATATTAGTATTAGTTAGCAAGTCACAGAATGAAGAAAATATTTGCAAATCATGTATCTGATGAGGCTAATACTTCAACATCATAATAAAACACACTGCTTCATTAGGAACCAACCAAAGCACCTGGAAAGACAGTTTCTGAGGGAGATATGCAACTGACCAATAAATCTATAAAAGATGCTACAGCTTCATTAATCATTGGAGAAATGTACATCAAGATAAAAAGCAAATCCTGGAGTATGTGTTGAAACAGAATCCTCATGTACCATGGTTTCGATATAAAGCAACATAGCTGATAGGAAGAAAGCATGATAGTTCCTCAAAATAAGTCCAGATAGAACCATCATGGATTCCAGAAATTGCACTGTGGGTCTCTGCCCCCAAGAACTGAACGCTGGGTGCCTTCACGGCCATAGCAGCAGCATTTGCAACTCAAACGTAATGCTCATTAATAGAGAAATGAGCATGCTAAGTGTGCTGTAAACCTGTAACACACTGCTGTCCACCCAAAAGGAGAAGGAAAATTCTGACACATTCTACCACAGGGGTGAGCCTTGACAATTAAAAATATATGAGGTGCCTAATATAGGTAAGTTCAAGTAGACAGAAAGTAAATTGGTGGTTGCCAGGACCTGGGGAGAGAGGAACTATGTTTACTATGTAATAATTATAGGATTTAAATTATAGAAAATGAAGAGTTCTGTGAATGGGCAGGTGAAGGTATACAACACTGGATGTATTTAATGTGTATCTAGAAATAATTAAAGTTGTAACATTTATGTTACATGTATCTTGCTGCAATCAAATATTAAAGGTATATGTGTATGTATCCACATAGTATTAAACTTAACTGAAACTCTAGCTGTGGCCCGAGGGCCTCAGCCAGACAGCTTTTTGGATTTGTTTTCTTCGTAACATTTGCCAAACAGCTCCTAGTGGCGTGCGTATTATGGACACTAGGGATACTGGATGGAAAGAAGCTGCTGGCCGTGCCGTCAGGGAACTGAGGAAGCACACAGTGAACCAAACACCTAGTAGGTGTGTAATGAACTCTAGGTTGTGATAAAATTAATAAAATACATCAGCAGGCTAAAGTGCTGGAAATGCTGTTGAAGAAGGTGATCAGGAAGCTCTCTGTGAGTTAGTTACATCTAAATAGAAAAGTTAATGCAGGTGTGAGTACGTGTGTGTGATTGTGCGCGCGCGTGCACGCAGGTGTGCATGCGCGCTCCTCTGGGTTTTCAGATATATTGGGGGAACGTATTGCTGGGTGGAAGACACCCACTTCGCAACTTTAAGGCTAGAACTCACACCAACCATTACAAGTAGTATCTCTGTCCTTTGTAAAATGGCAGTTAGCTGGGCTATATGATGTCCTACCTGTGAATTACTGATCTGGAGGGATCTGGTGACTGACTGACTGCCCACGCCTTAGTGCTGATCCTAATGGGTTGCTGGATGGGATGTTGTTGTGGGATATTTGTTTAAGATGTGTTACATTCATGGATGCTCTGGAACATTTGTTTAATGATGCAAAGATGTGTTGCATTCTTTTATGTTGCATTTGTTTAACTCTGTGAAGCTGTGTTACTGTGTCTGTCTAAAAACACCTGATTGGTCTGATAAAGAGCTGAACGGACAATAGTGAGGCAGGAGAAAGGATAGGCAGGGCTGCCAGGCAAAGAGAATAAATAGGAGGAGAAATCTGGACTTGAGAAAATAGCAAGAGGAGGAATGAGAAAAGGACGCCAGGTACCAGCCACTCAGCCAGCCACAGAGTAAGTAAGAAAGAAAGACATATGGAATAAAGAAAAGTAAAAGGCCCAGAGGCAAAACATAGAAGAAGTGAAACAGGATAGTTTAAGTTAGAAAAGCTGGCTAGATGCTTCGGGCATTCATAAATAAGAATAAGTCTCCATGTATTTATTTGGGCACTGGATGGCAGGATCCTAAAGACTTTAAAAAAAAACTACAACTACAAATATAGGTATATTAGAATTGCATTCTGCAGAACGTGAGCAACACCTCAGACAGCAGATGGTCCTCCAGGGCTGTGTGGAGGACGGAAGGGGGAGGAGGCTGGTGGGACTGGATTTCCTGATGCTGCTTCCAGCACACCTACACATTTATCAGAAGATGCTAGTCCTTGCTCTGAATCTTTCCTTCCTTAATGTTCCTAGAACAGAGTTTGGCTATCGAGAGAGAGACCCAGAGTCCCTCTCACAACCCTTGTTTGTCACAAAGCAAACAGCTAAGAGAATAAGATACTACATTGAATGTCCACTTTAGTCTTTTCAGTTCCAGGCTTTTGTCTTGTTCCTCTGCTATTAGACTCTCTTTCCTGGGAACCTCTTTGGGGTGTAATTGGGGGACTTGGCCATAGGTGATTCTGATCCCAGCAGTCCTAAGGTCATACTCTGAGAATAATCAAACTCAAGACATTTGTGCAGGGACAAGCCTTTCAGTGGATGGCGTGTAAACATGGCAGCAATTGTTATTGAACTTTATGGATTAAAAAATAAAAGACTTAGAGAATAAAATGATGGATCTAGGGAGGCATGGCTACCATGTTATGGCTAAGACACAAATTCTATGTTCTTGACACCAAAACACTCCTTCCCAAAGAGAGGCTTGTGGAGCCATGGGCCATATAGAGGAATTGTGGGAAAGTGGTGTTCAATATGTAATCTCCATTTAGTCTCAGGCCCCACCCTTCTAAATGCTTTGAGTATTGTCCTGTCACTAGGCTGTAATAGCAATTGTATGCAGTGACGCAGTTTTTAAAGGCAGGTCCTACTGCAGTAAAGGATGGTGGACTGCATGAGATGATAGCGTGGTGCAGACAGGGAAAGCCTGCACTCCGTACCCTCATAGCATCGTCCTGGTCCCTGGAGGAGGTCCACAGGCCCCCGCAGGGGTAGAAAGTGTGCACATAGGGAGATGCGGGACCAGGAGGCTAACCGTATCTCCTTCATTAATGTGCTGTGTAACTTTCAGCGAATCACTTCATTTCCCGGAGTGTGCGCGATCATCTATGATTTTGTGTGCTTAAGGATAAATTTTTATATTTTGAAATACAGAGATCATTAAAATGGATTAGAGGTGATTTTCCCTCATTAGGGGGAATTCATCAGCTTTCCATATTTGTCAGAAATGACTAATACAATTTTTTTTTTATTAAACCCAGTACACAAAAAGCTTATTAAGCCAATGCTGGCTTACCCAAAGTGGTATTTTATTTACGGCGATTGCTATTCCCTAGTAATCTAGATTTCTGTGGTTTAGTTGTAAAATTATTGAATTATCCAGATATAATTAATGTAAAACTCATTTTTCCCATATCTCTTTTTACATATTTTTTTTGCCTCATATCTCAGGGAATGGGTATGACTGAGGCCTGTTTGCTCACGTGGGACTCTCACCTCCCAGGAAGGAGAGCCACCTTCCTGTCCACAGTGGCACTCCTGTCATCTTGCCCATAAATGCATGATCATGTTCTTAGGGCTGAGTAGATTCGTGATGCTGGACAAATCACTTCAAGGATGCCTTCTGAATACTCAAATGCCCTATCAGCTTTAAAACTGGACCTTTTGTGGAGCGGCGCTCTCCTGACCTACAGTGTTTGCCTTTTCACTCGTATATTCAGGCTCTGATGTTGTCACCCCCACTCCCAGGGGCTATCAGGATGACATCAGCGACCCTGGGGCATCCCCCAGCACCCCGCCCAGTGGCCCAGTGTAGAAGACACCATTCATGTTACAGGAACTCTGCAGTTAGCTTGAACCCAAGTCATTTTAGCGTAATATAGTAACAATATAGGAACATGTGTATCTTCCACTAAGTCTGTACACTCAAGCTATCTTTTACATTCAGACTAAGTGAGGAGATGTAGCTGTGCAAATCAGGAACAAGCAAAGTTCTTAGCAGAAAAGGGTCCCTTGAGTGCAAACTGTACAAGCAGCAGGGAGATGATGCTATCCTTCAATAGATTGGGGACAGTCGTCCATCACATGAGAAAGAGAATGTAGATACAGCCCCTCCTGCCCCTCCTGATGGGAGCAGGAAGACCCAGCCTAACGAGTCCTTGCTCTCCAAGCTCTAGCATCATTGATGACAGTTGTGCTTACTTCTCTCTGGTTCCTCTTGTTCCCTGCACAGGAGATGAGTAAGAACCTCAGACTTGGGGTTGTCCTGCAAATCTTTGTTCTAAAATTATTTTATTGATTTGTGTTTTTCATGATGTACCTGTGAAGAAATTTTAATTGGTCTCTTAATGGGAGAGGGCCTGTTTCTAGACACAGGGAGTCACTGTATCTCATGCAAACAGTCTAGGCAAGAGTCAAACTCCCTTTGCACTTGGCACAGGAGGATAGTGGGTCCAAGGCTGCTCTTCTAGCTTGTGTTTGGAAACTGGCTGTGACCTCTTGTATCCATCTCTGCATAAACGAAAATTGTGTTTCTAGCAAAGTGTCAGGCATCATTATGACATTGCTAGAAACTCCCCCATGGCTTTCCCTCCTACTCACCTTCTTCCCTTCAGCTAAGTCTGAGGACCTCTCATTTGGCTGTGGCAGTTGATGCATTAAACCCCGCCACACTGGTCTTTCCTATGTTTATGTGGGCGGGCTGATAGGCTTGAAGCAGCACAGGAAAAATTCAACTTCCCGAGAGGCTGGGTTCCTCTTCCTCTGGACTCCTAAGGTTATTTGTTGACTGTGTGTATTTCAGTTGATGCTACACAGGAGTGGTTCTGGGTGTGATTGAGCACAGGAATCCTCTCATCTACATGTCAGCACTGTGGTATCCAGAAGTTCAGTCTAACTGAGTGGGCGAGAGAATAAGTGAATGAGTCTCCCGATGGAGGTGCTTGGTGCTCCATCTGCCAGCCCAGTGTCATTTCGGATAGCCAAGTCTAGGCAGTTATTTTGCCCTACAGTGAGGCATTTGATATCAGAACTTAGCCCCTGAAAGGTGTCCTCAGAGTCCTTATGCTCGCCAATTACTCTCTCTGCTTATCTGGACCCAGGAACAAGTGCCTATAAAAGCCGAGTCTATCCCGCCTTTCCAGGCTCTTCTAGGAGGCAGAGGTGTTCACTCCATAGTCCATGCCGTTTGGTGGTGCAGCCAGAGGGGGCCACAGGATGCACAGCTACTTTAGATGCTGCACCCTTCCTGATTCCCTCATGAGCCTTTTCTGTCCCCCATAGCCAAGTGCTTGGCTCTTAGTGTCTCAGGAACAAGGGCACAAGTGCTTGGGTCAGGCTTGAGTCTCAGTCCTTCATCGTTATAGTCACAGCCTTGGACAAACCACTTCCACCACCCGTTGAAATGATAAAGTCTGCCTGCCAAGATTGCTGCAGAAATTACAGAGGGCATCTAATAAATGGTGGTTTCCCCTTCTTCTCTTCCCTGCTTGAGGGGACAATGAGCAGCTGGAACTTTCCTCCTTCGTTCTGATTTGTAATGTTCTATTTCAGATCTCTGCACTAGTACCACATACTCTGAATGCACAAAATATCTCTTCTGAATTCACAAAGATAATGATAAAATCTTCAACAGATAATAAAATGAGAGTCTTTTTCTGCACAGGGAAAAGAATCACATTAGCTTAATTTTTTGATTGTGGTCCACGATAGAACACAGATGTCTTTAAACACATCTGTGGGACAGACTACAGCAGGTTAGGACTTTTTGGCTTGATCCTTTCTGGGCTTATACGGTCCAGCCTGGTAAACAGGGACTCTATCATGTAATATGTGTGTATCCCTCACCTTCCTGCAGGACCCATTTCTAGGGCTGCTCTGAGCTGCCGCCAGAGGTCCGTTAGCAGCCCTGTTCTTGCTGCCCACTTTCTCATCCAGTACGAATGTGTCACAATATGAAGTCTCCAGCACGGTTGACCGTTTATCAGTTTTTAAGTCCTGGTTATCCAGCGAGGAGCAATGGTCTGTGCAGGTGAAGCCTGGCTGTCAGGCTGGTGTGCTGTGCGGTCACCGTGCTTCATAAACACGAGCCTGCCCCATCCCTGCTCTCCCATCACGAGCAGTGCTGGCGTTGCTGCATTCTGAAACTGAACACTTTCTCTGACCCTTAAGCATTTCACGGTGTCTTTTATCTCACTTTCCCCCTCTCTTCAAATCCATAAATATTCTCTTTTATCTGACCAGTGGCTACCTTATACAACCAATGACCCTCATGTGATGATAGTTCTATGTGTGTATGTGGGGGGGTCTATATGCTCTTTCCTCCACATAAAATCTCTGAAAAGGGAAGCAATGTTTTATTACATTCCAGACCCCACCCAGCTATTAGTGACAGAGCATTTTAACAAATCCAAATAAAACATATTCACAAAACTATATAAAACAGCTTGTCCCTTTTGTGGGGAGTTGTTGAAATAGGGGCGGCCGGGGCTGCGTCCCCAGCACCCCAGCCGCCTGCTAGCTTATGCCCAAAATAACAACACACAAACTGTATTCATTTAAATACTGCTTGGCCCATTAGCTTTAGTCCTTACTTGCTAATTCTGATATCCCGATCAACCCATCTCTAATAAACTGCAGCACCGGTCTTACCGGGAAAGATTCAGCATGTCTGACCTGGTGGCTGGCTGCATGTCTGCCCTGGAGAGAGCTGCATGGCGTCTCTGCTCCAGAGCACAGAGCTGTCGAGTCTGAGCTCACTTCCTCTTCCTCCCAGTATGCTATTCTGTTTATTCCTCCCACCTATGTTTTAACCTATGAGGGCCAAGCAGTTCCTTTATTACTTAACCAATGAAATCAACAGATTCATATATGACACTCCCACATCAGGGAGTTTAGAACATTTTTACACAGAGATTATAAGTGTGTAGGATGTGAATGTTATACTTATGGGACTACAATGAGCTAACCATGAAGAGGTTCTAGTGAGATTTGCTAAGGAAGGCCTCTAGAGCCTGCTTCGGATCCACTCTGAAGGAATTAAAGGATGGGTATTATCCAGGGCCCTTTGATGGGAATCTAGAGCAGCAAGCAGGAAGCTCTGTCACACTGTGAAACTGTAGTACGTTTGTTTATCCAGCTATTTGGTAAACACCCTGGAAGGCGTTTACTGTAAGTTAAGCAGCTAGTGGGTTCTGGGAACATTGGATGAATGAGATCCAGGACCCTTGGGCAAGCTTATACCACAGTGGGGAGCCAGACACATTAGCGGACATTTAACAAGCAATCTAGATGCTCAGGGACAAGGGAGACATTATGCATTCCCCCAGGGCTCAGAGGGACACTATATACATAAGAAGTCCAGCTCCAGCTCCTTAGTCTGCTGCAAGAGCCCAGAGAACAGAGGCAGCTTATGTGGAAAACAAGGCCAGAGAATATGAGCCTGAGCCTGCCAAGACATTATGCCATCCCAAACTCCAGACATCACAGGGGACAAAGAGTTCTGTGCACTTTCTGGCTTCAGGTCTCTTGCTGCTTGCTACCTCTTCTACCTAAGACCTGTTCCCATGATCTGCCCTAGTTCTGCAACCTGGATTCTCAGTCTTTGGAACCGAGGTCAGCTTTCTGCCAGGTGTGGATGGGGACTCAGATTAACTTTTTACTTAGCCACAGGTTCCGGGGGTATCATGGTATTTCGTTTGTGGAAACAACTTGAAAGATGTGTACAGACCAAGGATGGAGAGCGGTCTCAGTGGCCAGCCCCACTGTAAAAGTACGTTAGTGCTCACTGCTTAGGCTTCATAATGGGTTTGTAATAGTAAGTAGGTAAGGTGTTTTAGATGAACGTAATTGAGAGGTAGAACTCAGGGTGGTGGCTGAGGGTGGGAGAGACATGGGTTCGGCATTGTCATCACTGGACTGAGTTCATTCTGTGGTAGTTGTCAGAGTATGAGCAACTGTGTGTCTCAAATGCCCTGACATATATTGTGGATGAAATCTTACCCAAAAGATGTGTCACTAAAAGGGATGAGCTGGAGATTTTTATCCCTGGAATTAGCACCCCAGGGTATTTTGCTATTGTTCTCTACCCTTGCTCTCTTGGGACCCTCAAACTTTTTGAAAAGAAAATTTGTCAGGGATTCTTGACTTGGATAGGGGAGAGTTTTGTCATGGATCCCAGAATCAGTGCTATATTTAAGGTCAATGGTAAAATTAATAGAACTTCTACTTTTTTGTGCTTGCTTTAATTTCTCTTTAAATTATCTAACATAGATCCTGAAAAACATATATATTATATATGAATTAATTTTAAATTCAAGATGTTCAGCTGGTACTTGAAGAACTCATAAAGTGTTTGCTATAAATGGTTCAATTATCATTATATCTAATCAACAAGGACATTGAGGTTTTTCCTTACAGTGATTTTTGTACATTTTGCACTGTTACATAAATAATTATTTAAGGATCTAGGAAACCAAATTTCAAAATTTGGCCACCTTTTGAATAACTATGAATTTATGATTCTAGAGCATTGTGCATAAAAAATGACTACCCCATAATAACTGAAAGATAACTACCCCATAATAACTGAGCAAATGCTGGGTTCGGACTAGTACTCTCCCCCCTTTTGTTACTATTGAAACCACTCCCTCTCAAGACACTAGAAACGACGATAGAAAGCTAGAATGACTTTTCATGGTCACAGTCACCTTGCTGTCCCTGTGTCTTCCTGCTGATGGATGCTGGGTATGTGGTGGGGATTTCAGAGAAGGATGGTGGAAGAGGATACCAATATGTTTCAACTACCAGAAGGAACCTAATGTCAATGAAGGTCAAATTGGTCAGTGCTCACAGCATGCCTCCTGGGAATGACTGAATGGAATGGAAGGAGGGGAAGAGTTTCCAAAAGAGGAAAGCATGTTGGTGTGTTTGCTGTGCTCTTCATACTGAGCAGTGCATTCCTGAACTGATGGGCATGATTGCATGAGTTCATGCATTCACGGATTCCATGAATTCTGTTTGGAGGATGCTTCTTCATCTCTGATTATACATATATGCTCCCTAATTTAGGGTACCATCAAGTTCCTCTCTGAAGGACAAAGTAAGCATCTTGTCTACGTTGGACAAAGTAGGCATCGTGTCTGCTGTGCTTTAGCATAGTGGCTTAGACACAACAGACATTCGTTTCTGCTAGTTCCAGAAGCCATGCAGTCCGCTATCATGCCACCATCAGAGTCCGCATGTCTTGGGGGCCCCTTATCCATATTCCTAGCTCTGCCTTTACAAGATATGAAGGACGAGAGACTGTTTTGGCCCTCTTTTCTCAGGACACTTGTCTCATTCTCATGATATAGTGCCGCCCAGCCCCAAGGCTCGCCTAATTATATTGTCCTGAAGGTCAAGACTTTAGAATAAGAACTTGGTGAGGGTAGGTGGCACTCTTAGAGCATAGGAGCAAAGACAAATGACTCAGTCCATGGTCAGTTAGACCTGTGACCTTGATGGCCCAGACAAAAGACAGTCGCTCCCGAGCTTCTGCCGAAAGACCTTAGTTGGGGTCTTACCTGTGTGAGGTACAGGCTTCACCCAACTTTATCCGGCACATAGTTTATCCACCTGGAAACTATAAACTGCACACCTCCGGCAACCAAACCAAATGCCTTTAAACACATCTGCAGCCATGCAATGCACTTATGAGATAAAGTGTAATCTGTGTTGTCTAAAGTGCATGCGGCTTTCTTGGTGGCAATCTGATCTCTCCATCTCTGGATTAGCATAATGCGTTGTAGCTTGTGTTCATCTGAGG
The DNA here is from genome assembly GCA_025134845.1 of Neodon shergylaensis. Classification (NCBI taxonomy): domain Eukaryota; kingdom Metazoa; phylum Chordata; class Mammalia; order Rodentia; family Cricetidae; genus Neodon; species Neodon shergylaensis. The sequence continues at coordinate 34,479,391 of JABTXL010000002.1, read as the reverse complement.
GTGCGGTGGAAAAGCAAAGATTAGCAGTGCGTTTCGGCTAACCCCAAATTCTGTTTTGTATTTCTTTGATACAAATTCTTTGATGTGAGGGCGAACTCTACATCTGTTTTAAAAAAAAGAAAAATGCCCCGAGACTGTGTAACATGCTTACAATCTCAAGAATGTAGGAGGTTGCACAAAAAGAGGAGCTAAGGGTCTGTGTTTGGGGCTGGCAGCATCGATAAAAGAATTTAATTAAAACTCAGTGGATTTTTTTTTGCTTGTGAGAAATTTTTCACTGAGACTGGAGAATATTTTACAGTTATACTATGCAATCTACTAGGCCACAAGCTAGATGAACACTAACTAGTGTTTTAGGTAAAGCACTAACGAGAATTCCTAAAAACAGGAGACACGGAACCAAAATCCAGCACCTCTGGTTTTTCCTCCTACTTTATTTTCTTTTCTCCTACTCTTATGTTCAAAGGAACTGAGTCTCTCCAGACAACACTGGTGGTCATTATAGTCATGATAGCATCACCTTTGCGTAGCTGGCACACGAGAACTAAAAAACCTTTGCTTCTGTTACCGAGAGAAAAGGAGACTGGATTGGCAGGCCACCTTTCAGTTCTCCAATCAAGACCCATGAGCTCAGGTACACACACCTTCAAAGGCAGCAGATGCATACTTGAAGTCTTACATTGAGCTGCATGTTCATAGACCCCACAGAAGGAGTCTTCCTGGCATACATTATATTCTCATAGGCATTGTACCTGAAATTAGATGGATATCCAGCAGTTAACAGTGGCTTTGACTTTCTGCCCTCTAGCCTTGTGATCAGAAAATCAGTCATATACCTTATGATCATAGAGGTTTAGAGCCCCTTGGTAAATTCTGCTATGGATAGAATCACTGTTCTTTATGTCATACTGACGTGGCTTCCCACAAACTTTTGTCCGTTGCTAGACATGTAGAGTAGAAAATAAGGAAGGCTCAATATCTGGCCAGAGGAGGGGCTTCTGCCTCATCTTGCACCTTGAGGGGAGGGAGGTGTTGAGGTCTTGCCTAGGAGGAAGAATTTGTCACGTGGAAAAAGTCCAGCTGGGCAAAACTTACATAATGTGTATAAACTACGTGCTCCGGTACTTTTGAGGTCCTGGAGACTGCTTGAAGCTGCAGGCTGAGCCTGTGTCGTGCTGGCACGCAGACTCAGCCAGCACAGAGCTGAGAGCACATTTGTAAGAATCTCTAGCTCCTCTGCGCTTATGTGTGTGGAGATTATAATTATAATACTGTGTGGGTAAAGTTGTGAGACGTCAATCAAGTGGCAGACAGGACATAGCATGTGACGGAAACTGTGTAATCCTTTATCTTTTTCATAAGATATTCAAATAACGAGTAAAGAAATCACAGAAATGTTGTTCGGGACAAAGCTGGCGAAAGATCCGACCTAGCAGCAGAAGAACCAGCCGTTCTCTAGGTCTTCTCTGAAGGAGACTGCAGATTCTCGGCCCCACCCTCAGACACAATTCTTAGGTCCTGGCTAGGGTTCAGGAATGTGCATTATTCAGAAACCGCCCGTGATGCTAGGTTACCATGTGGGGCGTCTCAGAATCTGTGAGACCTCCTTGAGCCTTTACCCTTTGGGACATGCAGAGCTCCTGGACTCACAAGTTCTGGTTTTTCCATTCTTGCACTGCCACATAGCGGCTGTGGGACCTCGAGCATCCCAAGAAGAAAATTGTCCATGTGAAACAAAGTATGTATAGGAAAGGATACCAATGGGGGTAATCACTGCTGGGTGGTCTTGTTGTTGAAACCGATGTGCTTCAAGCTACAGCCTAGCCCAGAGAAGTCAGATTAGTCCTAGTGACACGGTCACTTCATGAAGGAGAGTTGGGTTTCAGGTGGGTCCTCCAGCTGTCCTAGAAACTGCCTGTCTCATGTATCCAAGTGGCTCCAGCTAATTGTGCCATGGCTGGTAGGAATTCCTCCTTTTAAGTCAAGCAATACGATTATTAGACATTTGCTTGGAGAATTTTTTTTTTTACAAATGTAGCCCAAAATGGAATTGTCAATAGGTTTTTCTATATCAGCTTAAACAACTAAGCATGCGAGAGGTAATTAGAAGAGGTTGGATCGGCTTAGGACCGGAGTCAGGAACATGCTTGTGGATTGTCAGAAGGACAGCTGGCTGCCTGATGTGGCTGTGGAAGGCCCAGAGGGGAGCTGCTCGGCTGATGGTGAAGCAGCTGCTTCATTCTAATCTCTACAGATGTGTGGCTGGCCCCGAGTGCCAAAGTGAAGAGGGAGGGAGGGGAGCATAGATTTTCAAGAGGGAAGGAAGAAGAGGACACCCTTTACACTTTATTTAGATAAGAATATATTTACTGCTGGTTCTAAACATTGAACTCATTCTTTCTTGAACTATAGTTGCTCTTGATTTAAGAATTTAGTCACTGCCTTGAGGGATTTACTATGAAGGAGCCAATATTAGGGCTAAAAATGAAAATAGCTCTCAATTGGAAATGTAGGATATATCACACTGGTTTGAATTGTATCACATTCTCCCCTGGTTTTAATGGAACCCCAAAGGACAAAGAACCAAAGTCTAAAATTGCCTCTGTCTCTAGAGGTGAACATGAAGCAGATACTATGGCTGCAGAGATAAATGCTAGTTATGGCTGCTTCTATAACTGACTGCTAAAAGAAACAGGTGCCAACATGTATGTAAATAATCCTATGTGAGTGTTCGTAAGCTTGTCATTAGTATGTGCATTTCATGATACTGTCTTTGACAATTCATTTACACAGTTAATAAAAACTGAGTTTCGAGATTTTTAAAATTTGAATCCCTGTTCAAGCTGTTATTCATAGCCAAGAGTTACTGGTTTCGTACAAATTAGTGAACTTTGTGGTTTTGATTTATTGGTTTTTAGTGCATTCATTACTTTTGCCTCATTTGCCCCATTTCTTTTTTCTTCTGTGTTATTTTCCCTACTCTAATAAATTTCATAAAGGAAACATAAACCACAGTGCAGATGTGTTTACAGCATCAGCCCCTGATTCACAAGCTCTCCAAAGATCTCCGGGCAGGGCAGAAGGCCATCACTCTGCTGTGGATGACTCACTTGGTACAGGAGAGGTCGGGATTACGAATAACAGAATAGTACTTACATTGTTTATTACTACTTCAGAGTGTGCGGTCAGTCACCCTCTCCAGAATATCAACACTTTAAATGGTCATAGCAGAGGAACAGAGATTGTCCTCACGTGCATCTGTCTGCAGTGCAAGTTTTTACCTCCTCTCTGCATTTTCTCTCTACGCCAGACATCTGTCTCTGAAACTGTTTTAGGGGGTCACTTTCTTACTGTCCTGGTTAGTCAATTGCTCATTCTTGGTGGTTCTCAACTCCTTTCTTTTTTTTCCCGACCTCCTTATATTTATTCTTACTGTCTCAGGACAAATGTTCTCTTGGAACCCTTTGTGACCCTTCTCTCAACTCCCCTAGTGTTAGCACGCTGTTCTCCCATTATCACGGCCTTGGCTCCAAGTCACGGTCTTCATTCCTTTAACCTAGGGTCGTCCCAGCTAGGAAAGAAACTCCATATTATTGCTCTCTCTCTCTCTCTCTCTCTCTCTCTCTCTCTCTGTGTGTGTGTGTGTGTGTGGTCTCTGATTCTCTGTCTTTCTCTCTGAATGCTCGGACCAGTGCTTGACGCTTCTAGGGTACCTGCATAAGTGGGAAATGTAATGCCCACAAAGACGACAGATACTGACTCATGAAGCAGTTTAGCCAGGATTATAATTTAGCCAATTATACTTGCTGTATTTTCAGAAAAATAAAAGTTGATTGACTGGTTTATTAATGATCATGCAAACATGCAAGAGATAGATAACAAGTAAACAGGAAAGTTAAAACATCAAAGCTGATGAGAACAAAGTTGCACTCTTGGGCAGAAATAAAAAAAAAATAATGTCAAAACAATAGCATCAGGAATAACCCTCGGCATCCACACAGGTTCTTCTGAGCTGACTATACCTACATGGGTTCTCTGTAAGCTTCTGCAAATGCATTGCTAACATGGAGTTTCTTAGAAGATGCCTTTGTTACCGTGTCATCCTTTAGATATCTCTACCATAGTGCTGGCAAGACTTTCCAGCAACTGTATTCTCTCACTGGCAAAATGTTTCCAAAATATTATAGTAAACTTTGAAGCTGTGCGCTCTTTAGAAGTCTGTATGGCATTTCCATATTGATAGGGGTTTTTTTTTAATTGCATTTTTTTTCACTCATCATCACTTGAGTGCTTCTTATCAACTTTTGTTCTCAGGATGGAGTAGGTTTGAATTCTGGATGCAAATATGCAAAATGCAAAATGTGGGCCAGCAAGAAGGCCCATAGGTAAAGGTGTCAGAGGTCTGTAGCCAAGGACCTGAGCTCAGTCCCCTCAACATAAACGGCAGAAGGAGACAAACCATGCCTATGAGTTACCCTGTCTGTAACTTCCACAAGTGTTCCATGTGTCTGCTCCCCAGTACATAGAAAAGGTCACTTCAATTTTTTGAAAAGAAAAAAAAAACCTATACAGATTGTTTTGAACAAGTGTGTTATGTGATAGAAATACCTAGTCCATAGCAAGGAAGGTGGGGGAGAATTAACGCTACACACTCTGGGAGGACCTTTGGGTAACTGCCCTGTGAGTAGCTTCTGAGGAGCTGCTTAGGGATAGGAGAGCACAGTCTGATCTTATGAGACCATTAATACAAGTAATAATATGGGTATAAATAGATAGTAAATGGGCAGACGCATGCTATAGATGTAAATTGTGCACAAAGAAATATACATATCATCTTATGCATTTAGTTATGTGTATATATTACACATGCATGAGCCCCTGCAAGTTAGTTCAGTAACTCGTCAGTGCTGCACTAGGGAATTGGACTGACGACCTGTGGAAAGGAGCTGTCGGTGCTGTCCTCTTGGATCTCCTGAAATGAACCTGGAAGATGATAACAGTTTGAAGCAGTAGCTGCTGTTGATGGTGCTTCCCCTACAAGGAGGTGAGATGCTGCAGCCCAGTGGTCCAGCATTTCCCAGGGCACTCTAAAGACTGAATCAGACTCAGTGAACTGGCATATTGCTCCATGTCTTAGTTTGGGAATTTTAGAATTTCTTGGCAAACTACCATTCCCAAGGAGAAATCCCTGACCTAATTTAGCAAGTTCTAAATGAAGCGTCTTGCTCACAGCCCCGGGGATGGGTTCAGATGGGGCCGGCTGTTTTCCTTTAGCTTGTTCCTTTTAAAGTTCCAGAGCAGTTCAGGTCAATGGGATTCGCCTATGCTGAACTCAACTGTTTATTTAGAATTCAGTGCTCATGGATGAAAGACACAGTGCAAACACAAAGGCACAAACTCTGCCACGGCAATCCATAAACCATCCTCTTCTGAATGAAATTATGGTCTGAAAACATACCAACTCTAAGAGCGGGCCTAAAGCTGCTCTCAATTAAAAGAAAAAAATTGTTTTCCAGTTCATGAAGCTTCCCATATCCAAGGAACTCTGAAAGGGGTTCCTAAAAGAGAAAACACATTTACCAGTGTGCTGTGAAAAACAGGCAGAGAATGAATGGGAACCCGAGGCTGCTGCTGTGATTAAATGCCTCAGCTTATATCCCTGTTTTATCCAAACACATCTTTTATTGTGCGGCTGCTCCACTGGCCTCTTTTAGGAGCTAAATGTGGATGAGAATAAGTACATCAAGGTGAAAACACCAGAGGAATTCAGGAATATAGGATATGGGCTTACACTTACTTGGTATCAGTTGTAAAAATTCTGTGTGGACATGACTGGATGTCTTTGTTTTTCTCTTCCATGCCTGTGACAGTAGGCTCAGTGGCAGCCACCCTATGGGCCTAGTCAGTGCTGACATTGTGCCAGGCCTGTTTCCAGTGATTTACATAGAACCAGCCATTTAATCCTCACAGTAATCCAGTGAGTTAGCCACTGTTGCCACCTCTTCATTGTCAGATAGCAAAGCATGAAGAGAGTAAACAATATTACAATCATTTACCGGGCAAGTCAGCTGTAGGGCTGGGATCTAAATCAGGCTCTTGAGTTTGAACTCTGAACAATTCCAGTGTTTCACATCTCGTTTGGAAGGGAGTGTGACTTAAGATCCAGCGTTTGATTCAAATGACTCTGTCGAAGTTCTTAGGTGCTGGCCCAACAGGGATCCAGAAGACAAAAGAGCATTCCGAGGTCAAAGGTTTTAGATGTGCAAAGCACTTTCATCCGGACTTGTCACAATAGAATTAGGAAGGTATTATTCATTTTATTTCTAAAAAGTGACAAGATCATAATGAATGTCAGTCTTCTAGACTTTTGGATTCAGTAGTAAAGGACTCCGCATACAACTCTCCTGGAGCCTCTAAAAAAAAGCATTGCATGGTAATTATAGTGCCAGTAGCAACTGTCACTACATCTGCGTGCAGGATGGAGGGGGAAGCAAAGCCTCTGTCTCTGCCAACCCTCGAAAGCCTATAAAAGATCACGCAGGATGACCTGTGGGTGCTGTTAGCTAGGATTTTAACCTGACAGGACAACCCTGCAACAAGGAGAAGTCATTGTCCCATCCTCCCATGTGTTATCTCTTGTGAAACTGGTTCAGCGACGTCCTTCTCCAAGTGAGGTCTGCGCAGGCACAGATACATCTATTCAGTCACGACTTCTGACAGAGGGCTGAAGTCATTACCTCCAGTGGAACTTTCTGAGGCCGAGTTTTTGTAAGAACCAAACAAAACACCCCACAAACAAGTAGTAGCTATGTAGTTGTAGGCCTGCCCAACCTTGAGGATGTATTCTGCAGCCTTCTAAGGTGCTACTGAGTTCTAATGAAGGAAAACAGGGCACGTGAAAGAAGCCCAGATGTTTTTTCCCTTTCTTCAGCACAAGCAAGGGCACATCTGCCTTCGAAAATGCTGAGGGATGTAGAGTATTGAATTTCATTTATTTTCCCGTATCAAATGACACCAGGGAGACTTGTCATTTAAACTGTTTAAACACACAGCAGAGGAAGACAGAAAACGATTGAGAATGCCACCCAAAGACTCTACAATCCTCCGTCGTTTGACATTTGCCTCTTTTTTAAAGTTTTCCACCTCACTTGTCCTTCCCCTGAGTCTGGAGTGTGGATTAGCACCCACCAACTCCTGCAAGTCCAATTCATGCATTGCAACCGTGGTAACCCAGCTTGAAATGGCGTAATTCCGTGGAAGCCTGCTCTCCCTAATGTCATTTCAGCTATATCATGTCAGTAGTGAGGTGCTGGGCACACGTGTGGGAAACTGGGATGTGACTCACAGGCAGCTCCTGATGGTTTGTCATCTGGTTCGTTGGAATCATGCAGGAAGTGAAGTGCAGGCTCGGGCTATTTCAGGCCGGCCCCAGTGTCAGCAGTCTCCCGATGCTGTTTTAATAAGCAAAGAGATGCATGTTGGGTGCTATCACACTTTAGGACAACATTACTCACTTCCTAGAATTTGTACAAATATCTCACCATTTCTTTATCCTTAAGAACTAATAACCCCTGAAACAGGCTGTCCTCTTCCTAAAGTGTTCCTGTAACACTCCTGCAGCAGGGCAGGATCTATAGATACCTCTGTGTGAGGTTTAAAATGGTATGTTTTCATTTATGAATTGCCAGCAGGACCTTATGTAAATGGTGAGGGTTACATTATGAAGCATAAACCTAGCTGGAAGATTTCCTGGCGGACTTATGTTCATGTGAATAAATACTTTGTGTCTATTTATATCAGCAGCACATATGTAAATGTTTTTAGAAATTAAAAAAGAGGGCTTACAATAAAAACTCTACTAGCTCCCACCTCCAGATTTATTTACCCAGAGAAAAACCTATAATTGTTTTAATTATTTCTAGATTCGTATTTTTGTTAACTACTTATAGCTTCCAAAATATTGGTAGGTTAGTTCCTCACATATGTGTGCATACACATATACACATTGCCTGTGTGATCATAATTTCTTGCTTGATCTGGGTTCATTGTTTTCTGTTGATTTCATACGTGGGTGGATCAGGATCTACCTTTGAAATATAGTGTGACCTTTAGTTCTTTCTGGTTATCTCCGTCCTTTACGTAATAGACTTTGCCGTAGTTTCAGTCTGGAGTGTTTTTCCGAGGCCCACGTGCTGACACCGTCTTCAGGGTGGCATCACTCGTAGGCCATAGAACCCTTGGGAGGTGGCGCCTAGTGGTAGGAGGTTAGGTTATTGAGGCTATTGTCCCTGGAAGACAATATGGGGACCTCAGACCCTTCCTACTGTATGTGTCACTACCCAGAGACACGAGATGAAAACCTCAATCTACCACACATCCTCTGTCCCCTCAGACAAAACATGCCCTTCCTGCCAAAACACCAGTGGGGCCAAGTCATGTCCTTGAGCCCAAACAACTGTTTTCCCTGCTCTATGCTGGCTATTTTAGATATTTTTTAGTAGAGACCTAACTAACATGTTATCTCCTTTCTTCAACTAGAGAAGAGTGGTTTTGTTATAATGTAAGAATATTCCCATCTTGGTTTCCTTGTGCACTGTAACAAAATGTCTGATGACGAGTTATTTGTAAAACACAGACATTTAGGGGCTAGGTAGTGGTGGCGCACGCCTTTAATTCCAGCACTTGGGAGGCAGAGGCAGGCGGATCTCTGTGAGTTCGAGGCCAGCCTGGTCTATCTACAAGAGCTAGTTCCAGGACAGGCTCAATAGCTACAGAGAAACCGTCTCTGAAAAAAAACAAACCAAACCAACCAAACAAACAAAAAACCCACACGTGTTTAATAGATCATTCTGGAGGGTGAAAATGATCAGGATGGCAGCTGATTCAGTGTCTGGTGAGGCCCAGACACCGTTCCATGGATGGAGTCAGACAGCAGAACTCTTGTATATATGGCAAAGGAAACAGAGAAAACCTTTGCATTTATCCATTCCTGGAGCGCAAACTGGGCCTGTGCTAGCTCCCTCCAGATCTGTGAGAAGTCGCTGTTGCGCTGTGTAATGGGGAAGCTCTTCTGACATCCTCCCCAAAAGGCTCCAGCTTTTAAAGCTTCTCAGCAGGGCAGGCTTGGGTTTCAACATGTGGATTCGAGTGGGCACACTCTAGCTGTATCATTTACTCTTTCTTAGCTTGTTCTTCTTTCAGTATCTTCTGCTCTCCCTTTACCTTATGAAGGGTGACTTAATTCACACTGTATTTTTATCTTTATACTGAGACTTTAATGTTCTATCTATAGGTATATTCTAAAGATTAAATTATAAACAAATTACTACTGTCTTGTCTCATCACATTAACCCTTTTATTATTGTGCAACAATCTTTATCTCTTGCCAATTATTTTTAACCCTTAATAGCCTTTACTGATAAAGAGGCTGTCCAACTTTGCTCGTTCCAACTACTATTTTCCTGGCCTATTTATACTTCCAGCTTATGTGTCTGTGAACTTAAGTCTCTATTGGGGATATAGTTGGATTGTGCCTGTGTGTCTTCAGCTTCTGAATATTTTATTGATGAATCAGATCCATCTATATTTAAAGTAACTATTGCTATTATTTATTGGTAAATAAAGAATTATTGCTATTTTGCTGTTTCAGCCTGGTTTATAGTCCTTTCTTCCACTTTTGCTATCTTCCTTTGTTGAGTTTTTTTTATTTTGATGTGTGTATCAGTCTTGCATATTTTCTTTTCTCTGCGATTAGCCTGACGTTGGCATAAGACCTTGTGAGAGTCTGTTTTAAGATAATTATTTTCATTTTCAATCACATATAAAAATGCTTTTCTTAGGCACACACACTTGGTTATTAATATATAAATTTACTTCTCTCCCAGGGCGTCCACTAACACATATTGTGTGTTTATTCTTAACCCTTTAACGTTGCACACTAGCTAGCATTAGTGTTGCTTGTGATTTATGTGCCACCCTCGCAGTCTGGATTATTTTGTATTCATCTGTGTTTGCATTTGCCAGTAAAATGCCTGCTTTCATATTCTTTCATGTTGCAATCTGCTGTCCTTCAAGATCTCCCTTTACAGCTCCTTGTAAGGAAGGAAGGTCTGGTGTTGAAAAATCCCTTTCTTTCTATTTGCCTTGAAATGTTTTTCTCTCTCATTTGGTTCTAATGTTGGTTTTTTTTTCCAGGATGGTCTTCCTTGGTGACAGCTTTTTCTTTTCCTTTTCTTTAATCACATTGACTCCATCTGCATATTAGTTTCTAGGCACCAGCCTTGCTGACAGCCTTGAGGAAGTGCATTCTGATGTGACGAGTTGATTTTCCCCCACTGCTTTTAAAATTCCTTGCTTGGCTTTTGACAGTTTAATTACTTTAATACTGTGTTTTATGTCCAAATTTGAGTGGTTTTCAGCCATTTTTAAGCCTTCCATATTATTTTCTCTATTTTGAGTTTTCTGTAATGCATGCCGGTTTCCCTGGTAATGCCTCACATCTGAACAACTTAAACTGATGTGTCCGCAAATGTATTTATTCTTCTGCTTGATTTAATTGTTTTTAAAACTCCCCATCTAACTGTTTAAGTTTATTCATTATAATTTAGGTGTTGGTTCTTATTATTTATTATAGATTTATTATTTATTTCTATGCTCTCACAGTATTGCTATATTTAATCTCCAATTGTTGCAGTGTGGCCCCTGGAAGACCTTTGAGCCGGGCTCCTGTGACTTTTGATAACTCAACCCCAGATTTTATTGTTTATATTTTTAACACTCCCATGCCTCTATTCACTGTAGGTTCCCTCAAGCCTATCCATAATTAATGTCACCAATCCATAATTAATGTTAAACTAACCCACAGAGTAGGCAAATCAATAATCCCATAAATATTTATTGAGTGTTAAAAGACTATGTTCGATGCAATGGAGAACATTGAAGTTTAGGATATAATTTCTGCCATCAAAGGTCCTGTTAGACCTTTCTCAAAGATAAAATAAATTAAGGGAAGATAATAAAACATACATGGTAGAAAAAGAGTAAATCATAGAGGCTGGAGTTCCCGGTGAAGGAAAGGGAAGGTGTGACTTAGCGCCTGAAGAAAGGGGCCCAGGAAAGTGGGTGTCTGGTCAAATGAATTGGCCATGAGAAGGCAGTGGGGGAGACTATTGCTACTGCATGTAGGAGGCTGTATTAGAATGAAAACCATCTTCAATGCAATAGACAAATTTCTCTTTTTGTAAGATAAAATTATCTAAAATTGATAAAAGAAGTAGAAAATGAGAATAATTCTGTATTTTTAAAATAAGTTGAATTAGAGAGGATTCCAGGACAGATCCACTCTGCAGAAGCTGGGGAAATTATTCTAGTGTTTATGAAATAAATTATACTAATTTCAAGCTAATTCAGATATAAGCAGAGATAGTACTTTTAGAACATTTTTTAAGAATAAAATATGTATTCAGAGTATAGAACTAGGGAACATAAACTGCAATTAAAAAAACTTCTAGGATGTGAAGAATTAACATAGACATATGCTAATTGAATGTAATATCCTTTTAGATCACCATAACACAGTCTTGTTTGTGCTCTAACAAAATCTCACATTGATGTTCCTCATGATTATAGACACAGAGCTGTTTCACCCCAAAATGTAGCTCCAGTCACAACAGGGACATAGAGAGGATAATACATCGTGATTATTTCAAGTATATCAGCATATATACTTTAAAATTTGGATATTAAATATCAAATGCTAAATATTAATTTTATCAGTGTGATGAAGTATACAAATTATCTGACTATCATAAGTAGACTCAAAGACAGCACTCTTTTAATATATAATTTTAATATATAATTATGTAGAAGCTGAAACATAAAGTACAAGAGACCTTCCTTAGTTTGACCAGAGGAAGCCCGAGAAAAACAAACAATGACAATGGCATACTTTCTTCCAAAATCAATCAAAAGCCCTCCTCTGACTGTTTTTAAGTGATGCTTAGTAGAGGTCTAACCCTACGCAATAAGGCAAGTAAAAGGAAGAGGAAGCATGCAATAAGAAGCAGGAGCTTTAAGACTGCCCGCATGTATCAGGTAGAAAATGTTCATAAATTCACACATGACATCTCAAGAAGTCCAAAAAATTCTGCTTGAGGTAAGAAAATTTTATTGAACTTAGAAAGGTCTCAGGAGTCAAAAACAGCATAAAACATCAATTCTTTCTCTGCAAACTCAAAAAATTATTAAGTAAAACTACAAATAATAGCGTTTATTTTTGTATCAAAACTATACACTTGGTAATAGGCTTTAAAAGTGCAAAACACTGAAAATCATTTTGTAAATGTATGAAAGATTTAAGAAGGCAAATAATTAATCATAATTAATCATATTGTACAGTGAAGACTTTTAACAATTTGATTTTTCAAAAAATGATATAAGTATTGAATACAATCCTTAGTATTTTATGTAAAAATTAATAAATTTGGTCTTGAAATTTATATGGAAATACAAAGACTTGGAAATTTTAAGCCACTTTAAAAACATATATATATCATAATACCAGGGATGCTTGTACTCTGAAGAAGGGGTTTTGAATGAGTCGGTAAAAGGAACAGATTATCAGGACATAGACAAATGTGTGCCATCAACTGATTTGTAACAAAGACAACAAATGTCGCTTCCTGAGAGAGAGACTCAGCCTTGCATGGCTCTTTACAATCTCCAAAACCCCCTCCCTGTGGCCCACCTCCTCCAACATGGCCACACCTAATCTTTCCCAAACAGTTCCGTTAACTGGTGACTAAGCACTCACATTTATGAGCCTATGGGGCCATTTTCATTTAAGCTACCATAGCCTTATATAAAAATATAAAACCTGAGTTTGGAGAGATGAACCGGCAGTTAAGAATCCTGACTGCTCTTCCAGAGACCCCTGGTTCAATTCCCAGCGCTGTTATGGAAGCACACACTGTCTAGACTCCAGTCCCAGTGGATCTGACACCCTCTTTTGACCTCCTCAGGGACTGCATACGTATGGTGCACAGACATGCAAACAGAAAAACCCACATAAAACCAAAGGGAAACTATAATTTCTTGAATAAGAATGTTCATAGTCACTTTTTTTTATCATAATAACCAAATACTGGACCAACCTAAGTGCTAGTTATTAAAAAATAGAAACAGAGATGAGGACGTGAAAAAAATTATGGTACGTTCATACAGTGGACTACTGTGCATGTGTGTGGTCTAGAAGGGACCACCAGAAGTAATGGAGATGCTTTTAATCATGGCTGCCTGAATGTTACATGGGGTCATTCACTTGACAAGACTTATGAACTATGTGCTTAGGATAGTGTGACTGACTGTGTATCATTTACAGACAAGTTAAAATGCTGATCCGGCTTTGAGATTCTTAACTCATTGGAGAAGTACTTATCAAACCTGGGTTTTTCAGTATTCCTAAGCAATCAGCCTTGCCCTGCACACAGGCACTCCTACTCCCTTTGCTGGGAATTCAGACACACCCAGAATCCCCTCTTCACATTTTGTCTGCATTCTTAACCACCTCCCCATTCCTCCACTCGAAATGCTGCTATGCTTCTGGACTATCTCTTTATTTTCATTTTTCATTTCCTCTAGCTGCTGAAATTTATTCTCTCTGTTTTCTGTCCCTCACCACCCCCTGTATATTCCTACTGCTGATTCTTAATTCACTCAAGAGTCTTTCCCTGATTATTCACAATATTGATGTAACATTTGTCTTCACGCCCCATTCACAATCTGGCTAATGGAAAAGTACTTCTAATTTATCCCAGGCTACTCTACAAATTCTCAACGTTGTTATGCTAGAATTTATATTAATCATGTTCTCCAACTACAAAAATGTTCTCACTCTAGTCTCCAGCGTGTTTTCCTGTTATCCGTACTTCTTTACTATTCAGATGTAACGTTTGCACCATCTGACAATTTTGATACCTGTCTGTATCCTTCTTGAAGAGATTTGAAATTGTATATGATGTTAATCTGGAAAATTGTCCTTTTATATGATTATGCGAAATGATGCTAATAACTAAGTTTATCCCTTCCTCACATTTTTAAATTTGACTAAGCAGATATGTACTGAGCACCTAGGACTGCCCTGAGAGCTATGGATATATTTGTAACCATCATGCATGTATTCTCAATTTTAAAAGAGCTTGAAGCCTACCACATTTGAAAATTAACAAGTAGATATAGTTCAGCATTTTAAACTCTGTCTCTCTGTCTCTGTCTCTCTGTGTGTGTGTGTGTTTTAGTGTACTTGTGTTCTTGTGGTCAATATAGTAAATTTTGACTACTGTGAGTTGCTTTGGGATATCATTTTTGGTTGGAATAAGGTTATATAGGTAGCTGGTAAAAATGTTACGTTAATGTCCCAATAGTCACTGACTCTTTCCCTCTTTTATGGAAAGAAAAACCTAGTTTGTTTGACATTTATCTAGAATGATTGGATTGGTGCTGCTGTCTGTCTGGAAAAGCATAGTGTTCGAGTCAGCAGGCTGAGACAAGAAGGTCTTACCCTGTGTAGGTAGACAGCATCCTAGAACTGGTGGACAAGAGTGCATGGCAAGAGCCGATTCCTGTTCTCTTCCTGGGACCTAGGATACTGTTTTCTTTCTGCATGTGGATCTTGGAGCCCCACGTGCTATAGGAACCATACTGTAGCCCCACAGTCTCTGACCACTGATCTGATGTTGCAAGTTACACCATCCCTGATAGGTTCTAAGAACTGCAACTTGAACTGAGCCACACTAGGGCATTCTCAATTATACAAGCTCTGTCTCAGTCTAATCTGTTCCTTTAATTATCTCCTTTTCAACTCTGAGTATGTCTGTAGAGAAAGACCGAGATTCTGTCAGTCTGTCTCACTGGGGGACCTGGTCTCAAACAGTAAGGCCCCTCCAGAAAAACAGAGAAAATAGCATAGGGAGTGTGTGTGTGTGTGTGTGTACATGTGCACACACACACACACACCACTGAGTTCACACATGTGCACATACATACAAGTAAAGACAAGGATTTATTGTGAAGCTTTAGCGCATATGATCTGGAAGACTGGCAGGCCAGCAAGCTGGAACTCCAGGGAAGACTTAGTATTGTAGATTGAATTTGCAGGCAAATGACGCCGTCTTCATGGGCTCTCCAGATGTTTTCTCTGTAGGGATGTCCATGTTACAGAATACAGGGTCCTTATTCATTATCTACTGCCTACAACATTATTTTCATCTAAAAATACTTTCACAGTTTCTAGGGAGATGTTGGACCACATACCTGAGCGCAGATGTCACAGAAATTTGGTTATGCCTTGGCTCATCTTCCTAGCTCCGTTTTCCCACAAAGCTTTAGTCAAGCCATCGATTGCCAAGGCCGTAGTCTTCTCTACTGAGGAAGCTGACTGCTGGCATAGAAACTTCCCTCAGTTCCTTTCCAAAGGGACCTCTCCAGAAGATCATTCTCAACCTGGCACCAATGTTAGCAGAGCTAGGACATTGTCACTGCTCCATTTTCTTATATCCAGTTCTGAGGTAACCGAGAGGCCTAGCCCACAGTTGCGGTAGTGGTGAGACACACGAGGATAGAGCCATGCAAAAAATCAATGCTAATTCCAGACTTGCTATGTGACCCACTTATAGCTTCCAGACAGACAGAAAAGGGAAGAGTCTTTTCCTAGTACAAACAAACAGTCTACACTCATGCTTGGTTTGGGGCAAGGACACAGAGCTAGAAGGAACTGGAATTGCATGACTCAGGGAAAAGTCATCAGATTTTAATGGTCTGGAGCAGCGGTTCTCAACTTGGAAGTCACGACTCCTTTGGGGGCCACATATCAGATACTCTGCATATCAGACATTTATAGTATGATTCATAACAGTACAAAAACTACAGTTATGAAGTAGCAATGAAATAATTTTATGGTTGGGCATCACCACAACATGAGGAACTGTTTATCAAGGGTCATCATGGTAGGAAGGTTGAGAACCCCTGATCTGGAGTGAGTTAGCTGTCGTGATTGGAAACTCTAAAGTAATGACAAAGTAAAGGGTGGGTGTCAATTTTGGATTGGCATCGGCATTAAACATTTAGTTAAATATTTAACATGAAAAAGGCAAGAGAGAAGATAATCAAAGCTTGCTTATGAATCAGAAGTCCAAAGCCCCACCTCTAGCTTTGGAACCTTAAGTAGTACCTCCAGCCCGTCTGTAAAGTAAGACTGTGAGAGAAATCATCAAGCTTTCAAATGTCTTAGTTTCCCTTGCATCTGGTGAATCACAGCCGCAGTCACCTGGCTCCGTACTTGTTGCAATAGGGCACATTGTATTCTACTTCCCAGAGTAGAAGGG
The DNA here is from genome assembly GCA_025134845.1 of Neodon shergylaensis. NCBI lineage: Eukaryota > Metazoa > Chordata > Mammalia > Rodentia > Cricetidae > Neodon > Neodon shergylaensis. The sequence continues at coordinate 34,463,012 of JABTXL010000002.1, read as the reverse complement.
TGTGTGCTTTCTCTCTACAGTGACAACCACGTTTTCTTGAACAATACCTATTAAAGGTCACATTGAAGATCTGAGTCACAAGCCTTATGATTTAAATCTGAGCCTAAGTTTAAAAACGGCATGTCTAGAGCTTGCCAGTTTCCATTAAGAACCACAGTGTCAGTTTGAATTACTGCCGAATTAAGCAGGACCCCGCAGGATATTGTATCCCTTAGCAGAAGGCGTGCACGTTCTCCTTGGCTCCATTCTCTGCCTCCACGGTGGCAAAGAAAGTGATGTCAGACATCATGGACCTGCTTTTTTGTAAAGTCCCTAATTTTCCGGTAACATCTGACATATAGAGCTTTATCATGTCTGGTTCATAACACTCATCATGACTGTTGCTTTCTATACTGAACCTTTTTGGCTTCTCTTATCCCTGACAGAGGGAACCTCAAGCCCTCTGAGGACACCAAACATCATTATCCTGTCCCACAACAGAGCCCCGGCTCTAGTAAGTTCTCCCCTCACCATCTATGTGGGGATCTTATGTAATCCTCAAAATGACCTTCCAGAAAGGGCTGTGTGGGAGAAACGATGTGGCAGAGTTTGAGCTCCATGGCCACTGTCACACAGCTAGTGCGTGATGAACAGGAACTCTCCATGAGAGTTCCTCTATGAGACAATAAGTTTTCAGGGGCAGAGGAAGGACAGTCGTACTGTTTCCATTTTTCTTGAAACCTTTAACTTCATGGGCTCATGCATCTCCGGCGTGTGGCCGCTAAGTGAGTACGGTTGGGATTTTTGGTAAGCAGACACGCACATTACTTCAGATTTGAGTGCTCGATTGTGTCAGAATGGCAATAAAGAAAGAAAAAGGTGGTGAGCCACTGTGGTCTGTTTACTGTGCATTCCTGTAACTTAGCTTCTCTGTTCCCTCCTTCCCATTTTCTCTCAAGCTCCTCTTGGTTCTTGTAAAGTTGGACTCAGTTGGACTGGGTCTCCATAGTCTCTTTTCTTCCCCATGTACTTGCCACCAACTTTCCAACTATTTCCTGCTGTCTGTTTATATGTGACTTATGTTTCAATGCCAAATATAAAATTAAAAAAAGTTTAAAAGTTACGTGTGACGATCTACCTCCTAGATCATTTTCTAGCCTTTCTGCAGTACTTACCAAGTATAGTGCAAATGAGGTAAAGGTTCCAAAACAGACAAAAGCCCATGGCCTTGAAGACTTGCACACTGGGAAAGGTTCAGAAGTGTTCAATGGCTGGGCGCTGCCCTGAGACAGCTTCAGTGGGTATGAGGACAACTGGCAGAAGGCAGACTGCGAGGCTGTGCTGCTTCCAGAACCATGCTGTTAACTGGCTGAAAATGAAAATAAACATCTAGAAAGATCCCTGTTACACTTTACGGGGCTCCATCAGTCATTCAGGTGGCCGTATCCACGTGCCCAGTTCAGTCAGGGCATCCTCCAAGGACAGAGACTCAATTCCCAACATGTCAAACGAAGGGAACTGTGAGTGGTGTAGAGGGGCCCGCGGACGTGAGAAGTGCGTCTCGCCATCAGTGGCATAGCAGAGCACACACACCACACTGCCACGCCAGGGAGCTGCCTGGTTTCCAAGGAACTCTCTTTATTTGCTTAGGAAAGAGAGTTAGGGGGGAAAGCTGCCTTACTTAAGCCTGCTTTTCACAGGGCCAAACAGAATAAGACAATATTTGATGTAAACCTAAAGCAAATTAGGAATCACAATTTCATAATTAATTTAGTAGTATTTGAACTTGGTATCTCTGGAGGTTATGTGTTTCTCATCGGTTTTGTTTATGAAACGGATTTCTCAATCTCCTAGGCTACACTATGAAATGAGAGGAAGAACCAGCCAGGAACCCTGTGGGTTTTAGTAGGAACAGAGCTTTACCCTAAGCTCAGCAAGATGCCTGTCAGGTTTTCACCCAGGCAGTGCAGGGTGGCCGTCCCCCACCCCCACCCTCCATATGAAGGCCCCGCCCAGACCGATGTCTGTAGATATCTGGGAAGCAGCGGTGCTGTTCTGGTGCTCACAGGCCGCCCAAGGCTCCTTGGTCTGAGCTCAATGAGATGGGAGAGTGGAGAAGCAGGACTGTTTATAAAATACTCTTGGCGTTTGCAGTTTCTGAATACAATGCTGGAAGGTCCATGTCTCACCTCGCCATAATGAGTCAAATGATTTGGATACAAAATTAATAGAAATTAATAACATTAAAAACATTAGTTAGGGTTTCTCTTACTGTGAAGAGACGCCATGACCATGGCAACTCTTCTAAGGAAACATTTAACTGGAGCTGGTTTACAGTTTCAGAACTTGAGTTCATTATCATCAGGGTGGGACTTGCTGGCATAGGCGCAGACATGGTGCTAGAGAAGGAGCTGAGAGTCTTACATCCTCGACTCGCGGGCAGCAGAAAGTGGTCCGAGACACTAGGCGTGGCTTGAGCATATATGAGACCGCAAAGCCCCCACAGTGATACGCCTCCTCCAACAAGGCCACGCCTACGCCAGCGAAGCAAGGCCTACTAGTGTCATTCTGTGTGAGTCTATGGGGGCCAATGACATCCAAGCCACCACATGTACTTTCGAGCATGGAGACCTGGCGGGACTGGCACCGGTGCTGCAAACATTCCCTAACAGTGCGCTTTCTTTGCTTCCAGAAGCATCTGGCATGTCAGAGCCATACTGTCTTCCATGGGACCTCCTTTGAACAGCTTCCATAAATCACTTTTATGAACACGTTGTTTCAATCAAGGCCTGGAAGGACAGATATCCATCTTCTTCTCTGCAGGCCGTTGTAAGGTTTGTGTTATTTATTTTCATTTTTATTACCAGCGATATTGTTAATTTTAAGGGATTTTTCTAAAAAATGCCTTGGTAATCCTTTTCAGTAAGAACTCTGCAAGAAGATAACGCACAAGCTGTAAGGCTTTAACTTAACTATGAGATAGACGTAAATAAAAGGAAACAGGCTGTGGGGCGTCTCATTTCCATCATCGCATGTTCTGTGTGGTGCTCGGAGATACTAGGGATAGCGCAGGTTCCACATTGGCCGTAAACAATCTTTATGTCTAGGTTTACAAACCCTAAACTGAATAGATTCCATTAGTCTATATTAGGTGTGACCATACATCAGATTTTGCTAGATAATTTCAATCAGCCAATACTTATGGATAAAATGCACTTTGAAATATCAAACATCAAAACTGCATTTGTCCAGTATCAACTAGTGCAATCACCAGGGCGCTTTTAAATGGAGACTCTCAGTGGACCAATTGTCCTTCTTTTGTCTACCAAAAGGCGCTCACCTTAGGTTTCTTGAATGATAAAGAAGGCTTGTGTAACTGTGTGTGTGTGTGTGTGTGTGTGTGTGTGTGTGTGTGTGTGTGTGT
>JABTXL010000002.1:34402566-34459599 GCA_025134845.1 Neodon shergylaensis | reverse complement strand
TGTGTGTGTGTGTGTGTGTGTGTGTGTGTGTGTGTGTGTGTGTGTGTGTTAGCATTTTGCAATGCAATCTTGCTGGCAGGGCACAGCTTTCTCCTGGAAGTATGCTTGCCTCTGCAACAGCACCAAATAAAAGACTTTTATGTTGAAGACGCTGTCTAACAAAGACTGGATTTGGTTCCTGCATCTTTCATAGCTGGAACAAGCAGCAGAATATATAGGGTAAGGCCTGGAACATGGAGTGGACAGAAACTAAATAAAGAACAAGCAAGAAAGCACGCCCTACTGCCCAGCCTGACACATCTTTATTCCATTTGGTGGGACTTTTATTCTGTCCCAGGTGACAAATGTTTTCTCCCTAATAGACCTTTACTGTGTTTTAACTTTTTTATTTCTTTTATTCCTCTGAGAAATCAGAGCAAATTGTATGCAATCCTGGGCTAACTTCCGGTCTTTCATGTCACCTCCATGTGGGGTGTCTTGATTAGCTGTGCCTTGTAGGGCACAGCTGTGCCTGTTTATTAGGAATCGGGGCTGATGGGAACTTGTGCCCCATCTCCCCTCTACCTCCAGGCTGTGTTGTGGTAGCTTGCTGGACCCTGATGACTGTATCCATAGAAACAGACACACTTGGGAGGACTTGACATCACCTGAGTGTACCTCCCTCATCTGCAAGCAGGATTCTGCTTCGCCTGTCTGGCTTTAAGTTTTCATACCCAGAACTTGGTTTCCTTTTATGAAACTGATACTTTAAGAAAAATCATAGAAAATTTGAAATATACCCCTTAACACAATTTTAAGTGCATGGCTAACTTCTTATGTATTATGAATGTGTTCTTTGAGAATGGAGTAGTCTGTCTTCTTAACCTAAGTTCTGTACTTAGTGAAAAGCAGCTCTGCATACACCTGGCTCCAGCCCCCACCCTACTTCAATCTTCCATGAGTGTGGCCACTTCGGGTCCTGCTATGAACTGAACCATGATTGCTTGTCCTTCTTGGACAAGTTTGTTTCACTTGGCAAATTCCATCCTTTCTAATATTCTTTTCTGGGCATTGCTGCATTATAAAAGAATATTATTGTGTTTGTGCGTGTGCACGTGGTGGGGTGTGGATACCGTACAATGACCATGGGAGTCAGAAGGCAGCTTTGTGGAGCTCGTTCTCTGCTTTCATCTTAATGTGAGCTCAACGGCTCACATTTAACCCATACAGCTTTACCGGCTGAGCCGTCTCACCAGCTCACCTTTTTTTTAAAATTTATCTGTTGATAGTTCTTGAATCTACATGCTGATTATCATGAGTAATGTTCAATAAACTGTGAAAATGTTTCTTCAAAGATCTTTTTTTTTGGATATATACTCAGAAGAAGAAATGTGAGAGCATATGATAATCCCATTTTTAATTTTTGGGAAAAAAATTGCTGTGCTGTTTTTCCCAAGTGATGGTTAACATTTGAACACATGCCAACATTGTTCAAGCAGTGTGGTATCTCCATGTCTTAGCATGCTCGCTCCTTTTTGATAGGTGTGAGGTGACAGATTTCTGTAGCTGTGACTCGATTCCCTGATGACTTAACACAAGTTGAACACTACATGTCTGCTTAACGGATATCTCACCATTGCTTAGTTTTTTTTAGCTAAATAATATTTTCTTTTGGCTCTTGAGCGTCAGGGCCTCACATAGGTTTTATATATTAACTTCTGGGTGGATGTGCGGTGAGAACATACATATTGTTTCGTCCTTTGCTTCCTCCCCTAAACAGAGACTTTTTACTTGGTAAGATTCCATGTGTCCTTTTTGCCTTGGTCATCATTCTACTGTTGGTGTGAAAATAATCACAGTCAATGTTGTGGGACTATTTGTGCATGACTTCTACTTGTATCTTTTTTGGGAGGTGGCCTTAGGTTTAAGTCTTCAGTCAGTTGAGGATTGGTTTTAGTATATATTTATAAGATAAATGATCATCTCATTCTTTTCCAGTTTTCCTAATACATGGTGGTTGAGAGCCTGCTCTTACCCTGTAGTCACCTGAACTCAAGCCATGAGAGTCCACGTCATTGGGTGTACATAAGACCATGTGCGACTCTCTACTCTGTCCCCTTGATCCACTTGTCTGCTTTATAGTGCATCATTTTCTTTTAATGTTCATGGCTTTGTAGTCTATTTTCATGTGAAGAAGCATATTACAGGCCCAGACATGCAGTTCTGGCTTCTCAAAGTGATTTTGTTATTATTGTTCTTTAGAGTTCCATATGAATTTCAGGATTATAATTGCTATTTCTGTAGCAAATTCGACTGGGGCTTTGAAGAGCTTGCATTGATTTTGTGAAGCACTTTGGTTAGTATAGACATTGGAGCAAAATTAAAGCTGTTAATCTATAAACATGAAGTCCTCCATTTGTTTATGTATTCCCTTGGGTTTTTCAGCAACATTTGTAGTTTTCAGTATTCAAATATTTTGCAAGCCTGGTTGAACTTGTTCCTAAGTGTTTTCTAATTTTCTATTTTTATTGATTTATTTTGTTTACAGTTTCATGCTGTATATGATATATCCTGATTATTCTCTGCTGCTACCCTCTCAAACTGCCTTTATCTTTACCAGTCTTTCTCCCAAGTTCCTAACTTTTTAAAAAAGATTTATTTATTTTATTTATTTATTATGTATACAGTGTTCTACCTGAATGTGTCTTTGCAGGCCAGAAGATGGCACCAGATATCATTACAGATGGTTGTGTTCAATTCCCAGTAACCATGTGGTTGCTGGGAATTGAACTCAGGACCGCTAGAAGAACAGTCAGTGCTCTTATCCTCTGAGCCATCTCTTCAGCCCCCAGTTCCTAACTTTTGGTTATGTTTTGTGAATCATTTTTTTAAATGGGGCAGTCTGTGTGCTCATTGAAATAGAAGTATTCATTGGATCCTGATCAGATCACTGTCGAATCACAATGGTTTCCTGTCTGTCAGCAGCAAACAAGTTAGCAGTGGGGGATAGGATCCCCTGAGTCCCTCATCCATTGATACCTGACTGGAGACATGCTCATTCTTGCGCGGACCCAGGGTAGGCACCCAGAGATGCTATGAGTTTATGATTGCGTGGCTGTATCTTGACCATAAGATGACATTTTGCAACCTTGCTGATCATCTGACTCTTAGATTCTTTCCACCCCATCTTCTAAAATGTTCCCCGGGACTCAGAGGATATTGGCCAAGTGTCTAGTGAAGGGCTGAGCTGTTGCATAATCTCGGCATCTTGAGCAGGGCAGCCATGAGTTTATGTATTCTCTCCCATTCCCTGGAGAGGCAATGCTTTTCTGATTACGGCTGAGAGCAGCAATTGTCTATAGGCATAAACATGCATCTTTAGCAGGCAGCTTGACATTGTGTCAATTTAGCTAAACCACCTGTTCCTAAGTATTTTATGTCTTATGGTAAATGAGATTGTTCTTGTAATTTCTTTTTTTGACTGTTAGTTGTTATTATGTAGAAACAAACTATTTTGGTGTTCATTTTCTATCCTGAAACTGTTTACTTTATTAGTTCCGATGCTTTTATATGAGAGCCTAAGAGTTCCTTATAAGATGATGTCATTACCGAACAGGTGATTTTACTTCTTCCTTTCGCATAACGATGCTTTCAATTTCTTTTACTAGACTTTTAATGCTATGTTGGTAAAAATGTACCAAAATTTGCATCTTTTCCTTGTTACTAATTTTAAAGGAAAACTTTTAGGTTTTCATAATTGAATATGATGTCTGATTGGGCTTTTTATTCATGACTTGTTACGTCAGGGTAATTTCTTTCTATGCCTAAATTGCTGAGCTGTTTTGTTTTAATCATAGAAGAGCATTAAATTTTGACAAGTATTTCCCTATATCTGCTGAGATGCTCCTCTGATTTTTATACCTTTTTTATTGTAAGATAGTGCGTCTTTTGAAATGGCTTTTGGGTATTGAGCCATTCTTGCAACCCAGGGGTAAATTCTACTGTCTTGGTCTATAATCTTGATTCTGTGCTGTTGAATTTTGGGTAAGGATTTTTTTCATCTCTGCTCATCAGAGATCATAGAGTATTTTCACCTGGCTTTGTCAACAGCCTTGGCCTTATGTAAGAGGTTTTGTAGCAATCCTCCTCTTCCATTTCTTAAAGCATTTGAAAAAGAGTGTTGGTTTTCCTTAAGTATTTGACAGTTTTCCAGTAAAGCAGCCTAAAGCCTTTCTTTGTTGGAAGGCATCTGGTAGTTGTTAGCGTAGTTAACTTAGTAGGCAGTTACAGGTTTGCGCAGGCTTTCCCACTCCTACAGAGTAACCACCGGTAGGTTGTAGTCTAGTTGCCGTTTAGGTTATAATCTGCTCCACTCAGACTACCCAGCTGCTTAGTATCTGGTTGTTCATGTTAGCCCAACAATATTTTTTTTTATTTCCGATGTAGCATGGACTCTCCAGTGCCCCTCCTTTGCTTCTGGTTTTATTTATTTTAATTTTTCTCAAGAAAAATTGTGTATTTCCCAGCCTCATGTGATGCTCAAGGATTTCTTCTTATAGATAAATAAACAGTTCCTCCACACCATTATACCTGTATTTTTCAAATCATCCTTTTCCCCTTCTTTTGGAGAAGAAAGCCCATTTTATGTTGTTTCAATGAAGTATTTTTCTGAAAAATTGTATAATTTAACTTTTGGCCATCTTCGTATCTTCATTGTTTCTGTTTTGGAGTCTCTCAAGTTCCAGCATTTCATTTAACTTTAAGAGCACAAAGAAACGGAAGGATCATTAAATGTTACCTACTGGTGTTTCTCAATCTCTAGATTGGGTGGGGCCATTCTTTGTGGCATAAGATTGAATCATACATTTTAGAATTTTTCAAATCTCTTGATTCCCCAAACCAAATGCCAATAGCGCCTGATAATTTCAGCTGTTGAGATGTATTTGAATCTCCCCTCCCAGTGCTGAGGAGGTCTGCTGGTGCCTGCACGCCTCGCTGGACACTGATGATGTGGTTGGTGAACTGGGCACAGGGTGCAGCTAGGCCCTTTTCTGCTTTATCATACTTCTCAAATCCCTGGTTTTCCCAGCCATCTAAGGCACATCTGCTGACTCTATATATGCTCTGTCGTAGGACTGGTGCTTGTAGTTGGTATTTAAAGGAGATCATGTTTGTTTGGTTAAAAAACATGATTAAGTGGAAGGTCATATTAGAATGTAGTTCTGTAAAATAACAGGAGAAGGCTGTCTCTGGGGATGCAGAGAAGCAGTTGGGCCTGGCCCTCAGGAGAAGTGTTTGTACAGACACCACAATGGTAGTTGGTCAGTTGCAAAAATTGGAAAAGGGGGAAACAGAAAAAAAACTGACACCTGAGGAAAGTGTAAAAATGAAGGATTCTTGTCTGCATGCACCTTAGTTTCAATCCCCCACCCAGGCCGCAGGCTTCCTCAAAACACTAGAGGATCAGTCTGTGGGGAGCTGGCTGGCAGAAGCTGGGTTCTGATTGACCCTCTCCAAATTGCCTTGCCTGACTGCTGACTCCACCCTCCTCTTCCTCTTCTTGCTAGCTCATCTCCCATTCCTTATGCCTTCTGAATGTGGAGAAATGGTTTGGCCAGTTCTGTTCCTTCTCATTCTGCCAGAAGCTGGAGCCAAGTTTAAATTAAAATTAAAAAGAAAGGACAAAGAAACATTTAACCGTCATGAATTTGCCCCCTCCCCCACCCCCCGCCTTCAAAGCTTGGGTAAGGCTCCATCTCCTTGTGACTTACGGTAATAGGTGTAGGACCTCTCCAGGGAAAAGTAAATTTTTGTTCCTTTCTGTTGTTTTGGAGTTTTATGTAAAAAAGGAAAAAAGAAATCACAGAATTCTCTACTCCAGAGGTTACTTAATAGTCTCTAATGGAAAGAAGTCAAGCTTTAAGGAAAGAGTTCTACTTAGAAGCATCTCGCTTCTTACAGTGGGATTACTCTCCACATCTTCCTTAGCTTCCACAAGAAGACACAAAAAGCCTAAGATGAGCCCAAGACTGCTAGCAGAATAAGTCTTTGCTTCCTAATAAAATGAGAAGTTCTGTGTGATAAGATTTCTCATCTGTAAAAGGCCACATTTATGAAGAAGGAAAAATAGCAACAAAGGATTTCCATTATCATGCTTAGTTATTTATGGCTCCGTGCCTTAGCTACTGGGTGGGGGTTTTAAAAGCAGTGTTTTCTTGCCCCGCTCTCTTTTGTACATAGGACACGAAGTTATATTTGACTTCACGGAGTTTCTCATTTCCTGAAATAGACTGCCAGGTCTATAAACATTGAAGAATAAATATTAGCTTTATGAGAACACGTTTCTCTACTAGTTGAAAAATAGCATGTAATAAAAAATACAAGGATGTAATATTGAAAATTATAGATCAATATGGCTTCTTACTGTGGATGTATATCTACTCCTTACCCATGGAGTCTGCGTTTTCGGGAAAATGCATGCTGTGTAGTCTCACTTGTGTCTGTGATGAATATCCACCCTTCATATGCAACAGTATATCTCAAGTGACTATTGCCTCGCTAGTGAAATGTTTGGCCTTATTTTCCATTATGATATGGAGTATGTTGTGATCCGTCACTCTTACTGCTAGGAATTTTGAACAATACAAAGTCAGTAAAATGCTTGTAGATTCCTTCTCTGGCAAAACACGTCCCCTGCCCCAGAAAAAGAAGTTAGCAAACCTACTGACAGTTTTGAAAGAAAAGGGAGTTTTGTGAGGGATGTTTTAAAAAGTCAACTGTGACCTTGCACAGCTAGTCAGCACTTCTAATGTGTGCCAACTGGAGTCCAAAGTCCAAACCCTAATTATATGTTTAGAGCAGCAATGGAAGCATGTCAGCCATCAACTGTGGCTCCAAACCCTTCCAGTCATACCTCAAAAGAAGGCAGAGTAGCCCCACATGAAGAGGGTTTGCAATGAAACATGCTTTCAGAGAGAAAATGCAGCAAAGTGTGTACCAGTAGTTCCCTTCCATCTGAGAGTGGCCATGATGGTCTTCCGACAAAACACACATGACCATTGACTTCGGACATCACTTACAGCCTCCCTACTGCCTTGAGTCTGCATTGTCCCGCGCTCGGAAGACCTTCCGGAAGTGATCAGCCATGTGTGCTTTAGCTCAGAAACAAGACAAATAGGCCTGATAGGAATGTCTCTTTCTAATTAATTATCTGTCTTGCTGTACTTTTCTCCAGATAATTCCACAAGCATACGGACTGTTATCGTGAAGTAGCTTAAGCTCAGGTGAAGGCATAAAGCCCACACACCTACCCCATCCTTTACAGTGTCGATGGCACGGCTCTGATTTTTAAAATTCAAAAGAAAATTGCTCTCCTTCCTATTCTTCCTTGCCCTGATGTAAGGTTTCCCACTGACGTGTATGTAACTGTCATTAAACATGTTTGTGTCCACATATCCCGTTATATGGAGGAACATGTGGTACTGATTTTCAGTTTACAGAGATGGGATCCTGCTGAGCATCCCTTGGCAGCTTGTTTCCCTCTGAACCTTGTTTTTGAGCATCATCTACATTATTAGCCAGTTCTCCACATAAAAAGTACCATATGTCCAACCTCACAGAGCAGTATTTATCATTCTTTTGTATTTTGTGGATGGTCACCTGCCTGTTCCCATCTCTTCTTGACAGTCAGTGTACAAATGGTGCTGGAACTTGCTTTGTAGACCAGGCTGGCCTCGAACTGGCAGAGAGACCCCTGCCTCTGCCTCCCAAGTGCTAGGATTAAAGGTGTGCGCCTTTACCCACAGCTTTGTCTGTCTTTACTAACCACAGAGTTTTTGTTTTATATTGCTATTTGTACAAGATGTGCCAGTCTTCTTCTTTCCTTAATTTTTTTAATGAGCAGTTCTAAGGATGGTTTACCAGATCCATCTCAATCCAGTCTAGTTGTATCAGAAGGTGAGCAACACCAGCAATGTCAGGACGAGGACATTACAAAGAGTAGCAAAGAGGACAATTTCCAGTCTCGCACGTCTGACATTCGGGCGGCATCCACAGGGGATACTTTTGGAGTCACATTTGCGGATTTGTTCACACTCCGTTATCTCAGAGGTCAGCTCATAGAGAGTCCTTTTCCATTAGACAAGAACATTTTTTTCTTTTTGTCCTTGGATTTCTAATAACATTTGGAAAAGATGTACATGATTCATAAAAACTTCAGTACCTTGTTAAATATTTCAGACCAATCTCATCGTAAACGTTTTAGTGTCTGGTTCCTTCACAAAATGAGAGCTATTAAATTCTCAGGTGAGGGTTGGAGGTGTGGCTTAGCTGCAGAGAGCACCTGCTGATTCTGCAGAAGACCAGAGTTCATTTCCACCATCCTTGTCCATAATGCCACTCCAGGAATCCATCGCCCTCTTCTGGCCTCCAGCGGCAACTATACTCAGTTATACACACTTATCTCACACAGACACACAGGCATACATAATGACTAAGAATGAAATGAAAATGGACGTGGTAGCCTACACTGTCGATACATGCACTCAAGAGTTAGAAGCGGGCTGTTATCTAAGAGTTTGTGGGCAGCTAGGTCTCCATATAGAATGCCAGGCCAGTCAGGGGGACATAGTGAGACCCTGTCTAAAATTGGAAAATAAAACACCTAATCTTTAATTTTTTTTTCTTGGGTGATAAATATTTTATGAAGAATTTTGCCTAGCATCTGATAAATTGTGCTTAAGTGGTCAAATAAACGAATGAATTAGTCTTTGTAGATGGGACATGATCATTTGTTTTAGTGGTATTTCTGAAATCCTATTAAACATCTTTTATCTTTTAAAGCAATGAACTTCAATGCTTGAACCTCTGTGATTCAAAACAAGTTAACAAGTAAATGATCCGAGTTTACCGAGGGATTCAATTTCCAGGAGATTAAAATTAAAGTATGGGTTTCCTAGTTTATTTGAAGCTCTGAAGAAGGGTCCTCCAACATTAAAAGTTTACAGCTCATATATACCTTAAGATTCTAGGCTATTTCCAAGTCCTGCTTTGTTTTGCTGCTCTAAGAAAGTACATTTTGGGAATCGATTATATCTGTGTACAAGAACATGCATTGAGCCAATCTCTACCACTGAAACAAAGCAAAACAAAAAGCCCAACAACTTTAAAAACTGAGGAGTAGTTTGAGTGGAGAAGATGCTTCCCCTGCTAAAGTTCTTGGGCACAAACAGGGGGATCTGCATTCTGAACCCAAAATGTAGGTAAAAATTCAGGCAAGAAAGTACATGGTTTTACTCCAAGAGCTAGAGAGGCAGAGGCACGAAGGTCCTTGGAACAACCAAGTCAGACAGCAAAGCCAAACTGGTGAGTTCTGGGTTCAATGAGAGCCCCTATCTCAAAGTTAGAAAAGAACGGAGGAAGACTGCAGACACTTGACCTCATGCTTGGCTTAGACATACACATGCGCGCACACGCACATACACAAATGCACACACACTCATTTGCACAACTTTCACTTGAATGCTCACATACACGCACGCATATGCGAGCACACACACACATAAATTTTAAGAAAGAATAGTCTTTCCTCGTTCAGTTGCTGAGTTTTAAATTGTTCCTTTTTGTGTGCTGTAGATCATGACAGCGTAAATGACCTGACCACTTTCCAAATGCAGTTTCTATCTAAAATGAACAAGTATCGAGCAGCACCTTTGGTCATCCTTGGCAGTGCTCTGGTCATTACTGAAAGTCAAGTGTATAGAGCTCTCATTTCTACGCACCCCCCCCCCCTTAATCTTTATTTTGTTGTACTTGATGGAATTCTGCTAAGCTAAGATTTGTGCCAAGTTTAATTTTCACTAGACTTTTGTAGCTAAGCATAAGTCCTCAGAAAATAGAGTTTCTGTCAGAAATTCTGACATGCCCTCCCTATTGCTACTCTGCCGCCTGCCTGTCACCGCAACTGCCTAGCCTGGTGTGGATGTGTGCCATCAGCAGGGAACTGCTGTCCAACCTCGGCTCCTGACTTTAAGTAGGGCTTTTCTATGGTAGGATGGTATTTATAGGGTAACATAACTCCCAATCAGTTTATCATGTCTCTCGACGCTAGCATCATTGGGTTCATGTTCACGATGCTCGTTAATATATGTGGTGTGTACTCAACAGATTGTAAGTTCTGTTTCTGATCACTTTAGAAGACCAATCTGTTCAGCATCTGCATTGCCGTTCAGCTCAAGTCACTGCCGGACCTGCAGGCTTCCATGCTTTCCTGTCCACTCTCTCAGGGGGCTGGATAGAGTGACGGACAATTATTCATTTTTCACTTCTCTGATAATTTCATACATGGATACAGTGAAATATGGTCACATCCACCCCACATTTCCCTCTTCCAACCTCTCCCAGCTCCCCCTCCACGTCCCCCTCACAACTTCATCATCCTCTCCTCCTCTTTTTCTTTATACAATAACTCAGAGTCTAATTAGTGCTCACATCTTCTGAGTGTGGGCAGCCTACCAGTGGCTGCTGGGAGAGAAGGCTGATTCTCTCCCCCATCAGTAGCTGGATGGTTACTCCAGCTCCTCCCCATCCATGCTGGGGATCAGGTATCAGAACTGAGGAAGCAGGTCTTGTTGTGATCCTACTACTTTGATTTTTTTTTAATTTCAGAGGCCAGGTTAATTTTTATAAGTAGCAATTACTACCAGGTAGCTTAGTGGGAGAAAGGCTGGTCACGACATTGAAGTATGAATTTTTCAGCCAAAGCTTGAGAAATTATCCATCACAATCTAAAATGGCACATAAGAGTAGAAAATGTAAATGTAGGTCTTTGTTCAGATAGGCAAATTGTCGTCTTTGTTTTGAATATGTTGGAACCCGACTTTGAAGTGTTTTCTATGGAAACAACATGCAAAATTTAAAGATTTAATGCATCATCCCCCAAAATGTTGACCAGACAAAATTAGATAAAGAGATCGAAGCAGAAAACAGCTGGTGTCAGGAACTGGGACAACAAACCATTCATTTCAGGTGTTCTCTTAGTGCCTGCACCGTAGAGGGAAATACCTAGGGATGCTGGGTCTCAAGGTGGTTTGGCAAGAGAGAACTCACAACTGGAAAGGCTCCTGATTGGTGAGCACAGGCATGTTTCTGGAATCAAGGATGCTCGTTGTCAAGGGCAGTGGTACTCTGGATAACTGCTGTACCCTAAGCTTGCCGCTGATGGAACCCTTCACTGCAGCACCAAACGCCTCATCCTCCTCATGAATCTTTAATTCCCTTCCAATATTTTGACTCTAAGATGATCCACTCTGAGAGGAACTATGGAAGGTTGGACCTGGGCCAGCATGAGGAGATTATGTTCATTTATCCAACAGTGAATTTACCTAAAGTCAATTGTAAACTTCATTTGGATATAGGTCTCCTAATGAACTTCTTTTAAAAATGAAGTACTATTTACATTGAAGGGGTGTGTATTGTTGGTGTGACTCAGAAAGTGAGTGTTTTCATTTGCATATAACATTTTATTTCCTCTTAATAGCAAGACGTTAGTCTAGAAGAATAATAAGGCATTGATATACAAGGTACCTGACTTTCGATTGTGTCTCCATTAGAGATAGGGGTTATAGAGTTCAGATATTTGTGCTCCCCTTGCCTGAGAGATAAGGGAGGAAAAGATAAAGGGCAATTGCCCGCCAGCTTTCTCTTCCCCGTAGTCCCAGGTTTTGGCACACAGCCAGTGTTTCTACAATTTAATTTTGTCTCCTGAATGCACTGAGTTGGCTCAGTGAGTACTAGTGGCTGGAGCTAAGAAAGGGAACTCCCTTTTAAATAACACAAGAAATGAATTTTTATGGAAAAGACATTTTTCAGATTCTTTCCCAAAATATGAATGACACTTGAATAAGTACTACAAAAGACAATTTTCCAGATAATTTTTACATGACCGTTTCCATTTATTTGGAATTTTACACACACACACACACACACACACTATTTATGCACAGTTAGAAATTCCATCTTAGAGCTGGGGATGGTCAGTCCAGAGGCAGAGGTGGGTGGATGTCTGTGAGTCCTGGATGTCATAGTGCAACCCTGTCTCAAAAGAGAGAGAGAAATCCGTCCCTGAAGTTTAGCAGACTGTGTGATTGTGTGTCTGCTTAGAAGGCTGAACTAAGAAGATGAAATTTTGATTCATGGAAAGGAATTTTATGCCTTTAAAATTTTTGGAGTGAAAATCCATTAGTTAAAACTTTTGGCAGTCCTCACAAGCATCTCTAGTTGACAGCTTACATGGCCACAGTCCTGAGAGGAACAGGGCTTTCAAAACTCCAGCTCGATTTGCTCATCAGAAATACTTGCAAGTAAAGGCTACATGTTGAGAAAATACACTTGCAAGCAAATTACCATTCAAAAACGGTAGTGTGTATAAACTCCTTAGCAAATACAGTTTACCTGTTTTCACCCGTGCTTGTCTGAGCAAAGCATCCCAGCACACACAGATGCTCTGGGGACTGTCATCCTCAGTGAGAGCTCACTGCTGCTTCAGTGAGCGAATGTCAATGCTACATTTCTATACAAAAGGGAGGTAATAAGGCACAAGCGCCAATAACCTTTTATTTTTCTACACATGTACTTTTTTTTTTCAAAATCGCCTCACACAGCTTCATTTTGCTGAGGTCCTGGAAGGCATGTGTAGAAGTTGGTGCATAGCAACTCACAGCAAACATTTGTATGGTTGCTGAACAAATAAATAAGATCATTAATTAGAGGTGGCCATGAAAGGTGACTTTGCCAAAAACCTCTGACTTCCATGGGCTGGATACCAGATGGGAAGGGTTTCCCTTTCATGTTCTGTCTGCAAAACCCCGTTCTATTTTTTGCTGTGGCTTTTGGCAGGCTCTGTTTTCTCGGCCCTGCATGTTCCTTGCCGTGTGTGAGCATATTTTCCTGGAACAAAAATGAAGGAAAATATGCTTTATGAGTTTTTAAAACTGCAATCCTCCTTTCTACTAGTTCATTCACATAGAGAGCCTAAGAGATGAGAGTCACAGACTAAAACAAACAAAAATAAAAACAAAACAAAACAAAAAAGGAAAAGAAATGGCCAATCTGATTTCATCTATACAACGAATCCAGCAATTCTTCTCACAAAAGGTTAACTTCTGCTTCTGAGAAATTTTATTTTTGTGGGTTTATGGCCACAGGCACACTGTTCTTACTAAAAATAATATCTGTATTTTCTTATTACTTATTCATACAGGAAGTTCTCTTTGCACATATTAGTGACTATAACTTCATGGTAGGTGTTATTTATTACTTAGGGTTTATAAATAAGAAAATTTAATCATTGACCTTTTAAGAAGCGTGACTAGTAATGAGTTAATTTGGGGTCTCTTGTGCTCCTTTCCAGGCCCCCTCTCTCTTCCCTCCCTCGCTCTTTTCCGCCACCCATCTTGCCAGTTTCCTCCCCTTTTCTTTTCTCTTATTTTCCTCATTGTCTTTTTTATTGCAAAAGATCACACTTTGGAGATAGGTTATTTTATTTTCTGATATGGTATTATGAGAAAATGTTAATCACACAAAGGTGGGAAGGCATTTGCAGTGGCAGTTAGATATTACCAGGATATGTCACTGCAGCCTTCCCATTCACACATACATGAATTCACCTTATCTGTGGGCATATCGCAAACTGAGTTGTAGCCCTCACTGCATTTCTATAATATCCTCTGATATATGTATCAGGACTAGAATTCAAATTTAGCATATAATAAAAATACAAAACTTACAAGCCTATGTCACCGACATCTATATAGCAGCCTAAAACATGCACTGTGACATTTCCCTACCCGACCCCAAGAGCAAACAGTACTTTTTCCAGAACATCGTATACATGGAAATCACATGATTATATGTGACTCTGCGTCTGGTTCCCTTATTATGTGCTTCTAGATTTGCTTTGTCATTCTTTCCTATCCTTTGCTGTTTCTATTTTTCTATACTTTGTCCGTCTCTTACTAATCGACGCCTGTACTCTTTAACAAGTGTGACTGAGCTTCCGAGAGCATTCTTTTTTTTTTTTTTTTTGTTTTTTTTCGAGTCAGGGTTTCTCTGTGGCTTTGGAGCCTGTCCTGGAACTAGCTCTCGAAGACCAGGCTCGTCTCGAACTCACAGAGATCCGCCTGCCTCTGCCTCCCGAGTGCTGGGATTAAAGGCGTGCGCCACCATCGCCCAGACTCGAGAGCATTCTTGTACAAGTCCTTTCCTTGGCGTGAACCTTCATCTTTGTTCGGGCACACTCTACAAGTACAGCTGTATGCAGGTGCAGACTTGGCGTTAGGAGATTGTTTACATCCCTATCATCAATCCATGGTCCTTTTAGTTATCCACATCCCCAGTAGCACTTGGCCCTGTCGGTCTTTCTTCATCCTAGCCATTCTGGAAGTTTCGTAGCTGTACTACACCACAGACTGAAGTGCATTTTCCTTGACCAGTGTGCTGGAATCATTTGCATGTGGTTACTGTTCATTCATAAATATCCCTCTGTACTGTGCACATTAACATAGTTTTCTCATTTTTATACTGGGTTGCTTGTATTCTATGTTTGAGGTAAAGCATTCTCCATATATATGATATTAGTATTCACCAGATATGTGTTTTGCTAGTGTGGTCTTGAAGACTGACTTCGCTAGAGTCTCCCAACAATGCCTTTTGTTACATAAGCGCGGGTTTTCAGTTTTCAGATATATTTCTCAAGATTTTTTCCTTCCTTCCTTTTCTATTCTCATTTTTAAAACTCTTTAACATGAAGCAAATCAATTTTTATTCATTGTGCCTTATAGTTCTAATCCTTATGTTTAGATTTATGTTTTATATTGAACTAATTTTTGTTTATTATATGAGATCAGTGTGGAATTAATTGGTTTCTATGTGGGCGGTTAATTTCTCAGCAGTATTTGTAAAAAAAAATTCTTTACTTATAGAAATTCCTAGGTGCTATTTCCCAAAATCAAATAATACTATTTTGGGGCTCTACTGCATCCCCCTGATTTTCGATCTCTTCTGCCAGTACCACAGTATGAGAGTTAGTTTTCTGTTGCTGCCATCAAACACCATGACAAGACAGCTTATAAGTCCTGGTATGACTAAGTAATAAGGAAATATTGTAGTTATTATTTCTAGCAAGAACAGGCTGCCTGTGACCATAAAGCCACAAAAATAAAATTTCTCAGAAGCAGAAGAGTTAATCTATTTTGTGGAAATCATTGTTAGATTTGTTGCATAGATGAAATCAGATTGGCTAGTTCTTTTTTTGTTTGTTTGTTTGTCTGTCTGTCTGTCTGTCTGTCCATCAAAGTGGAAGGGCATGGCAGTACGTGGCAGAAGCAGGAAGCATCACATCTCCAGACCACAAATATGATGCTTTAAGAGCAAACTGGAACTAGAGCAAGGATTTAAAGTCTCAAAGCCCGCCTCCAGGGACATATCTCCTCCAGCAAGGACATACCCCGTAAACCCCTCCAAACAGGCTCAACAATCCTGAGAAGAATGTTCAAATATCTGAGCTCAGGGAGGACACTCATTCAGACTGCTGTAGACTTAGAGTTAGTCTTCCTGTCAGGTGGTATAAGCTTTTGTTCCTTGCTTTCAAAAAGTTTGTATCTTGCTTCTTGTGACCCTTTTTACACATTTAAGAATTAGAAGGCTGGTTGCTAAAGATAAAAACAAAATCAGCCAACCAGGCAGGATCATCATTGGGAATATGTTGATATTCAGCCTCAAACTGGGAAGAATTGATGTCTGAATATTGAGTTTTCCAACCCATAAACTTAAACGATCTTTCCATTCATATGGATCGTCTTTAATATCTCTCATAATATTTTGTTGTTTGTATTACAGAAATCTTATATGTCTATTATTTAATCTTGGGGTTTATATATATACTTATATACATGTGTGTATATACATGCAATATATATTGTATATATACACACATGTATATAAGTATATATGTACATATATACATACAATATATATATTGTAGATGAAGAGCTCAGTAGTTTGAATGTATTTCTTGTTGAATGTATTTCTTGGCTAAGTTTACAGAAAAGGCCAGGGAGTAGTGTAAACATGGGAATATCAAGCTTACTTGGTACCCAAGATCTTGGTCTCCAAATATCATTAGCCATTGGTGGGAACTTGAGTTCTCTGGAAAGTGGCTGTTTCAATGGTTGTGGAGTAAAAACAGAAGATGATCTTGGAGCATCTTAGTGAACGTGGCGCATATGTATATATGAATATATATGTATATATATACATATATATTCATACATACACACACACACACACACATACAATACACCAGAAAGTCTGCTGGTTTATAATGTATAGCGAGTGAAATAGGGTCTGTGCTGTCGCCGTTTAGTCTGTTGGAGTTTGAAGGCATAGTCGCTAATGCACACTGTATACATTCATCTTCATTAGTCATTCCAAGGAGATGGTTTCTGATGCAGGTGGGCGAGCTACTCCCAGGCATTTTAATTTGCCAATTATTGTACCCATAGCTAAGAACAAATAGTGATTAGTTTAACATTTTGCTCACTGGGCAGCTTAATGTTCTTGTCACCTTATATTGAGTTTTAAATGTGCAAAGCCCAAAGAATGTCAAACATATTTCTCATACTTGCAGGGGTAGGGGCATTCCTAGTAATCTGAATTGCTTCAAGGTAGAGTAATGGAGGGTTCTGGTGACAAGTAACAGTACAAGAGAATATAGCGAGAGAGCATCGAGGAGGGCGCTGTAAGTGCATACGGTGGATTGATTATACAGTCTCAGATGGGTCTCTTCAGTTTCTTCCTCAAAAACCCCACTTGCCAGCATGTGGGGTCCGTGTGTTGGCATGCCGGTTTGGGTTACTCCAGTTGCCAGCATGTGGGGTCAGAGTGCTAGCTTGGCAGTTTGGGTTACTACTGTTCAAAGAAAGGAAGAGCCCACTGTGATCCCATTTCTAAAACACCCTTTGCTTAAGTGGTTTTCCTCTTTGAGTGTTCTGAGGCGCCAGGGGTCACCCCAAACAGAATGAGACGCTGTGATGGTGAACCTAACGAAGATTCACTGCCTTGCATATCGGGCAACATTGCCCTAGACATCCATGACTCTCCGCTGTGACCGAAAATGGAACAAAACAAAACCCCTTACCCTGCGTGGCAGAGAAGTCCCTTTGCAAAAGCCCAGAGCGTGTAGCGGTTTCGCCGCTACTCTTTCATCCGG
The DNA here is from genome assembly GCA_025134845.1 of Neodon shergylaensis. Lineage (NCBI taxonomy): Eukaryota > Metazoa > Chordata > Mammalia > Rodentia > Cricetidae > Neodon > Neodon shergylaensis. The sequence continues at coordinate 34,442,354 of JABTXL010000002.1, read as the reverse complement.
AATCAAGTGGGCTCATTTCTGGGGACTTCACCTAGTGCCATTGTTAGCAGAAAAGATTATTTATCATTTCAAGCAGGCATCCCCAAAACAAACTTTATTTGCTTGTCTCTTAAGGAATTTGTTTGCATATAATGTTGTGCTCACACTACCGATAAGAGAAATGTATTTAATAACTACTCAGGATTAATATGCTGTGGTATGCATGGCTGCCTAATTTAATTTATCTCTGATTAAGCCTATTATGTTTGAGATCACTTTACAGAAGAGACTTTTTTGCCAGCTGTAAGCTTATTTGAATTGTAATATAAGTTAATAATGTGTGAAATAACCAGTGGTGCCTGCTTCTAAATGTTAATTGTGCCAGCTGACTTCCCGAGTCGATGCATGCCCAGATCATCCATTGACATTACTTAATATTTTGCATTAAAAGCTATATTAGAAAAATTTGAAAATTCACTTCTTTAGTAGGCAGAGACAAATGGAATGGTGCTGCTTCAATTCCAAAACCCAGAAAAAAGCCTATTGCATTATAGAAAGGAATCTGAAAAAAAATCAATGATTAATTAATCACATAAGATGATATTGAATATAACACATACATACCTCTTCTGTGATTTCTGTTCTAAATATATTCCTTCATTATCAAATCATGAGTGAATCAAATGAAGCATTAACCTTAGAGACTTGGCAGTGATTTCCCCCGCATCTGCCTTAGTATCCAGGCCATCAAGTGTCTTCAATGGATTCATCATGAGAGAAAAGGGCCTTGGCTATTACTGTTTGGTGGCTTATCTTTATATTATAGGCCAAATTATTTATTATGTTTATGGTATGCCAACTTTGAATCACAAACCATTACTCCTTTTAAATCTTTTAAGAGGCCACCTCCAAAACAGTGATTATACTATATTTCCTTCATCGTAATCATTGGCATGGTACATAGTTCCGTGCAATCTATAAGTTGTATTGCTTCAAATGTAAACTTACTTATCTATAGATGAATTTATGTTTGATAATCTTACAGCTTCTCACCTAGCCTTTTTTCATTCGTTCTTTATTTTCTCCTTGTTTGGAATGCCTTCTCCTGCCATCTAACGCAATTCTGCCCAGTGGCTCAGGCCCTCTTGAAATCCTGCATACCCACAGCAGGCTTCCTAACCATCTCAGGCCCTTGACCACTTCCTCCGCAAACTTGTCTTGTAGTCAGTTGCTCTAGCCATCTTGTTTTTAAAAATAGTGATGTTAATAGCTAGTGATGATTGATGACCAGAATGCAGACATGACAAGGGAGAAATATGTACCACAAACCCTATATGAATACATACATGTTTACCACTCTAAAGGCAGTGAAATGTCATTGGATACTGCTCTTTTGTTTCCCAGCCGCCCAGACAAGAATGATCACACAAAACCTATATTAATTACAACACTGTTTGGCCAATTAGCTCAGGCTGCTTATTAACTAACTCTTGCATCATAAATTAACCCATTTCTATTAATCTGTGTATCACCATGACACTGTGGCTTACTGAGTAAGGTTCTGTTTTGGCATCTTTCTCCTTCGGCAGCTACATGACATCTCCTTGACCCCACCTACTCTCTCTATATCTCTGTTCATATTCCCCCCCCCCGGCTTTACTCTGCTAAACCATTGGCCCAAAAAGCTTTAATTCATTAACCAATGGTAATAAAACATATTCATAGCATCCAAATGTTGTAGAAGAGAGTGAGCCTGCTTTTGGTCCCAGCCGTCCCGCTAGCTTACACCCGAATTAATCACACAGAAACTATATTCATTTAAACACTGCTTGGCCCATTAGTTCTAGCCTCTTATTGGCTAACTCTCACATCTTGATTAACCCATTTCTATTAAAACTGTGTATCACCATGTGATTGTGGATTATTGGCACGATTCTAACTTGTGTCTGTCTCAGGCAGGAGATTCATGGTGTCTGCCACTCTGCCCTGCTTCCCAACATTCAGTTTGGTCTACTCCACCTATCTAAGTTCTGCCCTATCAAAAGGCCAAGGCAGTTTCTTTATTAAACCAATGAAAGCAACACGTGGACAGAAGGACCTCCTACACCATTTCCCCTTTTCTATTTAAACAAAAAAGAAAGGCTTTCACTTTAACATAGTAAAATTACATATAACAAAATAGTTATCAAGCAAGAATTATGGTTACAGTAGTTAGGCATCTATCCCATCCTTGTGATTCTAAAGTTTATATCTAATTTATTTTTATCATAACTAAGAAAAACTATAATTATAATTATCTAGTCTTGAATGCCATCAAAGATTCCAGAAGCATATGATATTACCTAAGTAAGCAGCAAGTGCAATGTAAACAACTTCTAAAGTTCTAGAATTGACAGAGACATCTCAATACCTGGATAGTCATTCAAAGTTCTTCTGTAACGTTTGGGCATCTATCTTCAGCCTACAGGCCCATAGTATCCAGCAGACTTTTCTACAAAGTAAGAAATTTGAAAGGCTGTTTTGCCTATATTGGCAGCTTGTCAATCACTTTCTTCTGTGTCCTATAGAATGTTTGGCGGACTCTTTCATGAAGCAGGAACCCTGAAGGACTGTTTTACCTTTAGGCAAGTTCAACAGTCATTTCTATAGGTCCTGCATGTCCAGTTCTTACAGCATAACATTAAGCCGTCCAGGGAATAGCATTTTCTTGCCCAAAAGCCTAGCCTTGTCACATTGAAGGCAAATTCAATATCAAGTTTTTTCAATGCCTGTCAACCTCTCTGAAGTTATTACTACTGCCAGAGAGAACATGTCTCACTGTTGAGAAAAGTCTTAAGTTCTTGAAGCATTTGGAAGCATATTCCATAGGTCTTTGAAGTGTTGAAGATTAACTGAAATATATCTCTGTATATCTAGAAAACCTAACATTATTATAGTTTGATTAGTATAGATGATTTTCTATTAATCTGTATTTATTAATTATAGATTACAATTTTAAATGAGCTGCACAAACACAATACCTTAAACAAGAGCAGAAATGCATACACACAGTGTAACAAGTCAACCTTAAATTTCTATCAATAGTTCAAAGTCCATACCATGCAAAGTATTCATCTTGATATCATATTCCCCTTAATTTTTTAAAAAAAAGATTGACTGTGTCCATTAACAATTTATACCTAACCCCTTCTAAAAGAGAACAAACATTTATAAATAATCATTTTGGAAATTTGGGTGTAGGTTTCTCTAAATTGCTTCCTGCTTTTTGTTGAGTGAAGTAATTTTAGGATTCACAGAGGACTTTTGGGGGATCTTGTTCTATCAAACTTCATTAACCTTGGAAGAATCCAAGTGTTCTCATCTTCTGTGGAAACAAAAGCAGAACCTCTTTTTCAAAGCAATATATCCTTAGACCCAAATTTTGAAGTCAAGATACCTTTCAATTGGTTTAACTTAGCAGCCCATACAATGGAATTTTTCTCCATAGTTAGCTCATTCACAGTCAAAAACGTCAAAGAAAACACAATAATATGCATAATCCAGACTCTGTGCATATTTGCCATCTTTACATGGCTTATTTTTCTTTTTTTCTTTAATCTATGACTATCTCTACGCTTTTATACTACTTTTACTCTCTTTAAATACTTTGTTTTATTTTTAAAATTATTTATAACTGTCTATCCTCTTTTTCTTCTCCCTTCCAAGCCTACATACATTTATCCAACACTGTGATCCATTCAGAGGTCTTTTTCATCTGAATCTGTCATTATTGCTTATTTGTAATCATTTTCTGACCAGGAGCATCTTTTTTTTTTCTAAATGCTAAGCAGGCATGGCTAAGACCAACTCTGCAGCCCTGCCTGTTTTCTCTGCCTAGTCCAACATGGCAGAACCATGTTCATTGCATCTGTGAGCTATGTTCACCACCCCAGCTCCAGGGACACAGCGAGTCTATGTCACCGCCTTTAAGCAACTAGTAGCATGCTGCTCAGAAACCCCATTTAAGTGCAGGATCTCCCGAAAGAGACAGAGTTCATGCTGCCAACATGAACCAGAAAGCCTTCTCTTAAAGAAGCCATGAAGTTTTTTCCACTAAAGCTGAGTCAGGAAACCTCTTAAAGGAGCTATGCCTTTGCTTGCCACCAGTAAACAGAACTTATCTGAAAATATGCTGCTACCAAGAAGCTGTGTTTGTGTGTGTGTGTCTAGAATTCCTTTCCAAACTCTCTTAGTCTCTATGTGGATGTAGTTCGTCTACATTGGCACCATCTCTAAGCAGAGACTACTTGTTCATTTCTTAGCCAGCCAGACCAAATAAACACACAGAAACTATATTAATTGCAACACTGTTTGGTCAATAACATAGGCATCTTTCTAGCTAGCTCTTACATCTTAAATTAACCCATTTTAATTAATCTGTGTGTGTATTGCCACTAAGCTATGACTTACCGGTGCCAGTATGTTACTCCTTTGGCAGCTATGTGGCATCTCCTTGACACCGCCTACTCTCTCCATATATCCCTGTTCAGATTTTCTCCCTAGCTTTGCTCTGCTAAGCCACTGATGGAAACAGCTTTATTCATTAACCAATGGTAATAAAACATATTCACAGCATACAGAGGGGAATCCTACATCAGTGGAACCTACGGGAATGGATTCTAAAAATGAGACAGATTCATGGGACAGCCAACTTTATTCAGAGCATCAGATGACTGATACTCTGAAGGTTAAGAAAGGTCACTTGAGTAAAGCATACAATCATAAGGGCAAGCCACATGTGGCAAGAACATGTTTTTCCATAGAGGCATATGAACAAATAGCAACAGCCAGTTGTGATGAATGACCTAAAGAAAGCTCACGCCTATCTGTTACATCTGGAAGGGACATGAAAGCATATTTGAAGGACAATTCTGTGTTTTTGAAGAGACTGAGGTCATAAGAGTTTTGTCTTGTTTTCTTGGAGATTTCGCTAAAGCATTCAGAATTCTCCTCCTACAAACCATTCTTGAACCATGATCCAACACATTTATGCATGTGAATAACTATAAATAGTTTATATGCTTTGTTTGTACATATGAAGAGATGTTGGCTTGCTGCATTTTAAAAGGCACAGTACGTAGGGTGGATTGTTGTTGTTGTTGTTAGAATGGGCTGTTTGTAGAGCTGTAGTTTGAATCTTGGTAAATGTACACTATTGTTTCCAAGGTAGCCTTGAAATGCTTCTGGGTATCTAGAACATTCTTGCCACTGTTCCTCAGGCCTGTTCCATCAAGAAAGCATTTCGTGTTTAAAAGCCCAACCAGATGATTCCTGTAAGCAGCCAGAATTGAGATCTACTTGTATCAAGGAAACAGAAAGGTCATAAAATCCATTCATCCATCTGGTGCTTCATTGCTTTCTACAGCTGTTTAGCAATGACAGGCGAGTGCTTCTAATACAGGGACTGAAGTTTCAGCTCTCTAATGGTGGTATCCATATCACATGCAGTCCTCCTCTCAAACCGCCACTCAAGGTGACCCAGTTAGGGGACGCGGTGAGTACTCTAATATCAGAGCCCAACATAGTGGGGCATCATTCAGTCCCGGGCAAACCAAACTGTTGTTCACCCTGCTGCCCACTCCCTGGTGTGTGCGGATGGTGTAGAACTGGGTTTTGCTGAGTTTTCTTCTGGTAAAAAGGAAAATGTGCTGCTTTGGATAGACTAAATGGAAAGATTAAAAACAGCTAAGACATTAACACCTTAGCAGCCTGAAGAGAAAAGAGACAAACTAAGTGAAAAGGCAGAAAGCAGAAGAATTAAAACAACAGATTCTCAGAGACTTGGTGAAGTTAAATTGACAAATAACTAGCACCAAAATATCCATCCACTTTTTATGCCTGGTGTGTAGATTGATTAAGAAAGGTTCTGTAATGAGGAAAGCATGAAGAGAAAACCCCCAGATGTGTGTATATATTCAACTATAAATCTATAAACTCCTTGACGGTTACTGGTTTTTGTCTTTTTTAAATGAGAGAAGACTTCCAGCAACTGCATGGAGACTTGCTGACAGCTGCGTTCCCCTTCCTGTCAGGAACCTGGAAGCACCTAGTCTGCCTGCCGAGCATCCTTCTCTTGCTAGCAGCACTTAGCGCAGTCTCTCCCTTTGAGACAAAAGTCAATGTCAATGGACCAATAGAAGGGGGATGCATTTTCACTTTCAATAGTCACTTTACATGGTAGCCTTGAAAATGATCATGGGAATCTCTTTGAGATGCATCTTGATGGCATAGCATGGTCCTGCCACCTACGGGTAAACTGACCCCACCTTTGCCTCTTATTTTAGTTACATTGAGCAGTCAGTCTCGGTCTCAGTGCCGCACGGTTGATTCATTTCATTCATTGATTGCCAAGATGGCCAGATGTGCTTCCAGCAATCTGACTGTCTTCATAACCAAATCAAATCAACTATGCCGCAATTCAGCCAACGGTTGAGTGTCCAGCTGTCCTAGATGCAACTGGCGATGAGAAATTAAGCTATGCATGGCAATGTCTAGTTTCATTGAAATCATCATAGCTTTTTCTGCTGCTCTGTAATTTATATGCTGCTATAGGAGGAAGCATCAATAAATAAAAATGTTAGCAGGTTGTGCTCTAACTTCCTCCTTAATGAAAATATCTAGCTAGATTTGTAAAACATGCTAGAATCAGACACTGAACATCGACTCGTTCCATCTTTTCATAGTCTGTTAGTAGGTGTTACTTGAAAAATAAAAGGAGGCCCTGCGGCCATGTTTGCATGATGCCAGATAACACAAGATCAAACAGGATCTCTAAGGAATAACACATAGTACATACCCTCCAGAATGGTAGAGGGGACAGTAAGAGATGGAGGACATTTTCTAAATGATCAAATCTCAGAACTTTCTTGTGAATATGTAGAGGGAGTCCATCTGACCTCCTGACTTTGTAGTTAAGCAAACTTTATCCAGAAATGTGAAGAAGCTGATGCAAAGCAAAGCATATCTTTGCTCTTTCTCTAAGTGGCCTGCTTTCCTTTAGCTCCTTGCAATCTTCTGTATGCACTTTCTCCAGGAGCTTTTCAAGTGGTCTGGTCATCTGTGATGATACCCTCTTCCTGTGTTTGAGAAGCAGGCGCAGGCACATGCTCACACCAAAGAGATGCATAATACACATAAATAAAAATAGAGTCTTTCAAAAAAGAAGGAAATAACAGTGAATTAAGACAAGTTGGGCAGTATATAATCCACCCCCCCCCCAGAGTCCTGAGACAGTTAACATTTGATTTGTGTTAATGCAGAAAGTTTTTGGGTCATCAAACGATAGAAGCTTATGTCAATGCCAGGGAAAGCTGTAAAATTGAAAATTTCTGGTGTTGTGAGACTGAACATGTACAACTTTATATTTTCCTATTCTAGAAATCTCAGCAAAATTACAGAAAATTGTTTTTAAATCTATAAAGTTGAGACAGAGAGAGCAAGTGATGCCACTCAAAAAAAGATGTCAGCCAATTTGAGGACAATGATGGCAATCGAGGAGCAGCTGAGATATATGGAGAGAAGCTATAGAGTCCTGCTTTGGGAATATCCCAGGGCCAAGAGGACCTAGGGGTGAGACTTGGCGGGCAGGATGATTGTGTTGTCTTGCCAGGGACGTTAGCTCCTGGGGTCGTTACTAGGAGTAGTTCGGCTGCCCTCCCTGCCCCACCTCATGGAGCCATACTCCATCAACCCTTCTTAAACTACTGTGGACAGGGAACCAGACCTAGGCAAGGAGATGAGGCTGCATCAATCAGAGATACTGTGGACAGGGAACCAGACCTAGGCAAGGAGATGAGGCTACCCAAAGAGGGCGAATGGGACCCTGTTGCACTGCCCCTGGGCTGCTTGTGTTAAAGGACCAATTTCTAGGCAAGGCTTTTAAGACCTGGAGAAACTGAGTAGCCCAAAGATTGGCATTTGGTATCCTACTCAAACAGCTAGATTCTAACCCAGTTCCTTCATAGTGCTGCCGTCAGAGAGTTAACACATCTGGCACCATCAGCATTTTCCATGGAACTTGTATTCACTGTCCCTAAATATACAGTAATTACATATTTCTATGTTTAATTGTATACTGCATACACGAATACCTTAAATGTAGAGTGAAGAGTCACTAGTCACTTAAATATAACCCTCAATATAAAATAGAGAATCAAATATAAAGACCCAGGGAAAAAGAGTGACAGAGAGGAGAGCAGAGACAATGTTAAGGGGCTTGGCAAAGATTCTTTATGAAGCAGATGAAGGGCTTTCACAAATCCGTAGCATCTTTCAGAAAGAGGAGAAACACTACTGTAGCCATCACATAAAAAAAAAAAATTCTATAAGAAACGAGAAAAGTCAAGCCAGGAGATGGTGGCCCACGCCTTTAATCCCAACACTCAGGAGACAGAGACAGGCAGAACTCTGTGAGTTCAAGGCTAGTCTAGTCTACAAGAGTAAGTTCCAGGACAGGCTCTAAAGCTACACAGGAACCCTGTCTCCAAAAAGAAAACAAAAGAAGAAAAAAATCAGAAAATATATATATTGGGTAAAGATTAATCATAGTTTATGTTAGATATATGTTCCATATAATATAATTATGTATACCAATATGTTATATATACATACACTTCATTTTATTCACATATATTCACAAATATATGTGTGTATATGCATATGTATGTATATACATATTTGAATGTAGTAAATAAAGTCAAGTAGATTTCCCAGAAAGCAATTAACACACAGTGATAGAGGATGAGATGGGTTGAGGTGTAAATAAATAAATAAAGCCAGTGGATTAATCCATAAAGTTCAGTGTTTTTCTAAAGGAGTCCTAAAAAGAGCGAAAAAAAAACTCTGTGGGGTACAAGATAAAAGATAATATAAGAAGACATTTCTAGAGAGAACCACAGGTGTCTGCAGATGTAAAGAGACAAGAAAGTGCCCAGAACGCTGGATAAAAAAAGTCCTCATTATAATGGTGCTTAGTGTGAGACTTCAGAGCAGCAGGATTAAAAAGAAGTTTCAAGATCCTTCAGAAAAATCACAGAAGTCACACATGAAAGGGCAGGAATACCAATGGTGTGGGACTTTTCAACTACAGCCCCCGGAAGCCAGCAGGCGCTGGAGCACAGATTAAAACTCCTAAGAGAAAAAAATTCCTCCTGACTTACAGTTCATTTGGCGAGGTGAACTGGCGAACAGGCTTGCGTTAAGACACTTTGGTATATGCATGGTCTCAGCAAATGTGCCCCCCAGGGACTTCCCTAGGGAATGTGCTGCCATAAACTCAAGGGCACAAATGAAGAGAGAGGACGAAATGCCTAGGGATCCTGGAGAGGGGGATCCAATACAGAAGAGCACAGAAAATTCACGAGACGGTTCTGAAAAGAAACCCCTGGTCAACAGATGGGAACACCCTTACGCAGACAGACTGATGAGGCCTCCTGCTGGGAAATGAACCTGACACATGAGCTGGTGGCTTGACCTTATGAGAAGTAACTCCAATAAGGGTTTTTTTTCTTAATACTTTTGTATTGCTTAAAAACATTACAATAAGCCCCAAAGAGTAAAAGACAATAGCTATATTAGAAGTGAACCCTTCTACTGTTTGACTCTATAACACACAAGACTACATGGTCATAACAGTGTAAACAGAATATGCATTCATCCCAAATTGCTGACACATTGGAAAATGTGGGAAGGAAGCTATCTTGTTGGGATGTAGTAATGGGATAAGATTGATCAATTTTTCTTCATTTTATATATTATTAAGTTTTGGGTAATGTGTAAATGGTATGATTTTTAAAATATCAATGCATATGCTCCTTCAATAGAAGAAAGCAGATATTAAGTTGGAAGGTTAAAGTACTGTCCTCTATGGTAGGATTGAGTCTCATAGAGGTTGGGATCTGCTTGGAGTTAATTATTAATGGACTTTCCTGTGCTCGGACAAGACCATGGATGAACCAAACTGAGAACAATGGGGGGGGGAGTCCTATACTTTAAGAAGTTACTCATTTTAGCAAGTGGATAATTTTCATAATAAAAAATGACAGGAGGAAAGATAGGAGGGAGGGGAAGAAAGTAAGAAGAGATCAAACAAAGAAAAGCTGACAAAGAATGAGAGTGATTTCCTCCGAGAGCAAGAAGGGGTTTAGAAGAGGGGTGGGGCATCATTACTCGCCTGTGTTTATGAGTCCTGCAATATTGCTAAAGGACATATCACTGTGATGAACAGTACATTGCATTTAGTAGAATCACAAATAAAAAATATAGAATGAAGGTGTGATGAAGATGTGCACACACCCAAAAAAAAGTGAGAACACACATATGGTTCTCCTCACAATGTCTTCCGGAGCTCCTGTGTCTCACGTGTAAGAAAGCACCCCAGACCGCCTGCTGCTCTTACTGCAGCCAACACTTCCCATCGTCTGTACCACTCTCCACATTCTCTATTCCAGCTATGCTCGGCTAATTGGTGATCTCTTATGAGGCTTGAAAAACGTCTCTCTTTTCCTTCACCCGAATCTTTACATACGGCGCAGTCATTGTTCACACTCTACTCACCGCCCATGCTCCTGATACATGCTCAGGCTCACACCCACCAGTCTTCACTTCCCGCAGTCTCCTTGCTCACCTCCTTCCCTGGGATGCTTTAACTGCTTCTTCCAGGCTCTGATTCCTCCCTGAGGGGGTCTGTGCATTTTCACAGCCCGGCACCGCCTTTACCACCACCTCCCACACACTGCTTTGAATCATGGGCATTTCTCCCTTCCCCATCTTGGTCACAGGGGCAGGCATCTTCCCCCACTGTTTCTTTTTCATTTGTGTCCTGTCTGGAAGAGTGCCGATCTAACCTACGTCTTGCCTCGCGTATTAATTAAATGGGTAAACTAATTTTTATGATATGTGAAGTCTGTTCAATCATATGGCCCAGCACTAAACATCTGCATCTGCAGAAATAAATATTTCCAGTTAGTAAGAAGGCTTTTCTTTTGATGTTAGGGAGGCTCACACGTGTTCCCTCCAAGGAGGGAGCTCCTGCACGGAACCCGCAGGGTAAACTGTTATCTGAGACTTCTGTTCATGCCACCTTCGTGGGGGACGTGGAAAAGTTGTCATCTTGAAGGGTCACGGTTTTGTTTGATGGAGTAGGAGTTACAGACGGTCTCTAGGCTGAAATGGTGTACTGGGTGACACCTAGGCCTCCAGACAAAGAAGCCCTTGACATCAGCCTGGCCTGGATGCACAGCAGTGCTGGCTGAGATAGACCGGGAATGGCCAATGTTCCTAATGCTGTGACCCTCTGATACAGTTCCTCATGTTGTGCTTAGCCTGTGCTGGAATTAAACAAGCGTTTCAGGCCAGATCCATTTTTCCAACTTTCAGCCAGGTAACACAGGATAGGTCTTGAATGTCCATTCTCTTCTGTGTAAAATCTGGATAAAATTTCCGATGCATAGACAGTAATGAAGAACAAACCCAGATATTCGTACTTGGTGCCTCTCAGGGGCTGGCTCAAGACAAGGCTTTAACATCCAGTTCTCTCCCTGCAGAAGGGCACTAGTGAAGGTTCCTAGTGGTGTTTTTAATCACTATCTACTCAAAGTGTGGCCCCAATATCACCAGGAAGTTTATTAGAGCTACAAAGTCTTGACCCAGCCTGGTCTGATGGATCAGACTCTGTACTGTGCTCTGGACACAAGCCATTCCTATGTACAGGAAGTCCTCTGCACTATGCACTGGGCACAGGAAGTCTGAGTAACATTTTCTGCCTGTAGGAAGTCTGTAAATCTTGTGTTCGATTTTTAAAAATTTTTTCTGTATTTCATATGTTTATATCTTATGACCTTATGGACTTGAATGGAGACAAGTTCTCCCAGTGTCAGCAAATTGCTAGAGGTAAATACTTCTCTGCTCTCAACTCTGTGACCAGATAATTCCTCTCCAGATAATGCCTTTCCTTATTCCAGCTGCCTCTTTCCGTCAGCTTCCTACAGCCTGGAAAGTCTCTCCACCATGAACACTATAGACACCACAGCTGTACCACATGACCTGCTGTAGTCCTGAAACCAGCCAATCCCAAGCTTCCTCCATGCCTCACCTGTTCTTCCCCAAGGAGAACACTTTCAGCTCACGCTCTCTGCCTCCTGACCAGCCTGGCATTTGCCCATGTGCCTCTCTGTAGCCTGAAGTCCCCATTAACACCCATTTGGAGTGTGTTGTCATGATCATGGCTGTCGTTCACTGAGCTGTGGGCTTCACCATATAGGGATAAAACCTGCAATCGTAGTTACTGGTTACGATAAAGCTGTCCCTCGAACTTTTTAGTGGCTGCTTTCCAGGTCTCTTAGAACAGTGAGGGTGGCCAGCAGAGGCAGCTGTCCTAACTCGGGCACAACCAAGAGCCGGAAACTCTAGGAGAACGCTAAGCTTCCTCATCAGCCTGAACTAGCTTTTAAGTAAAGGTGATGGCCATGTCCTAGGCTGTAAATCTGCTCAATGTGCCATGGCTGTCTTGAAGGCCAGCGGTAGTCCTTGGCAAGCTTCGAACATCTCAGACGCTGCTGTTGCAAATGATCAAGCCATCTAAGAGAAAGGAACCATTTGAATCGAAGCATATAGACTTATTTACCATATGCAAAAATGCCAGGGAAACAAATATACCCATCTATGTCCCCTGTAGCTTCTTAATATATTTGCATCAGATAGAAACGCCTCCTGCCAGGGAGCACCTGTTATGTAAGTGGCACCTTTGCCACCTTGTACTTCCCTCTTGTCTCCTGTCCTGAGGAGAATCTGGTTGTGTGGAACTGAGCTGACTAAAGCTGAGGTTAATGCTAGCAGATGTTGAAAAACTATAAATTAGAGTCTTTCTATGATCTGGGGGTGGGAGCACCCCTCTCAGAATTATTCTATGTTTGTTAGAAGCAATCACATTTTTTCCCTCTTAGACAAGTTCTTTTATGATAATTTTATTAAGTAATTAGAGTTTGGCTGGTTGTTTTAGTTGGGACTGCTCCTAAAAGAGGAAAAATTATATGACTGTCTTGTGGCCATCAGAATAATTTTCATTAAAAAACAACTTCATTTGTTAAGATCATAATCAAGGGTCAGCACCAATTCCAGGCCACATCACATACAATACGTTGTTACTACCAACCATGTTTGCCTACATGTCTGACAATGTCACCTGAAACCAGGGGCTTGTTCCTTGAAGTGTTTTGTTTGATGGTTCCTTGACCCTTTTCCAAGAAACCTAATTTGCCCAAGGGAGCCTGGCCCTGGGAAAAACTGTTTGCATCTGTTTAGGAAAGTGTGCCTGAAATAGTGACTTATTTGGAACTGAGAACAGAATGGACCAGGAAGGACAGATGAGCCAGTTTGAGCCGGCCCGGCAGAGAACAAGCTGGCCCTCTAGACTCTTATAAAAGGGGCTGTGATCAGAGCCGTTTGTGAACCCAGTAAGACCCATCTCCACTCAGCAGGCCTTGCCTCTGCACAAAATTCTTTCTCTAAAAGTGCCTTATGGTATGCACTTGCGTCTTAAGCTCCACTTAAACTCCTATGATGGTGCGCGTTTCCCGGTTCAGCCCCGCGGACACCACTGCAGAGGCCACTCTCCAAGGTATGTTGCCCATTTGAAAGTCAGTCAAGTTCTACATATGGCTGCAGGATGACCGCCGCTGGTGATGGGATCCGGATCACAGTGCTCTCTCTGCTGCCAGGAGAGTTGATGTATGCTAATGCATGGGTTACCTGAAGAGAGGACTTGACTCTGCTGCTTTCTCCTTTGACTGAAAACCAACTAACAGTCAAGGAAATGGGGGCAGGGAAGCTCATCTCTTGTCTAGAGGAATGCAGAATGAACTGGGGACTAACACAGAAACAGCCAGCTCCTGCCACTGGGTGACTTTTTGTTACTGTGCTGTGTTCTTGTTTCTTCTGCTTTTCCTTTTAGTCTCTGCACTTTTCTACCCAATGGAATTGAGTTCCTTTGTTTATTTTCTAAGCCTTGTAATTCTGAGCTGGCAAAGATGATAAGAGAGGCTCTTTAAATAAATCTTAAAATCCTAAAGTTAGATTAGTTTATATTTTATCAATCTTTCTCTTCTGTTTAAGAATAAAAGAAGAAGAAACAAAGAAACCATTGACCACATATAAACTGGCAAGGTTAAGTGTGAATTGAGTCTTGTTCAGGTACGGTAGTAATGAGAATCGTACCTTTAAAAAAAATTAAATCTATCTTTGCACTATTAGCAAATTATTAAATGACCTTTCCTTCAATGTCTTCAAGCAATTGCCTGTTCCCACTAATAGGAGAACATGTTTTACAAGGTTCACGTTGATTAATTGACAAATGCTGATAAAAATCAAAGCAGTGTTAAAACTCAGCACACCAACGGCAGCATAAATTACTTTTGCTCAATAATGTTCCAAGTGGCTATGCATTTATGCTTTACCTTTCAATAAATATCACTGTCTTAATTGAAACATCCATTGTGGAAATTTATCTCTGAGGAGGACAGTGAGGATGCACAGCCTAGGCCAAATATTTCTACATCTGTACATGATATTTACCTCAATTAAAACCATGGATTGCTGTGGCTATATTCAAGAAAGATGCTTTTAATTTTGTATGAAAACAACACAGTTTAATATAGTGCTTGAAAATCATACACCCTTAAGTGACTTTCACTTGACTTATTTTTTTATTTTTAGTATCAACTACCCAGATAAATAAATAAATGTTCTAAACGAGTTGCCTTATGTCACTCATAAAGAGAATTGCATTCTTGGCCCCCTGCCAGGAAGCTTCCAGGTACCACTACAGAGCTTATAGCTGGATGGTGCTCCTGTATGCTTGAGACCTGAGGATGCCTGCCAAATCCAGGCTCCTGCTTTCAATAGGAATGGGTTGCTGTCTGCAAGCATCTCATGTACGATGTCAAACCGGAAAGTCTAGACAATTGCATCAGGAAAAAGAAGAGCTTCAGTAGACAGGAGGGTCTGTCCTACTGGGGGCTATTCTCTGCTGTTGTTTTCATATGCCTGGGATAGACTTTCACACACCAGCGAAACATGGCCTTTAGAAATGCCCAGTTCCCCGGTTACTTCCAATGCCTGCAGGCGTGTTGACTGCCCTGGGAGCCCCACAGTCTGAAATCATATTTCACTGTACACTCATGGACCATGTCCCCAGTTTTGACACATGGCTATTATGTCTATAACCCTTAAAACAATATACACTAAAAGGAAATCACTTCCTTCAGACATCATTTTCTTTTCTAGAATCAAAGACTGTAGGAGTAAACAACCTTGAAGCGTCTATGTAAACCTTGTTTTCTCTTGTGAACTGAAAATGCTGTGACCAGCCCAAGGTTACACAGTGATCAGGAGCCGACCAGGGACAGGAAGACTGGCCCAAATCCCTTGATCTTAGAAAAGTCTTTGGAAAGTGCCTCAGGGCCATGCACTTAGGGAAGACAGGCAGTCACCAGGACCCCACCCCAGTCCTTCCTTAGGGCAGCTTCTCTGCAAGTAGGTGACTTGAAGGGAATGGTTGATACTCTTTTACATCTCACTCTTGCTTCTCCATCCCTTTAAGCACTATCAGGAACGAGTTCACTTGGTATTATGGACTGTGAAGGAGCCAAGTGATGCCTCCGTGGAATCCTCTCTTAAGCTTTTATTGTGTGAAACATACTGGTCTTCTCTTCCTGCCCTCCATAGCTGGATATCATCCACCGTCACTAGAGTGGGAGAACCCCAGGACCACTGTTACCCTTGCCTAGAACTCCAGAGAAAGCGAAGGACTCTCCCACTAACCGTTCTTTTGCCAGGCGAGACCTTGTCCCATCCTTCTTGGTCTCTGACAGAAGAGAGGCACAATGCAGACATCAGGACATGAGCAGGGCTTCATTCCCACTCAGGAGTAGTGGCTAGGATGCTGAATGAAGATGGTGGTTTCCTTTAACTTCTTCTAGCAGATTCAGGTACTGATTGTGAGCTTTGTGGTCCCTAGACTTGGTTGCTGCTGTGGACCTCCTCCCTCTGGACCTCCTCCCTTTCCTTCCTCCAGCTCATATGACTTCTCGAGAATAACGGAGAAAGATGCAGTCGCATGGTGCCCTTCTTGGTACCTCACGGGCACACTGTGCTAGTGCTCCCTTGGGTTTCCACTGTGGCAGCACAGAGACCCTCTGCATCCTTTGCTTCTTCTCACCAGGTTTCCTAAGCAACCCAAGTTCTGACAGCTGGTCAGAATTCATCTGGCTTGAGAATTTTGTGTTAAACAATGCACACTTAAGCATTTTTAAGGAAGTAAACACTTGGAGGGCATGTAGTATATGTGTGTACATGTGTGTGTGTGTGTGTGTGTGTGTGTGTGTTCATGTGCAGCACATGCACATGTGTACACCTGTGTGTTGAGGCTAGAGACCAACGTCCTGTGACTACAATCATTCTCCAGTTGCCACTTTTGTTTTGAGGCAAGGTCTCTCCCCTGAACCTAGAACTGACCAATTCAGCTACACTGGCTGGCCAGAAAACCTATGGTTCTCCCTGCCTGCTCTCTCCGATGCTGAGATTACAGACACGTGTGTCTCTGGGCTTTTACACGGGTTCTGGAGGATTGAATTTGGATTCTTATACTTGAGTGCCAAGCACTTTATAGACTGAGCCGTCCCCCCAGCCCTGGAAGTAAATCTGTTTTAAACATGCAATTTGAAAACTTTGGCATGGGCAAGCGGATTTGTCTCCCCTCCCTGGGATGCCTTCTCTGTCTGGTTTGATCCCATCCATCCTGTAACACTGGGCTCATGTGTCTCTTCTCCTGAGTTCCAGCCTTCCTCTACCCTTGTCTCTCTCTCGGTCATGAACTTGAAGAGCTGCTTGCTCACAGCGCCAGGGGATGGCATTTATCTCCAGGATATTAGAGCCAGTTGTATACAGCTGCCCCCACCCCAGGGGCAGGGGACTTTGCCTGATTCATCTCACATCATCTGCATAGAGCCTACTGGTGGCTGTTCCCTGGAGTTCTGTACAGTCTGCTGGGCTGATCCAAATTGTGTCAGCATTTGCTCTTTTAATATAAGGGCTCTGAGCTTCCAGAAGATGCACCAATAAAAGTGTCTTCAGAAAATTCCTGAAGACTTAATAATTTATATTCTTATTTTTAATATGAAAATATAATACAAAACCAGGCATATATTTCTATATATATGAGGATACTACATTTGAGTGGGAGAATTTTTATCACAAATTTGCTTGCTTCGTGTGAAAGAGGTAAATGTGTAAATTTGACATCTAGAATCAAACATGTATTAAAATGTACTAAAACAACCATTTTGTTGTTTTAAGTGACAAAGTCAGCAGAGAATTTGCTTTTTATAGAGAAGAATGTGCTATAAACGATACCAGCACTCCTATATTCCAGTCAATTTTTTCCTGGCATGAACTTCATGAATTTCTAAAGTATGTTTACAAGGCTGGACATATCCCTAAGATGATATGTACTTTATACGATAGGTGCCGCCGGCTTACTAAACTTAATAACTCCTCTCACTGTCATCAAATCTGTATGTATCATGTATTATTTCTGCTATAGTTAACAATAAAATCACCCATATTGACAGTTAATGATTTTAAATCTTATTTGAAGGAACCTGCCTGCTGCACCTTTAACTTGCAAAACCTAGGCACTGATGGGAATGTTGTGGAGACTCAAAAACTGAGGACACAGATCGCAGACACACTGTCCCAAAACCCAAAAATATTACATATGGACCTGAAATGGTACATATTCTTTATTTAAATATTTCTGTTTTCCTTTTTTCACCTATATTGACTAAAAGAGACTTACAGAGCGATGGACCTGTGTGGGGGTTGGGATAGTGTTAGTTTACAGGGAGTGGGCAAGTCCTTGAGTGTACCATTGTATCCAGATAGAATGCAAGGTCACCATTGCCTCGTCTCCCTGACAATGGTGTGTGCATGGACATCTTTTAATAATGTGCTCATTGAAAAATAATATTCCCCACTATGGAACTGTGTCTTTAATAATACGCCCTCAGCGTATATCATGTGGCAACCCCGATGCTTTAAGACTAGCTTCTTCAGTGCATAAATAAAGCACTCCAGTGTTGACCCTCATCCGTAAACAGTACTAGAAATAGTATATTTAAAATTCAGATGCAGCTTTCGAAATGTGTTTTCATTTTCACAGACAGCTGAGACCTGGCTGTACTAATACCCAGCTAATCGGAGGTCTGGGAAGAGCCTGAGACTCAATCAAGCCCTGGCTTCTCAGCTTGTCTTAGCCTCCCCCAGGGCAGAGGCTCTGAGGTCCCATTTGGTTCAGTTCGCTCCTTATATTGGCATTTTGATTTCCCCAAAGATCTTTCTCTCATGTCCAAGGATTTGTATCATAAGCGTCTCATTTGGGCCCGTGTATGTGCCTCACCCAATTTTAATTAAGTAGTAAAGCTGATGTTTATTTATTAAAAATGTATTTTAAACATAAATATCCCTCCTCATTTTCTCTTTTAAAATGCCCTTACCTGTCTGTCTCTTTTCACCCTAAAAAAATATCTAAGGGGAGTTTCCCCACCTCATTAAAAGATGTCTTTCAACTTCGTTACTGCTCCTTGGCATGACAATATCAGCGGCCACATCCCACATTGCTGACCGTGAGCAGCCGATCTATAGTCCTGCCCTGGGGCAGGCAGGCCTTGGGGCATGCAGGTTCTGAGGTGTCCATGTAGAAAAACCGCACCAGTTCCACTGCATTAAAAATTAAAGACTAAGCAGAAGCAGGCTGCTCGCCGGAACCTGGAGTATGTGGTATTTGCCCCTCCTAGGGAGTATGGTGGAAGGCCACTCCACGTCCCTTTTCTTCTCCTTTCTCTGTGTGTCTTCTGACTGTCTTCATTTCTGATTGGACAACAGACACAACAATGACAGTTCTGAAACATCCTGAATGGAGTACTACTTAGGAAAACCTAAAACCATTGCAAAAAGTGACATCCATAAATTCCAGTTGAGGACAACGTAATTCCTAGTGTGTTCGTTGGCGTCTCTAGTTAACAGAGTCCCTTTTGTGAACATAACTACCAGATTCGGTTCTGCACATGATGTGAACGCAGGCCCGCATCATAGACTGTAGTGAATTTTTGGGATGGACCATGTAGTCATTTCTATTCCTTAAGCCTGTAATTTCTACATCCAGCACTGTGTAATGATTGCAGAGCTTTAGAGTGCTGGCCTGAATACATCAAAATTAGCCTAAGCGACAGCACAGGCCTCCGTCTGGCTTTGTCTTTCCTGACAGAGATGGATTTTAAGAGTACTGCTTGGTTAATTTTGTAAAATGCCTTTGATTTAGCCAGGGCTCTCTGATGATTAAATGAAGTTTAAGCAATTTGGGTAAAGATATATCACTGAGTATGTCGGTAGCCTTCTGAGTTGCCCTCCCGAAGCAGACATCCCATCCTGTGTCTTCTTACTGCTCTCAACATTTGTTTGATAATATCAGTTGAAGCAATTTTCTATCTTTTGCCAGATTACACCTTGATCAGAACATCTTATCCATCATTCTGATAGTTTAAGTTCATATTTAATATTTATATCCTTTTACAAATATAATAAGTATTTTCACCTGGATGAAATGATACTTTTATTTATTATTATAATTAATACTTTTTAGGTTTGTCCAACCTTCTGGCATTGGGACCGGATGTGTTATTTCTCTCTTTTATGTAGTTCACATTTGAGATGCATATGGTCCAGTTACAAAAAATAAATCATATAAACAATATCTCATAATGTTTCAAATATATTTACAATTTTGTTTTAGAAATACTGAGAAAAACATTCATGGGGAAAAGACATTTGTACAAGTATACAAAGAGAATCATGGAACTTCACAAAGAACTGTTGGGACTGGAGAGATGGCCTAGCAGTGAGGAAAACAGGCAGCTTTTGCAGAGGACCCAGGTTCAGTTCCAAGAACCCAAATATTGGCTCATAATGCCCTGGAACTCAAGTTCCAGAGGATCCAGTGATCTCTTCTGGTCTGCAAGGGCTCCTGCACACCCAGGATAGCTGATTCTCCTTTAGCTCTCTCTTTCTCTCTCTCTCCCTCCCTCCCTCCCTCCCTCCCTTCCTCCCTCCCTCCCTCCCTTCCTCTTCCTCCTCCTCCTCCTCCTTCTTCCTCCCTCTCTCTCTCTCTCTCTCTCTCTCTCTCCCTCCCTCCCTCCCTCCCTCCCTCTCTCCCTTCCTCTTCCTCCTCCTCCTCCTCCTTCTTCCTCTCTCTCTCTCTCTCTCTCTCTCTCTCACACACACACACACACCCATAAATTTGCTTTTTAAAAAAGCAAAATAACAACAACAAAAGAATAACTTGCTGCAAGGGAGCCCTAAAAGTATAAGAAATAAAGGAAAATCAACTCTAACCAGTGACTCCAGTCAGCGCTCTCTGTGAGGCACAAACCCAGGAATGTCACGTCACACTTGTGGATCCACAAGGCCCAGAGGTACAAAGGCCATCTCACAAAACATCCTACCCCATATTATGCTGAGTGTCAGTCATACTGTGTTTTCTGCAGAAAGCCTTCTTCCTTTCTTCCTTTGAATTTTTGAAGTTCCCCATTGTCTGTAAAATTATAGCCCTGCTGCCTGTCAAATTATGATGCTCACCAGAATCAACTTCAGAGCTGTTGTTTAAAATTCTTGATCCTTACATGAGATTTGGAGAAGCCAAACCCTCCAAGGTGGAAACCAGGCCTACGTATTTTTGGAAACCTGCTTGAGGGGCGGGAGGGACTCATGTCCACCAAAGCTTGAACACCATTGTGTGGCTGGTGACACGCAAACAGCATGCCTACAGAGCGCAGCAAATGACCTCCCACCCTCCCACCCGACCCTTAAACATGTAGGCTCTCAGACTGTTGGCTCTGTACAAAAGCATCCATAGATGTTCATGGACTTCTCCTGGCCTAAATGAATCCTTTCCGGGTCCCTGTCCTTGAATGTGCTGATTCTGCCACAGTTCCCCTGAAGCAGAAACCTGGGAAGAGTTTTTTAGTACTGCCTCCTAGTGTCCTATACCTGCCACTTATCCCTCTTACCCACGCATCCCAGCTGCTCACTTGTGTCATTTGAATTCCAGAAGCTTCTCTCAATGCCTCCTCCTTGCTCCATTTCTCCTGCTACCGCCTCACCTGCTCCTGTTTCTAGTGATTTCCACTGAATGGGATCCCAGCACAGGCTTCTCTCCCCACGGGGCTTACCTTCCACTCTGATGCAGAAATTATTATTTTAAATCACAAATCTTATCCTGTCGTTCCTAACTTAAAACACCGTTAGGCACCCTGTTTAAACTGCAGGCTAACATGCTGCATCCTGCTTCCTAGCCTGGCCTCTGTGCTCAGCATCATTTCTCGCTACTTCATCACTTGCCTGGCAAACTCCAGACAAACAGGAGTATTGCCTTTCTGTACCGGGGTGTACACTTTTGACACCCACTGCTTTTGATAATCACAGTGGCTGGGTGTGAAGGAAGAATCATTTTGTTCTTTTAAACATCCTGTCCTGCAAATGCTCACCTCCGTACATCCTTCAAGAAAACCTCAAACCACCACACTGACCAGTTAATTGGTTCTCCCTCTGTTGTTTCTGTTAACTTTGTTTTAATATCACGGCACACTTACCTTCACATGTGCCTGGATAGGCCAAGCTATGGCACTTCCCTTCTTGAGCAAGTGCTTGCTTGTTATAGAACCTCGAATGGTGCTACCCAGCATAGGCGTTCATTCAACAGTTGCTGGATGCCAGGGAAAGAATGAGCGGGCAGGATGCGCGACTCCGCCCTTGGATGCTCATCCCCTTTAGAGCTTGGCTTAACTGATGTAGCTTGTCGTTTGCTTCCGTTCTCCTCCTGGTATGTGGAAATCGTTCTCATAATTGATCATTTCCCCCAGCTACCAAGTGATCAGTCTAAACCTGTCACCAATGCTTTGAGGGTCTACCAGTGACTGTAGCTCATTTTCCGAAGTTGTTGAAATTGAAATTCAGATTTCTCACTGGGGAGGGACTTAAAAGTATTTAGCCTAGTGTCAAGTTACATCGGTAGGGGCCAGACTTGAGCTTGTTTTTCTGAGAACAACTGGTGCAAATGGCCCCCTCTTTTCCTTTTTCCTTCCGCTTTACCTCAGACTGAAATTCATACTTTATTGTTTATTCTACCTTTTCTATCATAAAGTTCATTTCATTGCAGGGGATACTCATGAAATGAGTGAGATAGAGTGGTATTGACATCTGATTATTAGTAATGGTTCTAACCCAAAATATTGCTGTTTTTCCTTGTTCTTCCTCTTAAAACTTTTACTTTTGCACTGTGTGTGCGTGTGCATGTGTGTGCACGTGCATACACACTTGTGCATGTTTGCCATGGATGTATGATGTCCTGGTGTCCACAGAGCCTAGAAGAGATCATAGCCCCTGAAGCTGGAATTACAGGTTTTAAGCCTCCTAGTGTGGATGCTAGAAACTCAACTCTGACTTTCTGGGAGATCAGGAAGCGTTCTTAACCACTAAGCTGTGTCTCCAGCCCTTAAAATGCTTTTAAAAACATTCTCTGTGCTACCCACACCACCCGTGATATTTGTTGGTTCAGTATTTTGGAGCAGCAGCCCTGCTGTACCCAGGCCTCTCTCACCTGACTTGTTGCTCTAAGAATTGCTCCCATACACCTGTGTCTGCATTTACTTCCCTGTCGTCATTTTCCTTCACCGCTTTTGCTGTCAGAGGCCGAATTTATCAGAGGCGCTCTTGTAACACAGTGGCTTCTGTCTTATTCTGAGTCTAGTTATTTCATTCTGTAATTAAATGTTAGTTCCTCTCCTAAACTTAGTGGATTTGATTTGAGCTCCCATGACATATACTGCTGTTTGCTTTCCAAATGTGTCTCATGAGACTGTACTTTGGGTCTGCTTAGGAGCAAAGCCGGCTGCCCTCCATGTCAGGGACTCCCGGCTGTGTGGCACCTTCCCTCTAGGAGCCTGGCCACCATCATGTCATTGACATTTCCCTCTAGGAATCTGGTCACTATCATGTGTAGCACAAATAATAAAAACCCAGAGACAGATATTGGGGTTCACCCTAAAGATCGGAAAAGCAAAGCAGCCAGTCACTGACTCTTACCTCTGCCTTCGACCAAAATGGCAATCCTGCATCCACGCATCCTCAGAATCATGTCATTGATGTTTCTGAAGCTAATCAATACTCCTGTTACATACTTTCTTCCCTGTCACCAAGGTTACTAACACACTCTCACCATTGCTGTCCCGATTTAATGAGAGCGCTGTAAATCTGTCCCCCACGACTTTATTGAAAGCTCTCTCAAAATATACCATAATATTTTGTGTATTGTTTGGGTCTCTTGGTCATGAATTCTGAGATTCCTTCCCATGCTGTAAGAGTAGGCTTGGGTTTCCTCCTACAAAGGTGATCTTCTGAACACTGTGAACAGTAAACCTGACGTTAGCATTTCATGAGTGGGTAAGTGCATGTTTATGTCGCCAAGACTCCTCTAATCTCTCAGAGCTCTCTGCAATAAAGACACTTACTTCAGCTTTCCAGTTGATAAACCTGCATTTTTAGATAGGAAAACACCGTATTTAGCATGCACGGATTTAAATCCCTTGACATTTTTCTCAAAGCAACATTTGGAAGAATAAAACAACACTTTAAAGAATAAAAGTGCCATTGTTGTTCTATACACACAGGGAAGGTGTTGTCTAAATAAACTTGCTAAAATATAAAGTAACAGCAGCAAGGAGGCCACTCTGTCCCTGCAGCGGCCCCCAACACACTCTCCCAGCTTCACAGGTCTGGTCCCTGGTCCTGGCCTGAGCTCAGCCCACTCCAGTCTCCGCCCACTAAGGATGCTTGTATCAGTAGAGACTTGGCCAGATTCTGCTGCTCTTGATGTCTTCCTCATGCCTCAGATGAAAGTAACATCTTGCTCCCCTCTCAGCCACACACTTCTGCAACAAGTACTTTTCTTTAACATTAGTGATCACAGCATCTATGACGGATCGCCTCTGTGATTGGAAGGAAAAACTGATGAGTATGCAGAATTTCATTTCTTAAGGACCATTTTTTAAAATGTGATAAAAGCTCTCATAGTACCAATGCCGTGTGAGTATTTTATGTTTTTTTTTTAAAAAAACCAGAATGAAATATATAGGATGTTAATTTTGTTTAGTTTGGCTTAGTTGCTAAAGGATTGGAAAACAACCCTCCTTATATGCTCCCAAAGTCTTGGGTGGTATTAAACAGAGCTCAAAAGCTGGTTGCCATGGGGGGAGAAAGGACGATTGTCAACAGGATGGCACCAAAGAAGATGGCTTCTCACATCCTCCTTTCTCCCCCATTGCCCATTGGTAGCACTGTCAGTTGGGAATCAGGGCGCGGGGAGGGCGCTGTGCACAGTGTGATATAAATGAGCCCAGGTGGCCAGACCATATTCTTCTCTGCAAACTGACTTCCCTGTAATGCTGAGCATGGGCGAGGTGGACCCCCAACAGTGCCGCTGGGGACTCCAGTGTTTCTGGCCCGAGTAGAGTCCTGGGTTGCATGGTCCATCAGTTTCACAGTTTTGCCTGACAGTGAAGAAAAACAAATGATGTTGTCTGGTGAGGTGGCCTAGGCACAACCCCCCAGACAAATCCTTCCAGTTCGTCTGGACACTAGCTGGAAGGCATTGTGCTCAGAGGCCGCTTTTCTTTCTTGCCTCTTAATTCTTGAAGAAAGACA
Organism: Neodon shergylaensis; assembly: GCA_025134845.1. Taxonomy (NCBI): domain Eukaryota; kingdom Metazoa; phylum Chordata; class Mammalia; order Rodentia; family Cricetidae; genus Neodon; species Neodon shergylaensis. Next base: position 34,417,529 of record JABTXL010000002.1, on the reverse strand, counting down.
CACATACAGAGATCTCTCCCATCCCAAATAACCATGAACACAAAACGGGACATGTAAGGGACACATAGAACACTGGTTATCAGAATGCCATTGTTCAGTTTCAGGAGTGATTACAAACTTAATAATTTCACTATTACTGTATAGTCAAAATATATATTTACTTATTTCTTAGTACAAGCATCTATAAAGCACCCATTTTTGTCTCATCCTATACAATAGTATGGTGAAGTCCTACTTTTAAAAATGTATTTCTTTCTATCATATATTAGGTTGAACACTATGAAAGCGCCCATATTTTACTAGTTTTTAAATCCACAGAAACATTAATTTCACATGGCTCAGAGCAAATTTAACTATTAAAAATTAAAATAATGGTTTTCTGCTCCCTGTTAAGTGCTGTACCCTGGGGGGAACGCTGGAGTTACAGGGGGCAAGAATTGATCCTGTAAGGTGCCTCAGAAGGTGGGCCCTGGTGTGAGCCAGAAAGGAGGGGGGAGTGGAGAAGTAGCGGGTACACACAGGGCAGCCTGAAGGAAAGCTGTAGGAACACAGGGAGAGCTCCTGTCGCCTGGGATAGAAATTCTCAACTTTGTAATAGTTTCTGAAAAGCATGTTTCCACAGCCTGTAAGTAGTTTCAAAAGCTCTCCAGTGACAACTGAACAATTATTCTTGCACTGTTACTAATGCCTTAAGTCGGGCCTAGTATTCCTATTACAGAATATGTGGTTGTCCCGGAGTGGCCATCTTGGCCATGGTTCTGTAGCCCAAGTCAGCAGGCACGCATCCAACTTGATGAAGACAGCTGCCTGGACTGTAGAGACCCTCTGAAGGGTCGAGGGCCAGGGCTGGCAGCTCACAGGCTGCGACTCCCTCCAGGTCATTCTGGAGGCCACCTCAGCTGTGGCTGTGGGCATCTTCATGCCTTTCCAGCCAAATCCTGCTTTGCGAAGACTTCAGCCTCCAGCCTTTCTCCTTACCAGCTGTTTGTGATGGGTAACCGACCCAGCACGTTCCTCTGACTTGGCTTGTGAGAGTTTATCAAAGGTCGTTTTCCCAGCATTGGTTTTTGTGATTGCCATGGCCCTATCAGGCCAGGCTAAGCCATGCTGGAGGTATGTTCCAGCAGAGACCAGTGAGGCATCTGACCAGTGGGCCATGGAACAGCGTGAACCATGGTTTTGGAATGAAAGGGGAACAGCTGTTCAATAAAGTGCGGGGAAAACTCACCGAATGCTCCAAGGCATGGGAATGCTCCATCTTTACTTGTAGAACTAGCTATAATTTAGGAAAGTAGGAACAGAATTTATTATTTCCTTATATTTAATGAAAATTAACAAATACAGGTATGAGTATGTTTACTTATTTTCTTTTTTAAAGATCTTGTTTTTGAGACCACTTTTAAGTTCATAGTGATACTGAGTAGAAGGTAGAGAAATTCCCCATGTGCTTCCTGTACTCAGCTAGACATTGAGCCCCACCCCATTGTTAATACTCCCACCAAAGTGGTGCATTGACTCCAGTTGGCAAACCTACATGGTTACACCATTCAGAGTCCATAGCATATTTGTTGTATTGGGAGAAATTATTCCTCTGTGGCAGAACAAAAGAATCTTGGTTCTTCCCTTGTGTTAATAATACCTGTTTTTAAAAATCAACAATAATAATCCCCAAAACAGTATATAAATTAATCTCAGGGCTGAGTGAGATAGGAGCTAAATTACTTTCAAATCTTTGAAATATCAAAGTCGTCTTATTTCTTGTGGATGCATCAAACTGCAACTTCTGGCGATTACATTTCATTTTTCCTGATGATATAGCAAATTATATTTATTTAAGTGAATCGTCCAATATGTCTGTATGTTTGCATTTTTAAATGAAGGTTTGTCGTTGGTTTCTTGTTATTATTTGGGAATAGGAAGGCCAGAAGATGAGGATACTACTGAAGCTGGCTTGTTACTAGGTCCAAAAGGAAAGGGCACATGTTGCCGTGCCCCAGCAAGGGGCAGGACAGAAGGAAGGAACTGAGAGGAACACTAGGCAAGGACCCTTGCCTTGCTCTTCCAGGAAAGGCAGTAGGTTTACGATTGGTTAGGACAGATGATGCCAGCAAATTTGGAGTGAGGCACTCTCTCCAGTTGTCTCATTCCTGGTCCCAGTGTGATGAGGACAGAAGAACCCAAAAAGCCCAGAACACAAAGCAGTTTGGGCGATGGTGGGCTTCTGGTCTGTTGGTTGACATTTGCAAGTGGCTCCGGAGCGATCATATGACATCTGGACAAACCTGACTCTCCCTGGGAGAACTAGTTTCCTCCAGCATCTGAAAGGCCACAGGCATCCGCATCAGAAATGCAGAAAGCAGAGACATAAGTAATGCAGTGTGTGCGCATATATGCATATGCAGTCACACAGGCAGATCAATGAGTGCGTGATGGAGGAGGATTTATGTATATTCGCTTAGGCGGCTGTTTTGGCTTGTGGCAATTCCGTACAAGGAAACATTTTAAAATGATTAAAAATAAGCCTATCCCCGTGGAAGACTAATTTATCAAGGAAATTTCTATGTCATATAATTTCAGATCCTAAAAAAAATCTAGAGGAAAATAAGATTATAGGAAGATCAAAGGTAACCGAGACCGCAGTTGTAAGTAGAGGCCAGTCAGGTCTAAGAGCAAGGATTCAGGTGAGGTCAACAGCACTGGGTGATGGGGAGGGGAAGGGCCGGTATGCAGGCACCCTGGGGAGAGCAAGTGCAGCAACACCAAGCCAGAATCCTGCCTGGCAGGCTCACAGGAGATTAGCGAGCCCATGCTTCCTGAGAGAGAGAAGTCTTGGAACATGAGCATGCGGAGGTAACTGACAACCAGACACTGAAGGGCCTTGGAGACCATGAAAACATGGTGGGAGGTTGCTTGTTTGCATGGCTGTAGTCAAAACTGAAGCCATCTGAAGATGAGAGTTAAACCCCAGCTTCAATTGCAAACTAAGTAGCCATGGCATTTTTCTCTGTCTTCTGTTCTCAACTATTAAATTATCTTATAGTCATTTGAGATGCCTAAGTTTATAATGGCAAAGTTGAATACTTTCTTCCCAGAGGTCTACATTTACAAGTTATTTTTATAGTTTAAAACAAATCAGACAAATAAAACCTTCCCCTACCATGCCAAAGGACAACTTCAGGTCATGACTTAAGTCACATTCTACACTGCAGAATGAGCCGGCATGTATGTGGCATTTAAATAAACTGGAAAAGAGCTTTAAAAACTGACACACCTCTGGTAAATGTGGAGGAGGAAAAAAAGCTGTGAACAATCAAACAATCAACCATTTGCTTTTATTTTCTACTAAATCTGAGTGGTTCTGCATTGGTATCGTTTACGGAATATGAAGTAAAATCCACCCACAGTGTACTTACTGTAAGAGCGCCCACAAAGAAAACCTAATTTCAAATCTAATTGTGGACAATGTTTCTTCATTAAAAATTCATAGGGTTTGTGAATGTGTCACCTAAGTACCGGCATCTCCATTATTCCCAGCTCTTTCCCACAACCAATTCTGATCAGAATTTCAAAACACTCAGGTCTAGAAAGGTGTTCTCTGAAGAGCAGCCAAAGAAAAATAAAACAAAAAGAGACATAATGAATGTGAACAAAAATAGTCACCAAACAAAAAGACAAGAATCTCCACTTGCTCTTTCAACAGACGCCCACCCTCACCTCTCACCCTGCATCTTCCCATTGCTGGTACCTTCCTCATCTCAGCCACTCGTCAGTGTGTTTTTAGCTGTCGATAAGGGGATGCCTTGGTGTGAGCCCTCAGAAGAGACTGGAGCAGAATGCTATCCTGCATTCCTCCTATGCCCAGGCTCTTCCTTCCCTCCTCTCAAATGACCAGAATGCCAGGCTGTGGATACTGCTCACGGTATTTGCTGGGAATACATGAAACAGGCTAGACAGCCAGATGTTTTGGTGAGGTGGGCCCCATGTTGAGCCTTTCTTTTGCTTATCCTTGGTGTTTGTATGCATTTGCATCAGGAATATTGGAATACTGTCTTGTACCCTCAATGCTTTAGTCAACAATAGTCTCCATGAGGGATGACGGCCCCATAAAAGTATAACAGAGCTGATAATTTCCTATTGTCTGGTAATGGTGGCTACAGCCACCCAAAAGTAGTGACATAAGTATTCTCCACTAGTGCCAGTGCTAAGGGCAGCCCACACTCAGTTGTGCATAGTGTGTAAGGTAGTGTTATCGTTATCTTTGAGTATAATCCTTCTACTTACAATGTATAATATTGTAGTCATTATCTTTGAGTATAAAGCATCCTTCTACTTTCCAGAGTTGCTATAAAGCGGTGTAAGTGTGTCGTGTGTGCTGGCAGCTAAGTACGACACCTGGCACCTGCATCTTCCTTCCACTTGTACCAGAGATAAGAGCTATAGAAACACAGAACGGGTGCCCTATGGAGCCATAAACTGAAGGAGACAGAAAACACAACTTCTCGCGCCTGCCCCAAGGGGTCACTGCCACCTTCCGGGCACCTTATGTCTCCTTTGTCTCTTGGTCGCTCGGTAACTGCCCTAGTCTGTCTAGGTTTGTGAAATCTACTCCGTGTTGTCCACACACTCGCGCGGTGGTGCAATGACAGGTGTCTCACAACTGATCCCTGCAGTTACAGGAGCGCTGACTGTACAGGAAAGCCAGCGGCTAACATAAACTAAAATTATCACCAAGTCTGCTGCTCGTGTGGTCATGTGGATTGGCGTGTGCTTCTCAGAACTTCCTGTATGAATGGACAGTGGCTGCACTATGGTTCATAAACTTCAGAAATCACCTTTTCTCCTCCTGGAAACTTTCACATTGGAGCGCAGCAGGGGGCTTGTATCTTACAAACAATTTCAGCTCAGTACAATTCTGATTGTGAAGATACAACTCCAATTTGGCTGTTTCATTTTGCATCACGTTTTTGCTATTAATTCACATTTCCTACATTTGCCGCCTTTTGTAATGTGGCCTCCTCAACTACTTGACACCCAAGTGTGTGGTGTGTCCTAAAGGTTCCTGCACTGGGTGACCACTGTCCTGGATTCTGGGTGTTTGATTGAGACATCAAGATCACACTCTCATGCTTTCCCCCGCATGGTCTTCTGAACCAAAACGTTTACAAAAACCAAACTGGCAAAGCAGCTTCCAAAGCCCTGCCACACACAGGCTCAGATCACCTCATCCATCACCCTGGCGATAGTGGATCAACCCACAGTGTGGGTAGGAAAGCCATAAAGACCAGAATACATCCTTTCTGGAGGGAGGGGAAGGCTGAGTTGTAATAAAGGCTGTAGCCTTGTGATGGAGAGTATTGCCCTGGGAAGACGGTCTTAGGGAGATCTGGGTTTCAGCTGCCAGACTAGTGGCGGCTCTGCAAGGGATGTTTCCTTCTTTCAGCTCCTCCAGAAGGCATTGTGTGTCAACCCCTCCAATGCCTCCTGAGACGGAAATTGGAAAGCATAAAGTAGAAGAACTCAGGAAGTGGCCCACAGGGGCACCCTCCTCTGACCTGCACACCCAAACTGCTTTGCGCACTTCCTAGGGGAGGCTGAGAGAACGTTGTCCCTAGACCAGTGTCTTCAATGGCCTGAAGAAGTAGCTTCGGCAATGGGTAATGACTCTACCAAGCACACAGGAGATCTCGGATTCCAGTTTGTCCCTTCTTAACTAACACAGATTTGTTTTTCCAGAGCCTGGGGACCAGTGGTGATCCCTAAGATTATTAGAAAATCTTTGTTTTTCCTTATTCAGCTCTCCCGACCCTTCCCTGTTTTCTCCGTCTTGTTTACGGTTTGTGTTGAAAGGAGAAGTAAATTCCAGGCCTCTAGCTGCCAGTATTGCTTGTGCTAGACTGTATTGAGTACAAGAGAAAGAAATCAGATGGGAAGGGGGAATAGTCAGATGAGGTAAACAAAAGTAATAGTGGCCCGACTGTACTTCCCAGCCCAGGAGAATAGACCTTGGCAGTCGCCAGTGACCTCAGATCCACTTCCCATCTCTGTCTCTCTATATACATAGATTGCATACATGTAACACACCAATGTATCTGTATAGCCCTTCCCTGATGCCCAGGCTGTCTTGAATATGGGCACGCCCCATGGACACCGTGCAGAAGCTGTTCAGCTGTCCCGTTTGCTTGCTTCCAAGCTCATCTCTGGCTCTAGATGGTGCCAGCTCAGCCACAACTGTTTCAAAACATCATGCAGTGACCCTTTGGCCATCATAAGCCTCGCTGAACTCTAGATGACCCTAAATTACTTTCCACACTGCACAAAGGGGAAGCTTCCTTGGAGAAGCCCCATGCCAATGCAGTCCTTCACTTTCCCAATTGACAGCCATGATTGATGAAAGCATCCTCGTCTTGTTCCCTTTCTTGGCCGTATATGTATCTTGAGTCAGCCAAGAGACACCCTCGTACTGTCCCCTGGTATTATGCATTAACCCCAATTAAAGGCCTTGCTGAGTTTTGATCTTATTAGTAGAGAGGGCTGTGCTAGTCACAGGGACGCTAGAAGCAGCTACAGAGTGGTAACAATAGCAAAGTTATCGGTGACCGCTACCCAATCAGCATCAGTACCGACAGTGACAGTAGCCTTAGCAACAAGACTGTAGCTGCAGAAGTCTTGTGAGTGGCTGAGACAGAAAACAGAGGCAGAGGCGACAGGGCTGCTGGACCTGTTCCAGGAAGCTGTGGGGTCTTATAGGCCAAGAGTCTCAGGCCTCCTAGCTCTAAGAACTTGCTGCTCTTAGGATAGGGTCCCCGCACCAGAGGCCTATCCATAAGCTGGAACACTAGCAAGTAGAGGCTTGAGGCTCACGGCTACTGCCAATCACTACTGCTTACTGTAGCTGAAAGGCAAAGATTACAACAGTTGCCAAGTGCCAGGGCCAGTTAAAGCCCAGAGCAACAAGCCTCCATCCTGACTCCTTAGAGCCATGTCTCTAGTATCTAAATCCTGGAACAGTAGGCACCTAATGGTTCAGCATTTAGAACTATAAAGGTCTAAGTTTGGCCATCTGGTTTCCAGATCTTGGGAACTCAAGGGCCTTGGCTCATCAGTTGTGATAGTTAAACTTGATTGTCATCTTGATGACAATAATAAACCTCTGGGCGTATCTGTAAGGGAGTTGCTCGTTAAGTTAATTGAGGTGGGAATTCCCACCCTTAATGGAGGAGGCACTTTGCCATGTCTGGGGTCCTAGACTGCATAAGAAAGAGAAAGTGAGCCCAACAGCAGCGTCTCCCTGCTGGGAAGACAGGGTAGCCAGTTGACCCAAGCTGCTGCTGCCTTGCCCTCCTGACCATGATAAACCATACACTGCACTGGAAGCCCAAACCGCTTTCCTTCGGTTGCTTTTGCCAGGCATTTTGGTCATGAGAGGAAAGTCACTAATCCACCAGCTCCGGGGTAGCTTCTAGTCATCGACTTAGGACTCCACGTGGAGCAAAGTTCATTTCAGTCAGTGAAGCTAATCTCTAATACCGAACAAAGTCCAATTTAGAATACAGGTCAACCCTAGGCCAACGTCATACATGACTGGTCCTTCAGTTGTTTGCTCAATGACGATTATTACCCTGACATCAAGAGGAAAAAAGGTGCACCTCTCAAGAAAGCATACTCTTGGGTGTTTTCAGCAGCAACTGTGCTGATTGACCCAGATCCTTCCACTTGGTCACCTCTGTGATGGCAGTAGAGGGTTTGGGAGGGCTGAGGAAGGCCATGACAAAGCCAGACTTACAGTCCCCATCAGACTATGTCTGTATCTGTCACAGAGGGCTGTCTCTTGGTTCATTACTGATATGGCATTTCCAGGCTCTAACTCTGGCTGCTTTTGATGCACTACTCTGGGCTCATTCTTCTGGCTTCGTGCTATGCCCCCCTACCTGGTTTGGAAGAAGGAAGGCATCATCAAATACTTCATATAAAAGTCTAGCAATAAGTATATTAGTGTTTTTTTCCCAGAACTTACTTATGGATTTGTTGTTGTCTGCTTATCTCAATAGGAAGGCTCCTAAGAGACTATAATTCACCATGGTGCAGGACTCTCATGCCTGCTAGTGCTTTTGGTTTTTTAACATGTTTGGTATGACTGTCAACTCTGTGAGGACAGAGTTCGTGTCTTGCACACCATTCTACTGTTGGTATTTAACACAGTATCCTGTATACCATAGTCCCTTAATGAAGACCTCTTGAGAGGTTGTCTCTTTAGAGCATGGAAGTAACCTTTTATCTTGGTTCTGCCTAGGTGACAACAAAGCTCATAGGAGCGTAGCCTATATTGTGTTGGTGGAAACCCGAGTTCCATGAATCTATGGCCACCAAGATCAGTGCTAGGACTGAATCCAGGACTCTGCCATTCTTTCTGATCGAGAGGAAATGCTCTCAGTCTTGGTCTTTAGAATGCTCTTTTCTTTTTTGTACAGTGCTGTAAACAGTGGCCTAATATATGGTTGTGTTTTGTAGCATACTTTTCCCAAGAGGCACCCGGATATGAGCCGCTTATCAAAATGGCATTAGTGGCATTGTATAGTAATGACGTTCTCCAGTGAGCGCCTCCACAGAATATGGCCAGCTTGAGATAAGAGTATGAAGAGAACAGTATCCTCTTCCTGTTTGAACTACCTTTATTAGAACCCACCACATCCATTACCTTAAAATAAAATTTTCCTCATCAAAGTCTCGGTTCCCACCTCCCGAACATCTCTCAGATCAAAGAGGACAGTGTCATTACATTTGTCCGCAAGTTTCCCAGCCAGAAGAAAGGACCACACATTGCTGGCTGTTGGAAATGGGCACTAGAGTGGGGCAGGGGGTGTCTGAATAATGATAGCGATCCCTGCTGACATGGGGTTTGGTGGAAGGAAATTATATTTTCGCAAATCTGAAAATTATGAGTTTTGTTTCATGTTAACTATGTGTCTTAACTGATTTTAGTCACCTTGGTTTTGCCTGTTAGTAAGACTGTCCATACTGTCAAGTTGATAGGGTAGATTAAGTATGAACACCCGTCCCCCTGGTTGTGCGGTCTAGGAAAATACTCATCTTAATCATAACACAGGATGCAAGCACCGGTGGGCATTTGGGATTGACAGCTGCTGCGGATCCCGGCTGCCACCACTGCGGGGCTCAGGCACCGCCGGTCGCTGGTTATTTTCTTAAATTATTATTTTGCAATAAACATGATCTCATAATAAACCATAACATTTCACATTGCTCCAGAAGAAGAATATCAGAGGACTGGAAGAACAGGAGATCTTTTTCATTAAGCCTAGAAAGGGAGAAACGCGATAATGCCCCTGGGAATTCTTTCCGAATATTTGTTTAGGCTGGGCGTAAGCCATCAAGCAGCGAAGATAAACTGTGGCAGCCATGGCGATATACTGGAATTCCCGCGAAGCACATTCAGCGTGATTTCTTTTTTTATAAATAATAAAACCGTAAATAAATATGATTACCCTCAGCTAACATGAAATTATATTCAGGACCCCAAGCCTGATGTTTTTTTCTCGTATCTGTGGTTTTTCAGATTCAGTGTTGGCCGGCTCCTCCCTCTTCTGTCCTCTTCCCTCTGTCCTCCTTCATGGGTTAAGTAGTTATGGGTACGGAACTGGAGGTGGGGTAGGTGGTTGACCTTGAAGCGAGTCTGGGAGTGGAGGGACAGTGGAACTTTACCTCCCAGGCTTTCAGTAGGCCGGAGACTGAGAGGGTCTTGAAACCGCGCTGGGTTCAGCAGCTTCCCGCCTCCAGGTCTCACCCCACATCCTAGCACAAGCACGATCGGCGTTCACATCTGACAATATAATTTTCCTATTGTGATTTTGGATGAGATTTTTATAATTTTGCTTTTGAAATTATTTGCTTATGAGTTATGGCTTTTCATCTAAAACCAGCTCTTATGTCTTCATAATTGTGCGGACTCAGGAGCCCTGCACAGCGAGCAAGCCTGCTGACAAGCCATCTTCGGCTGTAATGACTCTCATCTGAATGCCAAATTTGACAAGAATTGTCCTAATTCAAAATTTATGGCCATTTAATGAAATAATTCTTTATTTTAGATAATGCACTTTTCACTGGATGCTAGCACAAAACATGTTCAGGTCTCCAGCCTTACTGTGGATGATCTCATGCCCCCAGTGCCTAATTGATAATGCGGCCACAGTTAAGGGACAGGCAGGGACAGTGGGTGGGGCAGCAGGCAGGGGTGGGGACGGCATCCCCTTTCATCTAGAAGACTAGTAGGAAAGGGGTTCTCCTTGAGCTAGTCTTCCAAATGCCACTCCCTCACAGAAATTCTGCCTGACTTCTTTTTGTTTAGAGGTTTTTCTCTCCACTCGCTTTTCTTTCTCATGTATTCTTTTGACAGCTGCACGCATGTAAATAATGAAATTTGCCCCTTTTACCTTCCAGTGCTCCATCTCTTTTTCTCTCCTCCTGCTGAGGCCCCTCTATTTTCTGTTACATCCCCTCCTTCTACTCATGTGTGTTTTGCAGGTGTGCACGCACTGAGGTTACATAGGGCTCCTGCATGAGTGTGGGCCAGAGGTGTTCTACTGAAACCTGGGCAACTCAACAGTGACTATTACCACTGAAAGTCACACCCTCTCTAAGCAGCCACCACTAACTGAGGAGGGGATGGGGCCTCAGGATGGATCCTGATTGGCTAGATCTTGTGTGGGTCCTATGCAAGCAACTGCAGTTGCAGTGAGTTAGGAGCCCATAGGTCAGATCAGGTCCAGAACACACTCTTTTGCAGCGATCCTGCCCAGCCTCTGCCTTTTAAAATGTCTCCACCCCTCTTCTTCAGTGTTCCCTGAGCCTTAGGTGAGGAGATGTGATACCATTATCCCACTTAAGGAATCATAGTTATTTATACTTTGAGCAGATATGAGTTTCTATATTGAACTGCCGTCTACTCCAAAGAAATTCTCTGATGAGAACAGGAGGTTTAAAAGGCAGTTTTATATTATGCCCAGTTAGCAAATTAATAGTACTGGGATGGGTTTTTTGAATTTTAATTGATTTTTATTGAGCTCCACATTTTTCTCTGCTCCCCTTCCTGCCTCTCCCCTCCCCTTCAACCCTCTCCCAAGATCCCCATGCTTCCAATTTTCTCAGGAGATCTTGTCTTTTTCTACTTCCCATGTAAATTAGATCTATGTATGTCTCTCTTAGGGTCCTCATTGTTGTCTAGGTTCACTGGTGTTGTGATTTGTGGGCTGGTTTTCTTTGCTTTGTGTTTGAAAACCACTTACGAGTGAGTACATATGGTAATTGTCTTTCTGTGTCTGAGTTACCTCACTCAAAATGATGTTTTCTAGCTCCATCCATTTTCCTACAAAATTCAAGATGTCATTATTTTTTTCTGCTCTGTGGTACTCCATTGTGTAAATGGACCACATTTTCCTTATCCATTCTTCTGTCAAGGGGCATTTAGGTTGTTTCCAGGTTCTGGCTATGACAAACAAAGCTGCTGTGAACATAGTTGAGCACATGTCCTTGTGGCACGATTGAACATCCTTTGGATTTATATGCAAAAGTGGTATTGCTGGGTCTTGAGGAAGGTTGTTTCCTAATTTTCTGAGAAATCACCACACTGACATCCAAAGGGGCTGTAGTACTGGATTCTTTCTTGGGGCCTCCGACCTTTCCAGATCTGGATTGTTGCCTAGGTTTACAGTACTGGGCATGACTTTCTCTTGTGGAGTGGGTCTTAAATTCAATCAGAAAACGATTGATTGGCCCCAGTCAGTTGCACCACTGGGCCTGGCTTCCCAGACTGATTATTACGCTACCTAGCCGAGTTCACAGCCAGGTAACATTATTGCTAATGGACTTTTCTCCCGAAGGCAGCCTGCTTTGCACCTTCCAGCTCTGTCAAAGCTGGGAACCGGGAAGGAAGCTTCCAGGTCAGGTTCAGCTTGGTTTCTCCATGTCCTATAGCCAACAATATGTGGTACCTACAGCAACAGGGTTTTATTACCAAGTTCTGCTGGACAACCACAAGCAGCAGCCATACCACTGTTGTCTTGAGGATCTTTGGGACCACCCTGGCCAATTTTAGGAAGGTATTCCACACTTGATACTGAGATATTTGTTTAATAATTTGTGCTCTGGAAGGAGCATTGTCCTCCTGTGTAAGGTACCTCCATCGAACATCTCTTAAAGCTGTATTTGCACCAAGCACCTTCAGCGTTCGTTGTCCTTGCCCCATCCCCTCCTCTGTCCCATCTTCCAACCCTCTTGCCACTTAAACCTCCCTCCCTGTCCTTCCCTTTTGCCTCTTCATATAAAGAAGGTCATTTGACTATGATCAAGGGAACAGTGTGTTTGGCTTCTTAAAGGGCAAATATCTCCCCTTGTGGATCCAGAGATCAGGTTGGAGGGTAGTCCATTTATGGTAGTACCTTTATTGAAGCCTAGACAAGATAGAAAGAGCAGGCCAGTTAGTACTGTAGCAGCAAGGTGTGGCAGTGACCTTTAGTGACCTCAATGCCAAGCTGTCCCTTGAGCATTGTTCCCCGTGTAGCCAAGGAATGACCTTGAACTTCTGGTCCCACTGCCTCCTCCTCTTGAATGGTCTACGGGCTTCACCGCCAGGCCAGTTTTACATGGTGCTAGCAATCAGGATTGAACCCAGAGTTTTCGTACGAGGCAAGCACTGAGCTCCACCTGCAACTCTCGGGCAGTCTTTCTAATTTGTGAATTGTATAGACTCCTGGAGTCTCAACACATTTCTGTGTGCACCCCCCCCCACCTCCAGCCTCAGAAGCCTGTCTGGGTTCAAGCCCCAAAGGCCATCTTCTCCCCTGGGTGCCTCCATGCGAGTCTTGTGGAACCCAACCCCCAACATTCAGAACGCTCCTGCCAGGCTGGTTTTTTCTAGCAAATGCCCAGCAGCTACCTTTGCATCAGGCTTTGTGCCCCTTCATTCCCTAAGAATGCCCACCATGAAGTAAGCACACCATTTGATTGCGAGCTAGGAATTCCACCGTCCTTACCCACTTGTTACTCACCAGAGCAAGGGCCATAGGCGGTCTTTTAGAGAAAGGAAAGGCAGGTATCTGTGGGAATTTAGAGGAAGAAAAAGCTAGGCCTCTGGCCTGGGGCCGTCCATTAGAGAGGTGAGAGCTACTGCAACTGTAAATCCTAGGATTTCTTGGCTACAGGGGCAATCCTTTATTCATGGGGCTGCAATGACATCATTAAGAACCCATTAGCTTAAAGAATAACCAACTCCTTCTTTGTGGCTCTTCTAAAGGAAATGCTAAGCAGGATGAGCCACTGGTTCAGGCTGGTCAGGGTACAAGATCTGGATTTTATTGCAGGTGGATTTCCATAGACTCAACAGGGCTCTGCCCTGGGCTCTTTGGAGATAGATAACTCATTTACCAGGGTTTACAGCTATTTAGGGGTCAGTTATTTACCCAAGACAATTAAAATGTTTGACTTTGTGTCCTAGTCTTTTTCCATGCATGGGTCAAGGTATAAACAAGCACATAATGAGAACACTGAGCCACCCACAGCAGAGTCTGTACAATGATGTAGGATTTCCGCTCTTGTTTTGTAAGAATGTAATGTTTGCAGAAAATGGTTTCTGTGTATCAGTGTGGCCAAGAAGTATGTAACAGCTACGATCTTTTTATAGTATACATGTGTAAAAATTATTCTTTAATGTGTTTGCTTATGTCCTCGGTATGAAGAATTAATCTCTCTTGATAGTTCTATCTTTAAAGCCTAGAATTTGCCTGAAGTCATGCTCAGACATTGGCTCCTTTCTCTAAAGGAATCTTTCCCAGGTCTCTCTTGCTCAAACCTTATAGCCCATGGCTCCTTGTCTCAGATAACACTTCCATTTACCTACAGCTCTCTGGTTGGCTTACGCCACAGAGCCCCCACAGGTGAATTCGAAGAGAAAAGAGAATAAAAATTGAGAAAGGGCGTACCAGTCGTGGGGAGTTAGCTTTGACCTTATTTACTTCATATATGTGTCTATGACTTGCTTAGATGGTGGTGAAGAGTCAAGGACCCTCTTCCAGGGATTGCTGTCTCCTTTTTTTCTAAGGCTGTGGAAGTAGTCCTGAAGCCAGAAATCAGATTTAAATCTCTTCTCCAGGTAAGGGGACTGGTAGAGAGGGAACTTGTCCAATCTTAGGACTGTTTGAAATGAGGGTCAAGCATCAGCTTTGGCTATGAATGGGAAACCCTGTCAGAACATTCTGGAGATTTCTGTACTGGGAGAAACTGGAACTGATGGATTTCAAGTACCATTTAATTATGCACACCATGGTGCTCTGAGCTGAGGTGTGTTCATCATGAATCCCAGGGGCTCGGCTGTAATGAGGGCTCATCAGTCCAAGCTCAGATTTACTGGTAATGGTGCTTCTCTTAATAACTCACTCACTCCAGGTAGAGCAATGATAATTGTTTTAATCTTGACATATTTAGAAGGCAGAGAGCAACCCAAGAGAACAGACAGATATGGAGGGTGCTGACTGACATTTGTCCACAAGAAACCTGGTTGAGCTATTACATTTCCCACAAATACTCTTCAAATACAATATCGCCTTTTCCAGGAATCCTGAAGTAGTCTCTGGGTGGAAGGTCATGGGTTTTGAAAGCTGTCTTTAGAGACCTAAAAGTTACAGACAGTCATGAGAATATCCTGGTCCTCTTTCCTTTCTGTTCTTAATGGCAAGAGTAGTGCTTTTTCCTGAAGGTCTCAAGATTGCTCCTTGATGATTTGTTCAATCTAGAAATAAGAAGTGTAGCCTTTTTGAAAAGCAAAGGCTTCCTGAGAAAAATAATTGCACCTGCCATTTCTCTGCACACACACACACACATACACACACACACACACACACACACACACACAGAGAGAGAGAGAGAGAGAGAGAGAGAGAGAGAGAGAGAGAGAGAGA
>JABTXL010000002.1:34388658-34402556 GCA_025134845.1 Neodon shergylaensis | reverse complement strand
AGAGAGAGAGAGAGAGAGAGAGAGAGAGAGAGAGAGAGAGAGAGAGAGAAATCTAAAATGTTGAATAGTATTAAGTATGTTTCTTCTACCCATGTGTGTTGACTCACATGGACAAGTCTCAAGTCTCTTTTGGTCCTGTTATCAGAGTGTATCATTTCAGAGGAGCGCTGCCTCCTTGCCTGCCTGCCCATCCTCCTGCTTGCCCATCTTTGCTTGCCCTTCTCCTGAAGATGGACAACATGTTGAGGGTGAGGTAATGCCTCGCCCATTCTGTGGTCATTACTTCCCTAAGATAAAAGGAAGATGATTTACTGCTTAAAATTGGCTGCTTGACAAAGTAGAAAAATGGAGGATATAATCACAGTCCCCATAATAGAATATAGTGTTTGAGAACCGGCCAGATCTGCTTTTCATCTTCTGTAGTACATGCCAAATTGAAACTCTCCTTTCTTCCAATGATTTCACCTCCTTCCTACTCTACACTTATGCCTCTGTCATGCTAATGTGCTGGTTAGTGGACCTGGAGATACAGTTGGTAACAAACCTGGGCTATTTCGAACAGCAGCTGCAAGAAACCTCACCCTTGACCCTGCGCTGGGGGAGGTTTGGGACCTAAAGTTTCTCTTATATTCCTGGACACATTTTTCTCAAACTGTTTTTTTCTGATGCTTAAAATCCATCTTCATTCTAGTTTCCAAGAGGCATTCTCCCTATTGTGTTCTTTAGTTCAAACCTCCAAGCCTTGGGGTTGAACTCTGGCATCCAACTGTTCGGTGTTAATGTTCCCAATTTTCTTTGTATGTTCTTTCCTTTCCTCTTCTTATACACACATGCTTTTGAAAGTGTATAGATACTTAATATTTATGTGGAGGGCATAAGGGAATGATCCTGCCACATTTTGTGCTCTTGTTGGGTATTGACAAGTTCACTTAGCCTTCCTAAGTTTAGCATTGACTGCTAACTAGCAGGGAGAGGTGGTTATGTCCAGACTTAGATCCATTCTCTGTAAATAGAGACTGCTTTTTTGTTTCCCGACCACCCAGACCCAAATAATCACACAAAACTATATTAATTACAACACTGTTTTACCAATAACCCAAGTGTATTCTTAGCTAGGTCTTGAATTAACCCATTTCTATTACTTTGTGTATTGCCATGAGGCTGTGGCCTACCAGTAATGTTCTAGCATCTTTCTCCTTTAGCAGCTACATGACATCTCCCTGACTCTGCCTTCTTTCTCCCTGCATTCAGTTTAGATTTCCCCCTACCTGTATTCTGCCCTGCCATGGGCCAAAACAGCTTCTTTATTAACCAGTGGTAATAAAACATATGCATAGCATTCAGAGGGGAATCCCACATCAGTTCTCCAGTAAGGGTTTAGGTAGAGGGGAAGCTGAGTCTGTAAAGTGAGAAAGGCTGGTACGTGGAAGGCACAGGACAATAACACTGAGGAACGATTACATAACTCCTTTTTGTGTTAAAGACATCACTGAAGGAAGAATGGGGAGAATAGTGATGGCGTCTCTTCTCAGGTACACTGTGATGGGAATGTCTAGCCTGACAGTTTTGAAAAGTCTACAGTAATTTTATAACTGTACAAGTAATGGGGGGGCGGTGTCAAATGACAGTATTTGATTCTGTGGATTCGGTAGGAGCTCTTACATAGTTTGCCCTCCCTGGATTTACCTCTGCCCAGCAATGGCCTCTGCTTTCTCCTAATTTCAAAGAAGGATCCTCTTAGCTTTGTTAAATAGAGTAGTACTACTTGAGGCAGGGTGGGGGAACTGGAGAGCTGGCTCCGTGGTTAGGAGGACTTATTGCTCTTGTGCCAGACCTGATTTGCTTCCCAGTACCTACGTGGTGGCTCACAACCAACCATCCGTAGCTCCAGTTCCAGGGGCTCTGGTACTGCCTTTTGACCCTGCAGGTCATATATGTATATGTCAATGCTACATATACATATATATGCAGGCAAACACTCATACCCATAAAATGATATTACTATTTAACAAATTTCCCCATTAATCTCTTCTACCTAAAACTCCACCAAAACCTTAGTTGTCTTCTTTGCTACTAATTGGCAGATAGTGATCATTAATAAACATTTAGAATCCTGTATATTTAACCAGACTTAAAAACTCTATACTATTTTTTCATCTAGGATCTTAGGTTATCTCTTATCATCCGTCTCTTCATTACCACCTTTAAGCTGTTTCAAAGTGTTCCCAATACTCAAAAGAATTAAGAAGCAATGTAGATTTTCTGATATTTCTGCACCGTGCGTGTATTGTGCTTGCTGGCTCCAGGGTGGGCTAGCATGGCGAATCATCTTAATCATCCCGAGCGTAGATCTGATTAGAGAGTGGTGTAGAACAGCATCATGGGAGTGCAGAGAAGAGAGTCCACAGCTCTTGCCTTTTTTTCTAAGAAGCCAATGGCATCTTTCTTCAGGTTCATTGTGATTTACACTCCACTCTCCTGTGTACCCTCTGATATTCCATGATATTATTGAGATGAGTGACTATAGTGACCCACAGTGGTGACTATAGTGACCCATCTCCATAATGGTGGCCTCCACTGATCCCTTATTTGGTCCTCAGAAAGTGTCAGCTTTTGAGTGTTCTTACCATGTGTTTGGTTGTTTTTTATTTGTTTGTTTTTAAGTGTTTGCATGTATGAATGTATTTAGGTTCATTTTCCTTTCCTTTTTTTTTTTGCATGTGTATGGGTATTTGTCTGTATATCTGTGCACCACATATATGTAGTACCCATGGAGCTCAAAAGAGGGCATCAGATTCCCTGAGACTAAAATTGCAGATAGTTGTGAGACACCATGTGGTGTTCTGAGACTCAAACCTGGGTCCTTTGGAAGAATAGCCAGTGCTGTTAATCACCGGGCCATCTTTCCGCCTCTCCGCTACTACCTCTACCCCCCCCCTTTAAGCCATGTTTTGAAGAGCAGTTTCATTCTGTCCCCTGTCCCCAAATGAGCAGATTCTTCCCATCCTGAGCAGTGAAACACTCAGTGGTTAAGATGACTTATTTCTCTATAGAAAACACAGGGAAAACGCTCTGCAGAACTCGTCTTTGTGCTGTGTTTGTGAAAAGAAACAGAATTTTAGAAAACAAATGTAAAACCCACAGCTTTCTGGTTGTTCTTGAATGGAAAGCTTGCTCTGGAGTTCCTGGTACACTGGCAGGAGAAGCAGAGCGCTTCCTGCATTATCACAGACATCTGTTTTAAAAACATGACATTAACATATACGTAGCGTATGTCTAGTTGTATGCTAGCCCATCATTTTAATCTGTGAAATGTCTCTCTAAGCTATGAAGTGCTCAACAAGTGCCCTTCAGCTGAACACCAGTAGTAGACATATTCTTTAAGGTAGGAAAACACGAATTTGGATTGGAAATGCAACTTTATAGCACACACATAACCTATAGCTAATAAAGAGTTCCTAACAAACGAAACTTCAGCTATCACGGGACATAAGTTGGCTTTGATATCAGCTCTTTTAAAGACACTAATAAAACTCAATCTGTCATTGTAATGGTTTTTCTATTAAAGTAGGCACGAGTCTAAGGAATTAGGTCAAGCGAATTCATTTTTATAAAAATCAAGTATTTTTAAGACCTCACTGATTTTTGTCCTTTTTAACAGGAAGCTCCTTTTTTGTGGACAGTCACAGATTATTTTCTTCTTAAAAATGTTTGTGCTTGCTGTGTATAGACTTAGAAAAAACAGGAAGGCCCTGCACTTTCCCAAGCAGAAGCAGCCCGTGTTCCTCCTAAACTAGAATACTTCTGTAGGCTTGGTGAGGGTTAAGACGTTTTTGCCTGGTTGCTATAACCTGGCGAAGTACTAAGCAAAAATATATCTTGTTAAACATTTGGGAAATTAGGTGTGAGATTTCAGCCTTCAGTATATTTCACTAGAGAACAGGTTGGAGGTCCATTATGCCCAGGCAGAGCTCTCCTGTTATCCTTGACACTCTATACATCTGACTGCTTTATAATGATGATCCCCCCACAAAACCTGTAAGCAGAAACCACCAATTTCATAATTTGTCCGGAAGCTCTTAAAAGCTTTTGTATTTGCATAGAAAGGAAACGCTGGAGAGGAAAAAAATAATCTATCTTTTATATGGTATTATTTTACAAAGGAATTGTGGGGAATGGAACAGCCTGCTGCAGCTTAGGTGTGGTACGGAAAGCGAGGGCAACACTTGCTGTCAGAAATATCAAGTGTGATTCACTGTTTTATAATTAATTACATAATTATACACTAGAACACAAAGATCTCTGGATACCTTCATAGAAACACTGCACTTCCAAATAAAATAACAATAATTATCACCTACTATATTCAAAGTACTTTATTAGCTGTAAATATTAGCTCCCCACATCTGTGTGTAAATAAGCATCATTAAGAATATTAATCTTTCCTATAGTTTAGGAATAAGAAAACTAAGGCAGGGAAGTTGGTTTGAACAATCAGTGAAGCATCGCAGTCTAGAATGGTTTAAAGAGGCCAGTACCCAACAAAAAACAGTGAGTGTTAACAAATTGCAAAAGTCACTCTTGCATTCATTTATAAATCCCAGGTAGTAACTAACATTTACAGGATACCCCTTTGATCAAGTCCATGTGACCAAATCAGCTTTTAAAAGGATCCTGTCAGTCTGAGACCACTGGAAACACCTGGTAGAAATGAACTTGCTTCAGAGACACCATCCTAGGTTCCTAATAGCCACATGAAGTTGTATGTAATTAAAACCATTGGATTGGGAAACTGGAGAGCTATAATAAATTGAAAGTCACAGAGTTCAAGATAGGGATAAATGAGAGTTTACACACCACATCCCGCTCATAGAGCAATCGTTTTTGAAACAGCAGCAGATTGTTAAGGTATCTGTGAAAGATACAGAGAGAGGCCATGGACCCCCCAGGGCCTTCGATGCTCCTTTATAGAGCCAGAAGCTGGAAGAGACGGTGTGGAGCCAAGACAAGCTAATGCCATCCCTGTAACACTGTAGGAAAAGCCAAGGTTAAGCATAACCAG
Source organism: Neodon shergylaensis (assembly GCA_025134845.1). Lineage (NCBI taxonomy): Eukaryota > Metazoa > Chordata > Mammalia > Rodentia > Cricetidae > Neodon > Neodon shergylaensis. The sequence continues at coordinate 34,397,494 of JABTXL010000002.1, read as the reverse complement.
AGAGGCACAAGCCGTAAAGCCAACAACGTAAGGAGATATTCTCTGATAGAGCGTTCCAGAACTGCACACTCATTAGACAGAAGAAGGAAAAGGCTGTGTGATTGATGTCCATTTGTGGAGATCTAAGCAGCGGGAAGAGAGCCAACCCCACTTCATTTAGGAAGCCAAGTAAGACAAATAGTGACCTTGTGATGATCCGAGGCTGCTCCACTACAGGGCTGTTGAAGAGAAGGATGAGACTTGCTTGTCCAGCTCTGCCTCAGTGCCTGCAGTGCTGGAGCAAAGAGAAAAGTATTCTGGGGCTTCACCATAGTGCTGATGAGTGCCCAGCTACAGGGCATGCACGCACTCAGCCTTGCTGTGGATTTGCTGAACATGATTCATATGGATAGAATCTATCTTGTGGCATTTGTTGCCTGTGATAATTGGTATACCGTACGTCAGCACATTCTAGATTCATTTGGTGGTGGTGCGGAACAGAAACTTTGGATATATATGTTATGAATACAGTTTGTTTCCCAGATTGGAATCATCCACTGCTAGGTGATAGGTAACTGGGAGGAAAATGGAAAATGCCCAGCATCTCATTTGCCCTTCTTAGTGACAGCTAGGGATCCATTGAACTACCAAAGCCACGTTCTCATTGAGCACCTATCCTTGAGATACTGAGACCTGAGCTTGCATTTTTTAGTTGAACCAGCAGGAAGCTTTCTGGCATCACCGTGCTTATTACGGGGTGGGCTACTGATCCTTGGCCCTAGGAATCAAAGAACATAGCTTGAAATACTCAAACTTCACACTGTACTCAAACATTAGCATATCTAAATGTCTGAACAGCGATGTGACTCCTAGGAAAAGTAAATTTCCACCTAAATGAAAACAGCTATTTAACTCTAGTGGTCATCTCAAGCAGTCTTTGGGTTGCTCGTCTAGGTTCGCCACTGGCAAACATGCACCTAAGCTCTGAATGTGTACATGGTTGGCTTTTGCATAGTCTTTTCTCCAGAAAAGACTATGATTTTATCATGAATGTCACAGGGAGGATCCTCATAACCTTATCATTTGTTATATTGTTATTTATATTTATTAGAAAAACATGTTGAATATAACAAAATACATATATAGATATATACAGACATGCACACATATATACATACACTATATGCCATGTAATTCTCAAGAAAATTTGGATCGAACAAACTTTGGGCCAGTTAAATTCGTCGTTTTATAGAACTGAAAAACAAACATTTTGCCTCTGCTACTGCAGCCTTGTAGATTTCTTCCCAGGACGGGCCCTGCCATTCTTTCCCGTGGCCTCTTCTGATGATTGTTAGCTGCTTTGCCAGCCTTACAGAAAAAAAAGAAAGAAAGAAAGAAAGAAAGAAAGTTCTTGCTTTTTTTATTCTTCCTCCCTACTTTTTGTCCTCTTTGAATACATTTCACAGATGACTGTCTTCCAAAATAACAACATCAATTAATTTTTTTTTAACTTGAAAAGAAATCATGTTCGCCCTAGCCTGCCCTGGCTATTGGTGGCTATTGGCTGTGCCAGCGCTGATAAGGTTCATAAGCAAAGAGGCTGCAGCAGGAGACTAAACCCTAACACCCTCAGAAGCCGGCCCTGAGCCAGGTGAGGTGATAAGGTGACCCGCACAGTCTCCAGTGCAGTGGCGAGGAGCCACTGTGCACAGCACGGCCGGTCAGGCAGCAAGCACCTTGAGTTCTGCGTCCTGCTGCTGAAAGTGGTTCTTTGTGTTTTGTTCTGTGTTTAAATAGATGATAAACCATTCCTTTACCATGAATGTCCCTGCCTCACCACAATCCTCTCCTCCTCTGCAGAGTCCGATGTTCTCCGAGGGGACCCTCCACTCAACTGCCAAAGCACCTGGGCGTCCCATGGTGCTTGTCTTCCGATGGTAGATGCAGCTGAGTTCGAGAGCATTGCCCAGTGCCCTCAGGAGCTCCCCCAGATGATGGCAGCAGGTAAAGGTTGGTGACCAGTGACACACACACGAGATCATTTGCATTCTTACCAGCAAAGCTTGCTCAGCCATGAAAATCGGTGTGGAATCAGGGGCCAGAGCCTGGGGACAGGAGGAAGCTGTGAAATTCAAGAAAAGACAAAAAAAAAGTGAAAAATCAAATTTAACAGTTTTCCGGTCTTCTTTTTTCTGTTTAATTTCTGCTATTTGTTTTCTAATTTTATTTACCCATTTTATCAGCCAGTATTTTTAAGAAATAGTCTAAAAAGAGGTGATGAATTTGAAAGACAATGAAGAGGGGATCATGGGAGGGGTTTGTTTTCTTGTTGGATGGTTAGAAAGGACACCTGGACCAGTGTAATCCTCAGAAACAGACACATTTGTCTATCTTGCCCTTCTAGGCAGTTGGCTTCTCTCTGCTTTCTTGTAGACCCTGTTCCTTAACAAGTGTTGCCTTACAGGAGAAGAAAGTGGTTCTTCGCGTTTCCTCAGAGGACCCTCCTTCATGGCATGCACATACAGTACAGAGTTCATGCCATTAAGTTTTCTTCTAGAATGTTCCATGAGCACACTTCTTTATGCTCCCATTTTGATGCATCAGTCCTGATGCTCTTACATCTGTAGAAATTATTCATGTAGCGTGGATCGTGGTGTTATTTTTAATGTCTTGGCTATGTGCTAGATAAAGCCTTGTATCTTTAGAAGCAAGGGAAGAGCCTTGCCTGTCAACGCTAAGCTGAGTTTGTTTCTCCCACAGCAGCTGATGGTTTGGGGAGTATAGCCCTAGACACTACCCAGCTCAACATGTCTGTCACCGATCCCACAGCCTGGGCCACGGCTATGAATAACTTGGGCATGGTTCCCGTGGGGTTGCCTGGCCAGCAGCTCGTGTCTGGTAAGCTTTCTCCTGGTTTCAAAGATGCTTCGCGGTATTGCCAAACACTGTGGGTGACAGGTGTTCCATGGTAATCCCTCTACATGCCCAGATTGAACATGGCTTTTGATTTTTTTTTTTGACTGGGGCATGTCTCGCTGTTTGCACGAGAGATTGTTTTCCTCTGCACTTTGCTCTTTTCAGTCACAGCAACCCTCACCCTCAGCGCTGTTGGTACACACTGCATCTTTCCTCCACAGCCCTGCAGCGGCAATCACACTCTCAAACGGGTAGATGGGATGGCTGATAGATTCTTTCCAACTTGCGAAACTTATTCCCGTGCCTCGCTCTGTCTGATCGCCATCTCCCCTGTGATGGCTCGGAAGACAAACGTTTGGCTGCCGTTTTGACTCATGCTCCCATGTTACAAACGTGGAAGTAGGAGAAAAGTGTTGGGGGGTCACTTTTCTAGCATTGAAGTGTCACATGTAGAAACTCAGCTCAGCTGACACCATTCAGACTTTGCTGCCTGACACCGTCTGAAAGAGTAATTCAGAACAATCAATAGATCCCATCTTTAGAAATAGCATTGAGTCAAAGGTCATTTAAAGGTTTTTCTGCTTAATTCAACATGTGTTTCTTGACGGTTTTATGTATGCTTTATAAAACAGGCTTTGAAAATTATTATATTATAATATATATATATATATACACATACATACATACATGCCAGTATAAAGCATGTCTCCATAAATTGAAATAGGAAACGAGTGACAGATGATAGGCCTAGAAAGCCGATGTGCTGGATCACGTGCTCAGTGGTGGGTGGTAAAGATGCAATATAGCAGCTTGCTGGTCAGCCCCTGGGGCTCTGAAGGATGGGAGATGAGCTTTGTCAGCAGAGATGCTGGGATTTGCATGTCTGCCCACTCACTCCACAAATACTCACCGAGGTTCTCATGGGTACAGAGGCCTCAACAGTCAGCAAATGGGCTACTCTTGGAATGTGCATACTGATGGATGATATACAGCAGAATTATTGTCTTTAACCACCAAGTCTAGAGATGGTGGATGGTGTGCACTAAAGCAGAATTGATTCTCTTTGGAATGTTTAATTCTACCCACAATGCCAAGTTCTAACTCTCCTTCCTTCTTTTCTTCATTCTTTCTCTCCCTTCCTTCATCCATGCTGCCTTTCCTCCCTCCTCTTCTCTTTTGTCAACAGTGTTCATAAACAAAAAAAAACATATTAAATTAAAAGTATATATATATATATATGTATATACATTTGGTTTCTCTTCTAAAACTTTTATATGGATTGATGATTTGCCTGCATTTAAGTCTGTGTACTACGTGCATGTCCAGTGCTCATAGAGCCCGGAAGAGAGCATCGGACCCCTGGAGCTGTGGCCACAAACAGTTGAAACATTTGCGATCTACTGTGTGAGCTCAGAGAATGGAGCCCAGGTCCTCTGGAAGGGCAGCCAGTGTTCCGAACCATGGAGCCACTTCTCCACCCTCATGGTTCCTTTCTAGCACAGCAAAATGAAACAGGAGAGGTGATAGGCGACAGGAAAACCGTGAGACCAGCAAACCTAAAGGGGAGAAATAGACCGGACTGCAGCCGGTTGAGATGGTCCACACCTACAGTTCCAGCACTAGGGAGGCTGAGGCAGGAGGATTGTGAGTTTCTGGCCAGTTTGGCTATGTAACTAGTGAAATCACACCTTGAAACATGCTATAGATTACAGTGATTGGCAGCCATTCTGTTCTACGGGTGGGTGTGCACGCATAAAGGGCATTGTCCACGTTGCAAATGAGCTTATCCAGGCCCTTTTCTCGGAAGCTCATCCAGGCAGATACTTCCTTTAGATAACGTGAGAGTGGAGATTTGTACTCCCCACTTACCTTTCCCCAGCTGCCTAATTGAAATATTCACACAGCAGAGATGGCTTCACTCTCGTCTCAGCTCCCATTTCTCTTGGAAAACGTGTGACTTCTAGAGTAAGCCCAAACCGCAATAATTCATTATTTTTCCCTCACAATTTGGAGTCTTCTGACATTTTAACCATGACCAATTTATGATTTTCCTAGCAACCTACCATGAAAAGAATTACAGCCCTACTCATTATAGAAGATTTACCGTATCTGCCCTGAATTGCGTTCTCTATCTCCTGTATTAGCCAGACAGCCAAAACTGGTTTTGAGCCTTTCAGAGTGTCTCCGGGCTTTTCTTCTTCACTTCTGTAGCCCGATGAGGTAAACCGCACTTGGCTATGTCCTCAGGATCCGCTAACTGCAATTCTTGACCCAGCATCCTGTCTGGTTCTGTTGAGATTGGCTGGTCTTTGTGTGGTTTTCCTTCTGGCTCTTTCTTCCCCTAAGAAATGTTTCAGTCATTGGGAATATGATTTTTTTTTTATATGTGTTCTTTGAACGTGTCACCTTCAACTATTTCCCACTGTACGCTTTCATGTTAAAAAGGTGAGTCACCCGTCAGGTCGGGAGCCACCCTCCAAGTGTTTATCCGTTTCTACTCTTCTGTTCTGAGCGGCTTTCTCTGGAGCACTGCGATCACACACGATCACTGTCGTGTGATCATGTGTGCTAAGACCTGTCGGAACACTTAGTGTGGTAGCTTATATCAAACGTGCATCTCTATGCAGTATTTGCTGGATATTGTTGGCTTCGTATCCTATTTTTGCCATGTTAAACCTGTTTGTCAGTTTCACACATGTAATAGTGAATTTTAGCTATTTCTACCTGACAGGCCGTTTTCCCATTCCTCTCCCTCTTCTTCTGAATCCCTTTTCTTTCCATCAAGCCTCCCCCTGCTCTCGTGTCTTCCTGTGCAGGACTCACTGGGTTTGAATTTCTTGTCTAAGTGTGGGGTAGGTTATGTACAGGGACACCAACCGACTATAAGTGGCTACATCATTGAAGAAATGACTAGCAACCATTGACTTTTCCGTGATGCTTGGAAGAAAGTAGGGCCTCACGAGCCACACCCCCTGTGACACAATGTTGACAGCCCTGGTCTGTGTGTAGATCTTGTGCAGATAACCACTGCTGTGGCGGGTTCATGAGTGGAAGGCTCAGGATCTTGCTTTCGATCCTTTCCCTGTCATTTTGTCGATGTGACATAGATGTGATATAGATGTCCCACTTAAGGCTAATCCCTTCTGTTGTAGTAGGAGCGGCTGGGCTGCATCCCCGGCACCCAGCCGCCCACATGGCTAGCTTATGCCCCGAAATAATTACACGGAAACTGTATTCTTTTAAACACTGCCTGGCCCATTAGTTTCAGCTTCTTAACCCATTTCTAATAATCTATGTAGCACCACGAGGTGCGCTTACCAGGAAAGATCTTAACCTGCATCTGTCTGGAGTGGGAGAACCATGGCGACTCTCTGACTCAGCTTCTTTCTCCCAGAATTCTGTTCTGTTTTCTCCGCCTACCTAAGGGTTGGCCTATCAAATGGGCCTAGGCAGTTTCTTTATTAATAAGAAATCACTCCCACATCACCCTTCACCATCACTCATTTTGGCATTTGGGACAATTATGAGTTTTTTATTGACCATGTCATCCACTACAACAATGAAAGTTTTTGTGATGAAGACCAAGAAGAGTGCTCCTTTAAAGATAGAAACATGAGCGTTTAGAAGGCAGTTTGAGGGAACCGGAAAGATGGCTGTGCACTTAAGAACACGGGCTGTTCTTAGAGAGGACCTGGGTTTGGTTCCCAGCACCCATATGGTGACTCACAAATTTCTGTAACTCCAGTTCCCGGATACCAGACATGCACACAATACACATACATACATGCAGGCAAAACATGTGTGTGTATGTGTGTGTGTGGGTGTGTGTGTGTGTATAATACAAATAATAAAAATAAAGCTGTTTACAACCATCTAGGAAAACAGTAGTATTAGCTTCCCCATTAGGGCCTGTGACCTCACCAGCTAGGTTCAGAGAACTAGGCATCAGTTCACTTCTGTGAATCCTGTTTTCTTTAATTTTTTGTTATGGAAAAAATATTACTCCCTCGGGCATTTTCTCACAGTGCCAGGAAGCTGGCACACACACCCTGCTTATGCCCCCTTTCCCTTTTGGTTTTTATTTATGTTTTTCCTCTTATAAATAGGTCATTCTCCTTATGAACTCATTTTACCAAATGTGCTCATAGATCACTTCTAATTGGTGTATGCTTACTTTTTAAAAAATCTATTTTAACAATCTAACTTCATACTTCCTAAAATATTTATCTAGCCTTATTTTTTCTTCTTAATATTAATTCCTTTAAGAAATTTTTCCTTTATGAACTCTAACTTGTATTTTAAGTACAGACTAGTTTGCATACTTTAGAGGTTGATATATGTATTTTCAGTTTCGTATTTTCTCATTGACCCTCCTATCTTTTATCAGAAATCAGATTTCTATAAATGTCTCTCAGTTTTTAAAATATCTGTTATCTACTAGCAATCTGTTTTTATTTCAGAACCAAATTGGTCAATTCGTACAGTTGTATAATTTGTTTATGGGAAGCTCTGCCGTCCCTTTTACTGCGCTTCAGATATAGAACTATTTCCTCTCTCTCAGCATAGCCAGAGTGCCCTAGGAGACTCTGTCCCCAGCGGCCACCTCTGGAGTTCTTCAGTGTGACTATGGAAGGTTAGAGGCCATCTTTAACATTTCAGAAGGGACTTGGAGATTATTTAGTGTAGCATCCCTTCCGAGAAAGCGTCCCTGCCGTATCTCTGACAGGATTATAGAGAAGCTCGTTTTTTGAGCACTTGGCTTTCTCCCAAAGTTTCTGATATTTTCTAAACGGCCAAGTACTCTTCCCATATTTGTTAAAATTAAACTGACACTAAGTCCTGCTTCTCGATGCTTCTCCAGTTTATTGAGAGATTAAAATTATCAGCAGAGCAAAGTACACAGTTTCATATCCTTTGATTTTATCAGAAGGATTTCCCCAGGAATTGTATCACTTCTTACCACAATGTCGTACTTTTCTGCTGTGCTGTGTCTTGCTGCCATACATGTGCCTCTGTCATTTATCATCACGCGTCTGCACCCACTCTCACGAATACCCATTACCTTCCTGTGAGGTTCTCATGACATCATAGCAGTGGAGCTCTTTTCTCTTGTCCAGACTATAGCACTATATTGTTATGCATCTGTCCTATGTCCTCTGCTTCAGGGGGATACCACTTTCCTCCACTTACTGATTCCTGTTTGTTTTCTCCCCATAATCATTTTGAGGGTAGCTTTTGTTGTTTGTTTGTCTTCTTATCAGTGTTTTGTACATTGTTGGAGCTGTGGTCAGTTGGAAGATCTGTGTCCCCCATTTGTCGTTAGGGAGGGTGAATGTTGCTTTAGTATAGAGATGGCCTAATAGCCATGGCCAACTCTGGGGTAAGCACGGGTAAATTGCTTTCTCTGTAAATTTTCTGAGTCTTTACTATGTTGACACACCATGCGCAGTCTTCCACAGTGTCGGACCTTGTATGTAGAATTCTCAACTTAATCCGACCTTTAGTAAATACTCATCAGTATTTCCTGAGACACCAGAGTGTGGCTGTCTGCTCTGGGCATTTCCTGTCAGCCAAGGAAAACCTCTGCCCATGCATCCACATTTCTTTGTTATATATGCCACCGCTCACATGACCTTTAAGATTGTGTTTGTATGTGTTGTAGCTGAACGGCATCACTATGTAATTCCACCTTTGTTAACAACTGCTCACTGCTCAGGTCTTTCCTGAAACCTGTTCTCGGGTTCTCAGTTTTCTGTGATACACGTTGTTCCTATCTAAGGACCCCACCTCTGGTGTCACAAACCACAATCTAACTGTCAAATCCTGAGCTCTGGCCATCTGTGCAGCCAGACACTCTCTTCTCCAGTGTCCAAATCTCAGATCTCTCTCTCTCTCTCTCTCTCTCTCTCTCTCTCTCTCTCTCTCTCTCTCTCTCTCTCTC
>JABTXL010000002.1:34317419-34388648 GCA_025134845.1 Neodon shergylaensis | reverse complement strand
CTCTCTCTCTCTCTCTCTCTCTCTCTCTCTCTCTCTCTCTCTCTCTCAATTTAATCTTTGAAACCAAGCATGATGGCTCTAAGGTAGAGGTAGGTAAATGTCTATGAGTTCGAGGCCAGCCTGGTCTACAAAGAGAGTTCTAGGACAGCTAGGACTGTTACACAGAGAAATTTTATTTGTTGAAAAAAAAACAAATAAATAAAAGTAAATAAATAAAATGAAAGTTTATTCTCATTATGTAGACACATACAAAATATATCTTGATCATATCCACCCCTCACTCTCCCCTGCCAATTCCCCTCAAGATCACATATCCTCCTTCCTAACTTCGTGTCTTTTTAAAATAATTTTAATTAATATTTTTATTGTTTAATAATCTCATAAATGCATATAATATGTTTTGATTAAAGTTTACTCCCCATCCCTGCCCACACTGTTCTCTGTCAAAGAAATCCACTGTGTCCACTTAGTGCTGCCAGTGTCTGCATTGGTACAGGTGCTATCTACTGAATCATGTGGAGACTCTCAGGGGCCACATCCTTGGAAACGATTGACTCCCGCTCTCTCAGCTGTTACTCTCCAGTCCTCTCCAGCTAGGGGTAGGGCTCATGACTACCCCTCTGCTCCGTGCTGGGTTTATTTATATGACTTGAGCATGCATGGCTCTCGTACATGTTGTCCCAGCTTCTGTGTCTTCATGAGAGCCACTGCCTGTCACGCCCAGAAAGCCCCGTTTCCCATAGTCATCCACTTCCCATCCCTTTTTCCGTGACGACCCCTGAGCTTTAGAAGGAGGAAGCGTGATATAGATGTCGCGTTTAGAGTCAAGTACTCCGAAGTCTTTTCTTCTTTGCATTTTGATCTCTCATTCTGTGCAGTTGTGGATGTCTAAGTTAGTCACCACCTACTGCAAGAAGAAGCCTTTCTGATGAGGGGTGAGAGATGTCTTCATCTTTGGGTATAGTAATAAATCATTTGAAGTTGGTTTCATATATAGAGTTATAGTAGTAGGTTGTTCCCTAGGTCACAGGATCTTGGCCCCATTAATGGTGGCAGGCATGACTTCCATCTGGAAGAACTGACCTTCAATCTAATCCAGGGGTCAATCCAATACAACCGACCTTTAATACAAAGGGGTTAATTACAGCCATGCCTCCCTCACACCAGTGACTTTATCTTTTTAGGTTAGCTGTTACTGTAGCTCTCACAGTTAGGTTAAGAATAGTGATTCCCTCTTTTTTTCCGGGAGTATACGTAGTACCTCAGAACACTCTGAAAGCCATTAAGGACGAAGCTTCCAGGTCAAGTTTCTCCATGTTCTATGACTCAAACAGGTGATGTTTTCAGCAATATAATCTGACTGTTATATTCTGGATGGTAACCAAAAGCAATGACAGTCTCCTGCCATGTTTAGTTGGAGGGGGGGATCTTTGGGATCCCAGGGACCAACAACTCCAAAAGAAGTCACCCATTCTTGGCACTGGACTTAATGTCCGGTAGGTAGCCTATGGTATCTAGAGGCATTGTCCCCCTGTTACAGGATAATTCCCATTTAAACTCTCAGGTGATGGGATAAGAATCATAATGGAGAGTCTGGGTAGAGATGGGAGCCCCTACCTGGGCATTTCACAGAGCGTGAGGGCTTCAGGCTAAGGGATGACCTCGCATCAGAGATGGGAGTCTCTACTGGGGAACAACACGCAGGAAAGGGGGTCCTCATGCAGCAGGTGTGGAGCTGTCATGGGGTTATCCTATTTCCTTTTCCAAAGAGGTGACAGTCAATTGGAAGGAGAGTTGAGTGCAGGAGACTTTGTGCATCTCTTCTGGTCATGAGAGTATACCTTCCTCTCTCCTGTTTGGTGACATCTTCTTTCTTAATGTCAACACTCTTTCTTGAGCTCTTATCGATTCAAGTTGACACGAATCTTTCACACTAAGTTCCTTAGCATGCCCTGTGTCATATCTGAAAAAGACATCATACTCCCTCTTAGCCACACACAGAGGACCACACATGCCAGAGTGCCCATCCACTGGGGATTACCTTGAAAGCAGGAAGGACTTCTTTACACCTGCGCACAGCTGCCATCTCTCTGCATTGCCCTGAGTTCATCTCATGTTGTCTTCTCCTCATGTTCCTAGCTCCCTGTCTTTGCTAGCTCCCACAACTCTGGAAGTTTAACTCTGATGCATGGAAGGGCTAATGTGGGGTGCTTTCCCCCACTGTCTTCTTTATTATCCACTCCCCTCTCCTGAGGTTTTCATTCATTTTCATTCATCTCTGCTTCCTCAGACTATTTTTTCCTTCTAGTTCCCTCCATGGGTTGTTTAATCCTCCCAGGGACACCTTTTATCCTCTTTAATGTGCCCAGATATGAAGAGGAATTTGCTAAATCCTTTCATCTCCTCAAGCATTGCCCCTTTAACTGGGATTTACTAAGCCAGATGTTGTGCTGAATGCTGGGATTACAAGACATAGACCTCACTGCCAGGTAGCGGAGTCAGTGGAGAGAGAGGAATAGTGAATAAGCACAGCCAAATCAACAGCCCAAGTGGAGGTGCTTCTAATAAGTATGGGTGCTATAGGGTGCCACTATATAGGACATGCGTGGCAGTGGTGAGGTGGGCACTGTATTTCTGCAAGGGACTTTTTAAGTCCTACAGATCACCCATAGCAATGTGGGAAGTTGGCAACAGGTCGTTAGATACCAGGCTGTAACAGTTGCACAGACACAATACAATAATAAAATAAGGCTAGTTGTAATCCTGGTATCGGAGCGGTAACTATGTGAAGGGCCTCAAGAGACATTTATGAATAATTATAGAGAGATTCGGAACGGTGAACTGAGTCCATGTGGAATATAAGGAAAGTGAAGAATGACCCGGAATCCTAGTAGTCTAGCCTCGGAAACTAACTCAGTGGAAAGTAAAGAATGACCCCGAATCCTAGGAGTCTAGCCCCAGAAACTGACTCAGTGGGAGGGGAAGAGAAAAGATGGGGAAGGGCAGGTAGCTGGTTTCCTTTTTGGCAAGACAAGTTTGAGGAACCTTTGTGAGGAAGCATGCAGTGAACAGTCTACTTAGTGGACCCTTGGCCTAGCTAGGAAGGGAAGACGAAGAAGTGGCCTTGGCCACTATGACACTTGATGGTCTTGCATGCCATGGGACTTTTCTACTGTGCAATTAGGAAGGTCCTCTGTCTGTGCATGCTGATTTCAGTCTGACTTCTGATCCCAGTCCTTTCTCATATTTCTTCTGTGACCTGCTATATTCTGTCTATTGCTGGGTTCCAAAGCTTGAAATGAGAGATGGGGTCTAAGGTAGCAAATGCATTGTGGAAAAGTCTGCCGCACACCATCCCCTCAGCTCACAGATACTCGGGGCACTCTGTCAATAGACTAATCCACAGGCTTGCATCTAATATGAAAATAGCGCTCATGCCAGCACGCTTCTCATGTCAAATGTCTCCTGTGTTGATGATGGTACTCTCTGATCCAGGTGTAATTGCAGGCAGGGAGGAAGCCTGGCACACAGTGGTGGGACTCTCTCAGAGAAGATGATCAGTGCTCTCTTTTGTTTTCATTTTCTAACTAATCGAAAGAGTCCTCATTACCCAGGGTCCGAAAGCAGATAGGCCCTTGACTTAGAGTTCATGATTTGTAGACCGTACTTCCTGTACTTGTGATGGTTTCGCCTCGCTTTGCACAGTTATGTACCCTTTCTGCCCGGGACATTAGGACACTGTGTTAGTAGAGTTACTCACACCCCATGATATTTCAGAGGTTCAGAATTTTCAGGAAGCAGAGAAACAGGAGTTTACATAGCAGGTGAGGTGCTGAGGGAACATGATGTAGAAGCTGCAGTCATTGCAGTGACAATTGCCTCCCATGGGTCCATGTGTTTGAAGACAGGGTCACCAGTAGGTGGTCTGTCTGAGGCGGTTGTGAACCCTTAGGAGACACAGCTTCATTGACAGAATACATCATGTAGGGTAGGTTTTGAGGGGTGTGAGCCTCGGCCTCTTTCCTGTTCTCTCCCTCTAGTTCCGGTGTAGATGGACAGCGTGCTGTATCTTCCCGCTGTTAGGAATTTTAGCTCTCTGGAACCATAAGCAAACAAAACAAAAACCCAACGCAACATTCTTGTCAGGCATAGTGGAGAACAGCTTTAAGATCAACACTCAAGAGCTAGAGTCAAGCCAGTCTCTGAGTTGGAGGAGAGCTTGATCTACAGAATGAATTCTAGGCTACTCATGAGACTCTCCCTCCTCCCCCCAAAGAACCTCTATCACAACAATAGAAAAGTAATAATACAGATGCTATATCAGTAACTGTGCAAATGATTGTCAACCATGGGCCGTTATTGAAATGAGCATTCTTTTACCTAGAGGTTTTTGGGGAGAGCTTGAAAAAGGCTTCGCTAGGGAAGTAATGATTTAGTTAAGCCCTGAGGAAAATCATATATTTTCCCCCCTCACTGAGAACATTCTAATTTGCCAGGGGACAGGAGCAAAATCCATAGTTAAATTCACATACCAAGATTGATCTGAGGGGCATCAACCTGGTGTGTGTGTGTGTACACTAATACATATTGAATGTATATTTGAATGTATATTGAATCTTTGTTATAATGTCAAAATCTCTTAATTGTTAATATGCAGTAATTACACAGTGAAATCTATATCTTTTTTATTTCACTCCCTTTAAATTATTCTGCAGTCTTATTTATGTGTCCATACTATAACCTTAAGTTGTAGAAATATCGCATTATGCATCTCCATGACTATCATTTATCTAATAGATTGTCCTGGTTTCTGTTAGGCAAAAATTTAATTCATACTTAATTTACCGTTGTATTTTCTCTACTATCAAACATAGAGCTTGGGGTTCAGAGCTATATAATTGAGTAGCTTTACGATTTTATTCATTTATATGAATAATTATACAAAACTTGATGAAGGAAGTTTTCTGCTTGGCCCATAGACGTTTCTAAAGTATAGTCTTTTTATCTTTCGTCACAGTGAGATGTCGAGGGAGAACACACTGCTGGATACCGCGGATGTATTTTTCTCATAATTGATCATGATCTCTTTAGATTGTGTCTGTCGTAGGAAAGTGGCTTCCCTGTCAGTCCCCATAATGTTAATGCTGTCTTCGACCTTTTCATGCGTCTGGAGTGTGTTTGTGAGACTTTCTTTCTTTTGCTTATCTCCTAATTCTCTCTCTCTCTCTCTCTCTCTTTTTTTTTTCGAGACAGGGTTTCTCTATGGCTTTGGAGCCTGTCCTGGAACTAGCTCTGTAGACCAGGCTAGTCTCGAACTCACAGAGATCCGCCTGCCTCTGCCTCCCGAGTGCTGGGATTAAAGGCGCCACCATCGCCCTGCTTCTCCTAATTCTCTTATCTGTGCTCCTTCTCAGTCTCCTTCTCCTGTCTGATTTCTCTCCAGGCCATGTGCTCCTCTTCTTTGTTTGCATACCTAAGTAAGGCATTGTGTCTGTCAAACTCTTTGGATTTTACATTACTATGGGATAGTTTTTTTTTTTTAATTTCCTCAAATATTTTTGGGATTTGATCAGGATATGGTCAGGGTACTTGGAAACGGTTTGGATTCTCTCAAAATTTCTGTCAGGCTTGGGTAGCTATGTACGGGGAGCCCTCTAGACTCCACAGAATTTAGACTAATTCTAGGTGAAATACTCGGGGGACTTTCAGGTGAAATACTCGGGAGACTTTCCTCCATGGGTTGCCGAGTCCCTCCCCCCACCTCCAGCTTCTGAAAACTTGGTCCTTTTCCAGCCCCCATTGAGCTTCTGACCTGGCTCTGTTCTTATCCTTTCCCCTGGCTTTTGCCCTAGCCACTGGCATTCTTTCTCACAACCATTGTGATGGCAGTAGGCTGAGGACCCGGAAGATGTGTAGACACCCCGTTTGCTAAGCCTGACTCATTGTGCTCTGCCCACAGCCCTGTGAAGGCTGCACTTAAGTAGAAGAGAGACTCTGCTTGGATTTCCCTTCTCTGTATTGAGTCCTGGATTGTTCCAGAGAGAGGGCTAAGGCTGTCAAGACTCGGTTTCAGATGTGTCTAGATGCACATCACCCTGCATGTCCTGTTGTCCCGTCTCTGAAAACTGTCACTTCATGTATTCTCCTAATTTTTTTTACTCGAGGTAGCATATAAAATCCATCCCTATTATTTACCTGTGGTTGGAAGGAGAAGTGTTCAAAGTTTTTGCAAACGTTTGTATGTATCCTTGGAGATCTGAGCAGTGTAAGCCTGAGGGTGTGATGTGAATGACTTAAGGAATGCCAAAAAGGATCTTAACAAAACCTGTCAGTTCTGTGGAAGTGAACGGGGAACCTTCTGGAAAGAAGAGAATGAATGGGGGTGGGGTGGGATAAGGGAAGGTAATATGGGCATGTGGTCCAAGTGCATGTTGTGCTCCTATAAAAACATACTGAAGCATGTTGTTTTGTATAGTGCACATATGCTAGTGAAAACCCAAAACACAGCATAAAACACATTTCCATATTCTACGAACTTACCAGTAATTGAAAATTTAATGCATGCCGAAGACTGGAAATATCCTTGTTTACTATTCTGCTAGGTGATGTTAGCCACCTTATAACAGGGGAAGGGAACTAAAGCCTGGGTGACACTAATACGCTTACCCACAGATGCAGAGAGAGAAGAGGGTAATTTTGGAATCTGCTGCCTTTCACTCTCTCAAGATTTGTAGAGGAATAACTAAAGAAAGGCCTCTTTAGTTTTGCCTGATGCCAGGCCCATCTTTACACATTTTTGTAGACATCCTCAGCTCAAAACACTGTTGGCAAGGGAGGAGAGGCATCATGGAGATTTTGTTGTTGTTGTTGTTGTCATTATTATTATATTGGAATTTAAGAAATTTCAATTATCCTCTTTATATGCATGTCTCTTTTTTTGTGCTTGAAATCCGAAGATTCCTAGAAACCCTTTTGGGACTTAGCGCTCCAGGGATCTAGGATTTGTACTAGTGCCTTACAGGGAATAATTTAGTAATATAAAGCAGGCCGCTGTGAATGAGACCATCATGGCCAGTCCTCAGAGTCAGTAAGTACAGGAATTGTGCATATGCACTGTATGAAAATAGGAAAGTTCTGTCAAGGAAAAAAAATATACTTCAGGTATTTCAAGATTAGTGCAGAAAAGATGGACATAGGGCAAGTCACCTTAGCCCTTAACTGCATGGGAGATGCAGGAAGCAGACAGATGTGTGAGTTGCTCTGGTAACAGAGGTACCAGTAGCTCCTACTGATGGAATTTATCTCTTGGAGGAAAAAAAGGAGAGTCAGGTACATCTGCTGATTGTAAGTGGGCCGCTGGAAAGCAGAAAATTAGAGAAGGGGATAATGTCTTGAAGGTCCTCAGCACAGTGGGCCAGGGAGGGGTGACTGAGAAGACCAGCAAGGTTGCTAACTGGAATTCGAGAGCCCTACACAGCTTTCCCTTGAAGAGTGGCTCTTCTCAGGGCACAGAGAGTGTGAGTTACACACAGGGCTAGATTGAATGGCTAGTTTAAATCAAAGATAGGGATACAAAGGTGGGACCACACATTCCTACTGGAGTGTGGAGATGACAGTGAGGAAGGGGGAGAAGGTGGAGGAAGGAGGAGCATACAGCAGTAAACAAGAAGAGGAGAAAGTGGAGGACAGAGGAGGACATTCACCTACAACTGCAATAGATTGGGATTTTTGCCAGTAATAATTTTGTCGTAGATGGTGAAGAGTCATCTCTAGAAGATGCAGATAGTAGCTTTAGAGTCTATGGTCTTTGGTTTGAACAAACAAAAACACATTAGTATTATAAGAAAACAAACAGGAAGAAAAGATCCCAAGAGAGGGCACAAGAAACAGAGACCTCTTGTTTGCACACCCAGGAATCCCATAAAAAGCAGCCGTATTGTATATGCAGAGGATCCGGTGCAGACCCATGCAGGCCCTGTGCATGCTGCCGTAGTCTCTGTGAGTTCAGATGAGCTTTGCTCATGTTGATTTAGAGGATCTTATTTTCTTGGTGTCCTCCATCCCCACTGGCTCTTAAGCTCTTTCTGCTTCCTCTTCTGTAGGGTTTCCTCAGGGGAGAGATTTGATGGAGACATCCAGTTTAGGGCTGAGCGTCCCAAGGTCTCTCACTCTCTGTCTAATGTCTGGCTGTGGGTCTCTGTTGTTGCT
This sequence comes from Neodon shergylaensis, assembly GCA_025134845.1. Classification (NCBI taxonomy): domain Eukaryota; kingdom Metazoa; phylum Chordata; class Mammalia; order Rodentia; family Cricetidae; genus Neodon; species Neodon shergylaensis. The sequence continues at coordinate 34,380,440 of JABTXL010000002.1, read as the reverse complement.
GCCTTCTGCTGTAAGAGGAAGCTTCTCTGATGAGGACTGAGCAAGACCCCATCTATGAGTGCAGCAGAATGTCATTGGAAGTCATTTTGTTGTTTTTTTTTTTTTCTTTTTAGAACAGTAGTATTATGTTTTACCCTAGTCCCTGGGCTATCTAGCCTTAGGTTCTTGGCCATCCAAGCAGTTTTGGGTGTGGCTTCCATCTTTTGGAGTGGGTCTTCAATCAAATCAGATACTGGTTGATTACTCCCACAAGCTTCATTGCCACCATGACACTAGCTTATCTCACAGACTCAGGACATCACTGTCCATCCAAGGGCTTGTGGCTAGCTTGGTGTTTGCATTTTACTTAGAAGGAGATGTTAAAGCTGGTGTTATGGAATTGTTTCAGCGTCCAAGACTGGTAATGTAGGTTGTTAGTCATATGTGAGGAAGACCCATGCGTTAGTTTTCTTTACTCTCAGTAAAGAGCACTAAAGGAAAGGGTAAGAAAGGAGAAATTGTGGTATTGGCAGATTTCCCATTTGTGAAAAATGTTTCCCTTATCCTGATTTCTCTCATTCTTGTCTGCTACAAAGCATGGGAAGGCAACAAGTGTGCCCTTGGTGCACACTGACAACTTGAAAATATCTCTCACGAGTGACTTGTGTTGACGCTTCTTGGGCTGTCCATCCTGGACCTGCTTTAGGTTTTTGTGAAACATGAAACCATCAAAACTGAAGTTTAAGTCCTTGAAGCACCGCTTGGGACCTGGGCACGGCTAAGGAAGCTGATCAGACGCTAACTTTTAGTGTCTTAATTAGAGCACAGTTCTACAGTTATAACTGAGCTGAAAAGTGCCTGGAGGGTGTTTGCAGATACAAATGTAAAACCTGTGCCTCAATTGGAATGTATGTGTCCTGTGAAAACTTAACACTGAAATTCTAGTCACCAAGGTTTTAGGAAGAGGTGCTGCTGGCTGCCCATGCCGTGATATCAGTCAAAGACTTCGTAAACTGGGATTCATGTCCTTATAAAAGAGATCTGGACACTGCTTGTCTCTGTCCACCATGTAAGGATGCAGTGGGAAGGGGCCAGCATGAATAGGTCTTAGCAGGTACTGAGTTGCAGTGCCTTGATATTAGGCTCTCCTCCCCACTCCCCAGTATTGTTTATTAGCTCTCCAGTCTGTGTTAGTTCCTTAAAGCAGCCCTAGAAAGCTGAAGCACAGGGCTTATACTCATCTAATCTACTTTTACCATGATTTTTTTTAAAAAAAGACATGTTAGACATTAAAATGAACATTATTGAGGTATCTAATACACCGTTTTCCTCCTCACTCAGGGCATTTTCTTACACCATAAAAGATGCAGTTTTGACCTTGAGACTTTTCCTTCTGAAAGTCCCTGCCTACAGAATGAGGAGACTTCATCCTTAAGGAGAGGGAGAAATAGCACAGACTTCAAGTCCACTAAGTCTTTCAAACCACGAGGGCATCTTTAAAGAAATACCCCTCACATCGCTGGCTAGGACGCCTGTGACCTCCATCAGTTAATGCATCCTAGGCATTTATTCCATCTCAGCAGGACAAATGGGCTCCAGTGCCCTAATGTGAGCTGACTAAAGCCGCCACAGGGGACCTCTGCCCAGTGTGAACCATCACTGATGAGATCCTAGCCAGAGACATTTGCGCGAGCTGTGCAATCACTCAAAATGCTCATTTTATATTTGCAAGACTTCGTGGCCTCTTTTGGAAACCATGAATTTGAGAACATCCTTTTGAATGTGTTCATCCCCAGCTGTGTGAAAATACTGCCTAGTCATGGGTAGGAAAAAGGCAATTTAGCAAAATAATAGAAGAAAAAGATGATTTCGTCTTTGTCTAGAGTTTCTGTGCCATCCTGTTGGGACGTGGCCAGGATTGGGGCAGATCAGAGATCCTGCAGATCATGGAGGATCCCAGGGTTCAGGGCCCTGGCTGGCCAGTGAAGATAGGCGGGGGTACAGAAGTGCGGGAAAGGACATGAGAACAGCTCTGAATGAAAACGATGCAGAGCACTGCAGGCTCTGGGTGTAAGACCTTGACTCCTGCGCTGCCATCAAACAACTGTGCTCACGTGTGAGAATCACTCACGTTTCCTGGGGAAGACACGAGTCTTCACTCACCCCAGATAGGGCACCAATAACAGACAGCATAACAATCCCACACAAGGATAATTTGGTGAACCACTGGGTTTATCGGGCTCACTTACAGGAAAGTAAGTGAGCAACCTCAAAAGCTCCACATCACCAAAATGCCCCACTCTCACATAGACAGCGGTTTTCCCATAGCTGCGTAGATGGAGTCCCTCTGTAAGCTCTGAGTTGCAGGGTCCTGGGTAAGGTGGTAAGACATGCAGCTCAGGCTGAGTTATCTTCTCAGAGGGAAAGTCAGTAGGGGACATTTCCCTTTCTCTTATGGTGTGGTGTGCCTCCTTCATGAATGTGGTCCACTAAAGGAACACAGGGACATGACAAGAATGGCTGATGGAACCAGAGAGTAGATTGCGGTCTTTGAAAGTAATACCTAGGGGACAGGAATGCAAGGGACCTGTAGAAGTTGCCTTGGCCTACTGTGGGACTGAGGTTGAGCTGTCTATACCCAGAAAGAATTGACCCATGTAAGGGATGCATTACAAGACATCGTCTACAGCCGTACTGCCCTGAATGTGCCCCATTTTGTCTGATGGCCGAAGCTAAGCAGAGTCAGGCCTGGTTAGTACTTGGATGGGAGAATTACAACAAGAAGAAGACATGTGAGTGTATTCCTCCACACTGTCCTGAAATGACACAGAAGAGCTTGGAAGGGGATGAGATGGAGGTGTGTGCTTGCTGTGCATTAGAGTTAAGAATATTAGGAGGAAAGAGATTACAGATTAGATCTGTGCTAAGTAACCTGTCCTGCAGTCTGACAGCTTGGAGTGCACCATGATAACAGTGAGGAGGGAGAAAAGGAGATGAGGGTGAGAGGTGGTGTGTGATGCCCAGTTCCCTGAGCGAGGAAGGAGTGGATTCACCGAGAGCGAAGAAAGGAGTTCAGCAAGGGCCTGGGGGCTGGGGTGGGGCTCTTGTGGCTTTATTAAATCTCCTGACAGAAGATGGTTTTAAAAAGGAAGCAGAGGCTCCGGAGGATATGGGTGGCTCAGATTGGTACGTAGATTGGGTTTGTAAAGAGCCAAGGCAAAGGAGGATATGGAGAGGATGTTACAGAAGGGAACCCTGTCTGTGCAGCTGTGAGGGTGCGGTAAGCCATGGTGGGGTGGGACGTTTTGGTAATGCTTTCGGGTCACCCATATTCCATTTATTCCTCACCCATATTCTGTAACGAAGTCCAGTGAACCATTGTTCATGACGCTAGACTGGGGTGGAATGGTTCCTTTGGCCTGTGATTAGTGCCCCCTCTAGAGTGCAGATACTTGCTTGTGTCTCCCCCAGGAAAAGTCCAGTGGTAGCAAGGTCACACAGATTTCCAGGGCCCCGCTAGGACCCACATCCAAAGAGGATGCTCAGCTCGCTTAAACCTCTGTTATTTGGTTATTTAGAGAAACACCACCCCCATCAAGAACTTAAAACATCAACATGCCCATTGCTAAAGTGACTAGCATTCAGTTAATTACCTTCAGGAAATAAAGCCACATAGCAACACAGTACCCACAAGCACAGTGTGCCTGTAATTAAGATAATCTTTTTGGTGGTGATGGTGTCTTTTGTTTGTTTGTGCATTTATTCTCTAATGGATCCAGAGAGCCCCTGCAGAGTTAATTACACCTGTAACCGAGTGAGTGATGTGGGAGAATCATTCTAAGAAATCGCTCTGATCTCTTATGGCTTTGAAGGACCAAGTCCAAGAGAGGGGAGGATTGTTGCCAGCTTCCGGGCCTTGGACTTAGCATGGCATATGCTGAGTAAAGCAATCCCGGAGTTTAAATGTGCAAATGTGTAACCGTGAATATGCACAGTAACTTAAGCGCTCAATATGCTGCCGTCTCAGTTCAGGCAATTGTAGGCATGTGTAAAATGCTTGGTCTTTTCTTTAGATAAAAAAATAACTTAGCGAATTGCTAAGATCCCACCTCACTGGCCTTGTGGGCTTTTATGATCAATTTTTATTATGATTATATCTCTTTATATTTGATGCTAGAGATGGAACCCAGGCCCTCTTCAGGTTGAGAACTCTGCCACTGAGTATATCCCAGCCCTATATTTGACTTCTGAATGTATTTCTTTCAAGAAAACTAGGGACTTCCGGAAAATGAAGGGAAGCACCAACAATGTACACTTGACTCCCACATTCCTTGACAAAACTCCTGCATTCATTGCATCCACGCTCAGAAGGGAACCACTGCGTGTATGCAGTGCGCATGGAATGGGCTCCGCTCTGAGTGGCTTCCTGGGGGGTCATGTGATTGGGCGGGACCCGTAGGAAGGCCATGATTCTCTTCTTGTAAAAATGGGCACCTGAAAGCCAAATCTGGGGCAAAAGATACTGGAAATGTGATCATAAAACTGTGTTATGGTGGAGTGTCCGCTGTGGGGAACAGACGGCAGGTCCGGCCGAGTGCTCCTGGAACCAGAAGATGGAGAGCTACAGAGAGCCTCCGCTAGGACTATCTCCCACTGGCGCTCGGTGCTTTAATCATTTTTAGAGACATTTGAGAAGCAGCGTGTCATTTAAACATTAATGAGCTGCCTCAAAGTAGGAGTGTCTCCCATTATTTCTGCGCTCAAAGCAGACTCTGCTAATTTGTCAGAGGGCCTCTTTGCTCCTGAGGTGGGATCATCCTCACGTCTCAGTGTGATGCTCCAAGCAGCCAATAGCAGGACTCCCGTGAAGAGACCTTTCTGTTAACCCGGATCCAATCAAGACCTTTCATTCTTTTCATTTGTTTCCTGCTGCAATTTTTTTTGTAATGTATGGAGGTGGGTGTTCGGTGTCAGCTGTAATTTCCCCCATAATATCTAGGTTGGCATTTAGTGTTTGTCCCTTCTTTGGATGAGTGATACGTGGGCCTTCTTTTTCTTGATAGAATTGGAAGCCTGTTTGTTCTTGGTGACCTTTAGTGGTTCCATGGAGAACTCCACAGGGCAAAGGCACATGCCTTTATATAATCTCCCATGAAGTTGCTAGGTTGGTGAAATGTCCATGACAGAGAATGTGCCCAGGCTTTCTAACGTTCTTAGTCACGTGATGTTCCTTGCTGAAGCCCACAGTACTGAGTAGAAAGATTGTTAGCTGCTGCTCTCCAGTGGATGCAGTATCCTTTGACAAGGAAGTCTTCAGAGAGTTTGGGTAAGTCACTTTCTTTAAATTTTGATGAGTGTTAGAGAAATCTCCAGGAATTCTGGCTTCTTTCCTGGTGCCAGATAAAGGGCTTGCCAGACAATTTTTATCTTTCCCTGAATTACTAGACATAAAGGGATAGCTAAACCTTAAGTATGGTTTCTTAATCAAATGTCTGAATGACTAAGAGGAAGCTACATTTTTCATGCATTCATTATAAGCATTTTATAGATTTAGTACACAGGAAAAGACCATTGTTACTTCACAAAGCCTCTGAGATAGGGATCAAATTAATGAGCCATCCTCATTTCTTTGCATTTGTAATCCATCTGCCTAAGTCTGCCCTGTGTCATTTTAAATCCCCATTACTTTCTTTTTGTTATGACACAATGTTCAGTTACCCATCCTTATCTTTATTATATCCGTCCTTCAATCCATCCACCCACCCATCTATCCACCTACCCATCCATAAATTCCCCTACCCATCCATCCATCCATTCACCCACCCATCCATCCACCCATCCTTCCATCTATCCATCCTTCCATCCATCTGGGTGTCAATGTATCAACATAATCTTCATGGTGATATGCCTCCTAAGAGAAAGGACCTTATCCATCTGTGTGCCCTTTTCACCTCGAGAATTGGTGTCATGGTTTGAATATGAAATGTCCTCATCGAGTTTGTGTGTTGAGGCTTCATCATCCCAGCTGGCAGTGCTCCTTTGGAAGGAGGTAGAGACTGCAGAACACAGAGCCCTCGTATGAGTTGCTGTTTCACTGCCGTGACAAAACAAGCAGCTGAAGGAAGTAAGTTTAACTTAGCTTAGAGTTTCTGGAACAGAGTCCATAATATTGGCAGGGAGGGCATGGCAGGAGGCAGCCAGAGCAGGAAGCTGAGAGCATCTCAGCCATGAGAACTTGAAAGCACACAGAAAGGGAAAGAAGAACAGCAAAGCCAGAGGGAGTCAGTTGGAAGTGGGGTGAGATTATAAACTCTCAAAGCCCCCACCCGACCCCATGGCCCCTTCCTTTGGTAGGCTCCACCTCTTAAATATTTGGGGACCAGGTATTCAAGTGCATGATTCTCTGGGGTAGCCTTTTTATGCAACCCAGCACAACCCTGCTGGAGGATAGGCCTTTGAGAGGGGTACCCTGTCCTTTTCCCCTTCTTATACCCACCCTCCACTGTGATGTTGACCCTCACCTCAGACCCAGAGTAGCATAGCCAGCTAACGATGGCCAGCTACCAGTGACGCTGTCAGACAAAGCAGTCCTTCCTTCCTTCTGATGCTTTCTCTGAGAATTTGTTGTGAAGGAAAAGAAAAAAAGAAACCTAGCACAGTTTCTATTCAACAATGTGTACTAAAGAAAAGAATCTTTTGCCTGTGGGTTTGTGTGCGTGTGTGTGTGTGCGTGTGTGTTTACCTTTTTGTGCCATCTCTTTGTTAGAACCACACAAACCATTTCCCCCTTTCCTTTGCAAAAACAAAAAAGAAAAGAAATTGGAACGTGCCTTCCCTGAAGGCTCTCGAAGATCTTTTGTCGGGCTTTAGGCCTGAGTACCCACAGCGGGGAGTGCTAAGAATTTATATATCAGCTTCTCAGAAACAGTTACAGGGGCTTGCAGCCAAGTGCATGTCAAAGAGGTGAAGTAGGATTGTGCTTTAGCTGCAAATGAACTTCTTTCCTGCAGTAACTCAAAGACATACAGTGCTTCCCATTATTTTCTCTCACTATTTGTGTTTCATCTTCTTTATGTGAATTATTTATAATGACCGGTGTACAGTAGCAGAAATGCCTGCAGAGTTGTCTGAGTCTGCCTCAGTCTCTGCGGCACCAACTTAATAGTGATCATGATAAGGGATTTTTCTCACCCCAGCATCCTTGGACCATGCTTTTTTATTTTTTATGGAGCTGCCGAAGACACAGGGAAAAGCACATAGAAAAGATTTATTTAATATTGGATCATGCATAATATACTTAGAGTGAAAAAACAAGATTTCCCAAGAACGTAATAGCTTTTGATGAAAAATAGTGCCATTTTTTTAAAGTCTGTATATAAAACAAAGCCAAAATTTTCAGAAAAAAATTTGAAACAAATTCCGTTCTCCCTAGAAATAGTTTTTATATGTGAATATGGTGGGCATGCATGTATATGTATGCATGCTTGCACGTGTGGTTGCATGTACATGTATGCGTGCACATACATGCATGTATATATGTGTACAAGCTTGGAATTAGGAATATTCATCAGAGAGTAAAAAAAGAGACATCTTGATGGGGGTTATTTCAGGGTTTGGGAGAAGCCTAGTACCAGGGAAAGCTCCAGGAACCCACAAGGATGACCCCAGCTAAGACTCCTAGCAATAGTGGAGAGGACACCTAACTGACCATCTACTGTAAGCAGATTGGTGACTTCCCTAATTGCCATCAGAGATACTCTATCCTGTAACTGATGGAAGCAGAGGCAGAGATTCACAGACAAGCCCTGCACTGAGCTCCAACAGTCTTGTGGAAGAAAGGGGAGGGATTGTACCAGCCAAGGATTGGGGAAACCACAGAGACAGCTGACCTGAGCTCACAGGAGATCATGGACCCTGGACCAACAGTTAGGGAGTCTGCACTGGGACTGACCTAGGCCCTCTGCAGGTGTGTGACAGTAGTGCATCTTGGTCTCTTTGTTAGGCTTCTTTTTTTTTGTATTTTTTTTTATTATTAAAGATTTCTGTCTCTTCCCCACCTCCGCCTCCCCATTCCCTCCCCCTCCCCCAATCAAGTCCCCCTCCCTCGTAAGCCCAAAGAGCAGTCAGGGTTCCCTGCCCTGTGGGAAGTCCAAGGACCACCCACCTCCATCCAGGTCTAGTAAGGTGATCATCCAAACTGCCTAGGTTCCCACAAAGCCAATAGGTGCAGTAGGTTCAAAAACCCATTGCCATTGTTCTTGAGGTCTCAGTAGTCCTCATTGTCCGCTATGTTCAGCGAGACCAGTTTTATCCCAGGCTTTTTCAGACCCAGGCCAGCTGGCCTTGGTGAGCACATTAAGTAGGGGCAGGACCGAGCTCCTCCCCTTAAATCTAGGTAACCAAGCCTGGGGAACAAGTTACCAAAAGCTTAGATAGATCTGTTTTGAAATTAATATCAGATTCCCTCCTCAACTTCGGAGATTCCTAACTTGAGTTAGGATTTTTTTTTTTCCATTTTGTCTGAGTCTCATGTAGCCCATGCTGGGCCTATAATTCTGTATGTAGTCACTGATGACCTTGAATTTCTGATACCCTTGCATTGTAAATACACCACCATACCCAATTTTATGCAGTGTCAAGCATCACAACCAGGACTTTCTGCCTGCTAGTAGTCATCATTCTTCTCTTTGCTGGGACATAATACTCGGCAACAGCAGTTTCATAGTCAGGGTTTATTCTGGCTTACAGTTCTAGGGATACAGTCTATCATGTAAGAACGGGTGACTGGAGGAAGATGTTGCTAGTCACATTGCGCCTGCACACAGGAAGCAGAGCACTGTGACTGCTGGTGCCCACCTTGCCTTCTTGTGTTCATTGAGCACATGATGATGGTCCTCCCTCATTTAGAGCATGTTATCCCATCTCAATTACTCTAATCTAGATAAACCTTCATAGACATTTCCAGGGACTAATTTCCGTACTGATTCTAGATCCTGTCAAACTGATGATCAGTGCTCACCGTTACACTAGGTAAGCCCTCTACCAGCTGAGTGATATCCCCAGCCCCTAATTTCATATGTGACAGCTTCCTCTCCTTCTGCCTTCCCTTGATCACTCCTGCATTTATTAAAACTATTTTCAACATGAAGAACTTGTGTTAACTCTCCCTACATGGAGCTCCTATCCTGATAGTTGAGACGCTGAAAGTAGTCAATATGATGGAAATGATCCTGCATTGCATTCAGAGAGCACAGAGTGAGGAAATCACAGAGAAATTCTGGTGGTCAAGCCAGGCTTCTCCAGGCTGCGACTTTGATGAATGAGAAGAGCTAGCTCTAGAGAGCATGGAAGGAAAGAACATGAGAGGAAACCAAAGGTGGAAGAGCTTGACATTCTCAAAGAGGTCCTAGCGCCAGTTTGATGGATGAGGTGGGGACATTTAGGAACAAAGTTTAAAGGGGCAGACAGAAGCCCTGTGGGCCCTGGGAAAGACCCTGGTTGTAATTCTAAGATAAATTGAAGATGGCTTCTTTATTTGTTCACTTCATCATAAATAGATCCCATGATGAATTTAAATATTGAAAGGGGGAGGAGTCAAGGAAGAAGAGGGAAAACACCGGGCTCAGCCAAGGGGCCATGTGTGTTCAGGAAGAACTGAGAACAGCTGTGGCCTGGGGAAGGTATGAGTTGGAGAGATGAGGACAAATTTGAGAAACATCTTTGAGGTAGAGGATTCTGTGATGGATTCCGTGAGAAGGAAATCAGACAGCAGCCAAGATGAATCCCAGATTTTTGACTTGAGCAACTGGCTAGGCAATGGCATTTCCTGAAATGAGAAACAGGGAAAGAAGGAATTCGGGGGAGAAACAAACATACAGATTTGCGCAACGAAGGCTTGGCCCTCTATGCAAAGTCTAAATAGTGACATTACTATTAAAAGGGAGAAAGATGGGTGGCCCTGGAAGTAGAGCCAAGGGAGGCTGAAGTGGTCATGTATAAAATATCTGTGATAATTGGAGTAATAATATATAGGTGTTGTGGACATGACAGAAACTGCATAGACACAACAGAGGAAAGGAAGGCAGTTGGAGGAGGTGGCTCTGAAAACGTTGCATTTAAAGCTGCAGAAGGTGACAAGCTGCAGAGGGGGTTGAGAAGAAGCAGGCACCCAGAAAGCAGGAATGTGCAGAATTACAGAAGGCAAGTCACAAATTTCAGCCATGTGGCCGCTAGCAGGATGGATTTTCTTTCATCCATCTAATGGGCCAAGTTCCAAACAAAGGAACAAAACGTTAGAGGAAGTGGTTCTGGAGTCACTGGTGACTGTGACAGCCGGGTTACAGGCATGGAAGCCAGGACGATGGGCTGAGAGTTGGACCTCATCAGAAGTATCGAGTGAGATGGTACCCAGGGAAATTCTGGGAAGAGGCAGAAGTGGTCCAGAGAGAATACAGGTGAGTGGAAACAGCTTACTGGAGGACTTATGGTTCAGTCGTTTTCCTTTCTGCTTCCTGATTAAATTTAAATCAATTATTTTAAAATTGTTTTTTAAAAAGGAAAGAGAATGATGAGAAATGAAAACTCAGCACTCCTAAGCCGACAACTCTTAAAAATGTTTTTCTAAAGGCCAGGCTGATATATCGCAAGGTTAGTTGAGGGAGCTATGAAATCAAGAGAAAATTAAGACAATGCAGGAGTCTAATGATACATTTTTGGAAATGAATTTATACATGGCAAAGAGATATTGACTGAGAACAGAGGGCAGGGGTAAAAAGTAAAGTTTTTGAGAAGATACAGGCCCAGACTTGCTGGATTAGACAAAAGTTTTTTAGCCAAAAATGGGGAGAGTGCAACTGCGACACAGGAGAAACAACCAACTAACCCAGCGAGTCGTTGCCCTAGGATCAAGGGATCAGCCACCAAAATTAGGGAATGGGAAAGCTCTAAAGGAAACGTAAGTTCAAGCCTTGAACTTGCCAGAGTTCTGTACACTTACTGAAATTATAGTGAAATAACTGAGCAAGTACAATGTGTGCCCACTGAATAATGATGATTGGGTACAGCCATGGACACAATGCCACTTCCGCTTGAGCAGCCTCTTCTTCTAAAGAGGAGGTTTGTATGTGCGATGCTCATTTATACGCCACGATTGCAAATCCTTGGGTGGTAACTCCTAAATATTTACTTCGGTAAATTAATTGATTATTGTGAAGCTCATAGAAGTTCGTACAGCCCTTAACAATTAGAATTGTGACTTCTTCTGTGGAATAGTAATGCTCCCTTCTCTGTTTGACCTACCTTACAGGTCCAAGCAATCCATTAGAGCAGCAGACCTTCCACACCCCCACACCTTCCCTCCAGCGGCCACACTGCATTTTAGATCGGAACGTATGTTATTTTTATTTACTCTTTCACACGAGCTAGGTCAGAGGATCAACAAATCATCCTCACCCCACCTCTTTCTCGAAGCCTTGCCAGAAATAGCGTTAGCCTCGATATAACAGGCCATCTGTTGTTTCCCCAGACTCGAGTGGTATGCCTTCATGCAATGGGGGTCCTTGCCTAAAGAAAGAGGTATTATTTCTGCATAAACAAGAAGACTGCATTTTTACCATTGTGAAGTTCCCACCAGTGGCCCAAATGGAGCAACTTTTACTGAATAGGCTTATGAGCTTAATAAAGGCTCAAGTTTTTAACCTCTGTGACCCTCAAGTTCCTCATTAGAAATGGGGCCATCGCTAAGACATCTTCAGAATTTTTTTAAAAAAATAAGTATGTTCTCCCTAATATAATTGATCATTGAAAGAATGAATTGAGTATATTATGGAAAAACTATTTATTAAAAAAAAGAAAATTTGAAGATGCCTTAAAATTGGCAAAAATTACACACTTTAGATATCCAGTACTGTATTAATCTCTGGGACAAAATGTCTTACAAAAAATATTGAAGAGCAAAAAGAAATGTTTTGGATTATAGCCTCAGAAGACTCAGTCTGTCATGGCAGGGGGGTTCGGCAGTGTAGCACACATCATGGCAGAAGGAAACACAGAGAAACATACTGGGTCTTGGCTAACTTTCTCACGGCTCTTTTCTAATACATAGAGCCCATTGTACCTAGGCCATGGGATGTTCAGAGTGATTTCCCTCTCCCTTAAATGTGTCTGGAAATTCTCTCTCACAACACACACTAAAGACGTGCCTCACCAATCTGCTTGAAAAATTTAAATCCACTCAAATGACCCATGAATAAAACAAAACAAACAAAAAAAAGTCACAAGTCTATTTCTTGTGAACTTGATGCCCAAACACACTACTTTAAACCATACCATGCCAACCTATGACCTCTCAAAACCATCACGTCCATATCCAAGAGCCCTCGGTCTTTAATAACTCAAACATTGGACAGAAGCCTAAGTTCCATGTCTCCACTGAAGCTGAAGGCAGGCTTTCACTTGTGAGCCCTTGCTCCTAGATACTTGTAATAAATCCCAGAGTGCAGATATTCCAAGTGTGAATAAAATAAACAATGGCTAGGAAGGACCCAACCCCAACAGAATCAGATCCCATCAAGGCAAGCATTGGATCCTATAGGTCCATGTCCACTATCAGAGCATATGTTATCCTAATGTGAGCTACAAGAGGCTAAGGCAGTCTCACTTCTCCCATACAGCCTCTCTCTTGGGCTGGTTCTGTTTATTAACCACACCTGCTTTCTATATCAGTAATTCCACATCCCTAACATTTTTCACTTGCTGTGGTTTCCACTGTAGCTAAGACTGTACCCATTCAGCTTCATGTTTTGTCCTTCTGAGTGCTCCTCACAAATATGTTGAGCCTACTAAACACTGACTGGACTCCTAGGCATGCATTTAAAAATCTAGGTAGCAGGATTCATGACCCTATAACACTCGCATGCTGCGTGCTTAGAAAAACCAATGACGTGGAGGTGGTACAAAGTCAACCATCAGCTCAAGCATTCTCTAGTCCACCTTGGTTCATGCCTGTAGTGGTCTGAGTACTCCACAGCTGAACAATGGAAATATTTTCCTAGGCACCCCTTGTGCATAGGATACTCCATTGGCTCTCTCTTCTCAAGGGAAATTCTTTCAAATGAATTTTGAATTCTACACTGTGAAACCTGAGTGGCATAAAAATTCCTTCCTGCCCTAGCACAAAATGATTAGCTTCTCTTTAATACCACTCTTCTCTTGAACAACTACAAAAACTTTATCAACAACTGTCAGTATCTGGCCAGACTTCATATTTTTCAAAGGCTTTGGCTCTGCTTTTGGCACTCTGCTCACCTGACTAAAAGCAGCCAGCAATAGCCATGCCACCGCCTCAGTGCTCTGGTGTTTTGAAATTGCTTCTGCCAGATTAACTAGTCCATCACCCTTAAATTCAGCCTCCCACAAAGTTTTGGGTGCGGGCAACCTAGACAAACAAATCCTTTGACAGAATGTCACACGAGAGACTGCTTGTCTTCAGTCCCATAGGAAACTTTATGAGCACAGTCTTCATCGTTTGAATTTCTTGTCGACGTTCTCACCAGTCTTCTCTTTTGAGCTCCAGCCAGAATTGCACATGGAGCTCTGCGTCCAGCACTCAAGGGCCTTACTGACCTTCAGATCCTTCATCGGTCCCTTTACAAACTAGCTCCCGAGGACTGAGAACCACGGCCAGTTTTAATCATAGCCACAGCCCCATCTGTGTGTCTGGCTGAGGTGGTAGCTCCCTTTGCACTGTCGCAATCACACACTGACAGGGCAACTTGAGTGATAGAAGATTTCTTTTGCCTCACAGAGGATACAGAGGATCCACAGGGCAGGGGACATTCATGTGGGACAGCTCGTACATGGCAGAAAGGAATTGGAAAGGAGGGGACACTGGTGATAGGAGGAGGGTCTCCCTTTTCCAGACCATCCATGTTGCCGCCCACAGCCAGGCTGTATCTTTTCCCTCTATTAATCCTCACTGATAATGCTCTCATAGCGTCACTAGTCTCTAGGGTGATTCCAGTGAAATTGACACTGAGGATTAACCACCACAAATGCGGATCTAAGCCTCAGGACCTGACCCCCGAGGACTGTGTACTTTCAGCTTTGTTATTGCCTGGTTGCCCACTTCAAAAGTTGAGCCTGTTTACACTGCCACCAATAATGGGTCTTTAAGATCCTATTCCACCTTCCCATCTCCATGATAACTGCTCACATTCGTCTGTTCCCGTTCACCTGACTCCTCTGGCTTTGAGCCACTCCCAATTTGCAGATCGTCTGAATAACTTCAATTAGTGCATTTGGCCTTTTGTTTCCCATTTGAACTGTTTCTTTAAGATCAATTCCAGGTCAACTGAAGAGAAAGTCTGATGGAGGTGGGTCTTGTATCTTATCTGTTGCTTTCATTGGTTAACTAATAAAGAAACTGCCTAGGCCCATTTGATAGGCCAACCCTTAGATGGGTGGAGTAAACAGAACAGGATTGGGGGAGAAAGGAGCTGAGTCAGTGAGTCGCCATGATGCTCCCAAGCCAGCCAGATGCAGGTTAAGATCCTCCCTGGTAAGCGCACCTCGTGGTGTTACAGGGATACTAGAAATGGGTTAGATCGATATGTAAGAGCTAGCCAATAAGAGGCTACAGATAACGGGCCAGGCAGTGTTTAAATGAATACCGTTTCTGTGTAATTATTTCGGGCATAAGCTAGAGCCATGTGGGCGGCTGGGTGCCGGGGACACAGCCCAGCCGCCCCTGATACTACAGAGTGGCACCCAACGTGCTAATGAACTCCACGTAAAACCTGAGAGGGTTTAAAAAGGATAAAGAGAGAATTTAAGACAACTTTTTGCTGTTTCTGGGTTGCTTGCCGCAAAGAAATTGTCCTAACTCGGCAGCAGGAAAAAACTGGCTGTTTTAAAATGCCAGCTTTCTGGGCTGTGCCGCCATTGCGATCTCTGTCTGGCTCCGGCGGGAGACAGAGCTTTTAAATAGAGCATTTGAAATAAAGCTCTAAGGCTTCCTTGGCGCCAATGTGGACTTGCTGTGTGCCTGGAACTGTGCTCAGCTCAGGGGCACCAAAAGGTTCTGAGGCAGGAGCGGCTGCTCCATGCTAAACTATGCTGACCTCAGGCAGGAACTACCGTAATTACTGTGATAACACCGCAGTTAAGGTTTAGACTGGGCAGGACACAGGCAGTACCGTATTACTTGTACATGGTGCAACTTAAGTTTTTAAGAACTGCTTAACATTTTAAGAAATGCTCCTGGATATTGAAAAAATGTTACAGATTCACAATAAAACAGATTCAGACATAAAAGACCACACTGTTGGATGAATGTACGTAGGCTTGAGAGAGAAAATAAAAAGAATATAGAGAATAAACTTAATGTTTTAAAAAAAAAGGGTAAAGTCTTTAAAGAGACAGACTACAGATAGTTATAGATTAAAAAAAAATAAAGAAAAATAAGCCACGTAAAAATGGAAAATTCACAGAGAGTCTGGATTCTTTATATTATTGTGTTTTCTTTAAAATTTTTGACTATGAAGGAGCTAAGTACAGAGAGACATTTCATTATATGGGCTGCTAAGCTGAACCTGCACATATGTTCTAAAGGTATCTTGACTTCAGAATTTGGATCTAAGGTTATGATGCTTTGGAAAAGTCCTTCTTTTGTTTTCACAGAGGATGAGACTCTATGGATTTCTTCTATTCCGATTTGGTATGATAGACCTCGCCCTCCTGAAAGGTTGCTGTGAACACCCTCAAAAAAATTTACTTCACTCAACTGCCAACTGAGATAAACCTGGCACACAGGTTACCCCATTAAAGATATGATTAACCGCGCCCCCATTCAGCAGCAAGCAATTTGGAGAGAAAAAACTGCGCCCATGTTCCCAAATATTGTTTATAAATATGCTTTATCATTTAAAGGGGGATATGATATAGATATGAATAATTTGCATTGGTATGGATTTTACGGTCAATTTTGTTGTATGTATATGTATTTCTGATCTTGATTAAGATATTGTGATTGCGTGGTTCATTTTAAAATGTAATGTATAATTAGGAAATATAGGTTGTTAATGGATAATAGTCAAGCTTATAGTCATGTTAGTTAGATTTTCTAGATATATAGAGATATATTTTAGTTAGATAGGCATTCTTCATATCTTTCAAAGACTGCAGAATATGGCATTTAAATGTTTTAATAACTTAGGGCTTTTTATGACTATGAGACACGTCTGCTCCTGGCAGCACCAATCTACTTCGAGAGGAAGATGGGCATCGAAGAGGATCCTTATGGAGTTTGATAGCCATTTGGGCAAGAAACTGCTCTTGCCTGGACTGATGCATAAACTGGACACAAAGAACCTGCAGAAAGAGGACTGCTGAACTTGCCAAAAGGTGAGATGGTCTTTCGGGGTTCCTGATTCATGAAAGAGTCTGCGAGACATTCTGCAGGACACAGCAGATAGTGACTGAACTGTCTTTGAATTTTCCTGCTTCATGGAAATGTCTCTGGATATTATGGGCCTGAAGGCCAAAGATGGATGCCCCAATGGTACAGAGGAACTTTGGATGACTGTCCAGGCAGCGAGATGTCTCTGTCATTTCTAGAGTTTTGGACTTCCTGTTTACTTAGGTATTATTATATCCTTCTGGAGTCTTTGATGGAGTTGAAGAATAAATAGTTATAGTTTTCCTTAGTTATGATAAGAGATAAAATAGATATAAATATTGTAACTGTAATTCTTACTTGATAACTGTTTTGTTATATGTAATTTTACTGTTAAAGTTAAAGCCTTTCTTTTTTGTTTAAACAGAAAAAGGGGAAATGATGGAGGTGGGTCTTGTATCTTATCTGTTGCTTTCATTGGTTAACTAATAAAGAAACTGCCTAGGCCCATTTGATAGGCCAACCCTTAGATGGGTGGAGTAAACAGAACAGGATTGGGGGAGAAAGGAGCTGAGTCAGTGAGTCGCCATGATGCTCCCAAGCCAGCCAGACGCAGGTTAAGATCCTCCCTGGTAAGCGCACCTCGTGGTGTTACAGGGATACTAGAAATGGGTTAGATCGATATGTAAGAGCTAGCCAATAAGAGGCTACAGATAACGGGCCAGGCAGTGTTTAAATGAATACCGTTTCTGTGTAATTATTTCGGGCATAAGCTAGAGCCATGCGGGCGGCCGGGTGCAAGGGACACAGCCCAGCCGCCCCTGTTACTACAAAAGTCATCTTAGTTCACCTGAGGCATCCCCCCAAATTACCTCCTGGAGGATTTTCTTACCTATACACTCATTAGAAGTGCCGGGATACGTGTTTTCTTTTTGAGATTCTTGCAAAATCCATTTATCATTTAAAAAGTTTTCTAGTTTAATAAGAACAAAAGAAACCAATGTCTTCTTTGCATCTCCCAGGAGCTACTATTAAAGATGATCCTGGTGGCCTTGGCCCTTGATGGAAGTCTGTCAGTGAGTGCGGTTCGTTCTCTGTTCTCTCACCTGCTGGTTAATAATTACGGAGGCTCACAGTTGATCAGATTAAACTATTTCTAGAACAGTATTATTCGTTCAGAAATGCCTTCCCTTTCCTCTCCCCATATCTGAATTCTCCCAGCACCTCTGAGTGTCCTTAAGTTCCATTTAATGTGAGTAGCCTACTTGTTTGGGCCAGTTTTAACAATGCTGTTTCCTGCTCACCTCCAGGCAATTTTGCTCCTACCATAGGGTTTGACCTGGATTGTAGTCAATTTGTCCCCATTATTTGCTCTGTTGATAGGATTCCGTAAAGTGGAGCCTCTCCACATGCCAGGTGACATTAACATCAAGGTTTTTCTCTCCACTTGAATTTACTCTTTACAAGCAGAATTGCACCCTAGCACCGTGCCAGCCACATAGATATTCATAATCATTGTTATCTGTCTCACGCTGTATGTCTTGATTGAACAGATCCTATACTAAAGGATAATGAGTAAAATGGACATGATGCTCTTCTCTGACAAAATCATCTCTAGATCTCTCAGCAAGGAGGCAAAAACTGTTTATTAAATTTGGCTTTCATTTATTGTTTTTTTCCATATTATTCCAATTTGTTTTGTTAGGAACCCTTCCCTAATGATGTGTTTTTTTCCCCTCTAACAACATTTTTCTGTTTAGTCTTCTGGCTTATTTTAGTGAGTAAGCTTAGATTCTGTTCAAACAAAAATCCCTCTTCTGCATTCTCACGCAGTGGGCTGAGTTTCTATTTAGGTCATGTTTCATAAGAGACTCCGATCCACTTAATTCTATCTGCCTTCATCGTTGTTATTGACTCTGTCTCTAATGCTAGCATGCTCCCAGTCTGTGACTTTCAGGATGTAACTGTGCATGCCATTCATGTGTCTTTTATTAGTCACTGCTGGTGTCCTTGACACGCCGGGCTTCTCCAGACAGGGAGAAGCTTCCACCCACCCACGGCTAACGTTGCCTCCACAGCCTTCTGGCAAATCTCTCACGTTCGTTTTCATTATGTACCGTGATTTTCCAAGTCACTAATTTGCCAGTGTGAATCCTCAACCTGTGTTCAAAAAGCTGTATACATATATCTGCTTGTGCATATGACCTTACATTTTATATATGTAAACATTTTATATATAGTCTATGTTTATATGTGTTTATTTGCATGTCTGTGTACATTTATATCAATATCGTGGTTGTAGGCATCTATCGCTAACACCTGGAATAAAATAAAAACTGCCGACAGGTGTTTCCTTTCTCGGCTTTTCAAATAAATGACTGCCCAAACAGAAAGTCAATGGACACACAAGATAGCAGTTATCGGCTCGGTAGCAGGGATGAAGAGGCCCTCAGAGATGCTCTGTTCCATCTCACCTCTCCTCGCTGTACCCTGACTCACCAGGCTGCAGCCGCACTGACTTGCTTCCAGTTCTGAAGCATGCTTAGCTTTTTGGGGCCTCTTCTGGGTCCACATCCTACAAGGGATCCCCTCACCCTGCTCTTCCTGTCACAGATGAACTCTGTGTTACTAGTTCAGCTCAGAATCCATGCTTCTGTCCTTAACGATGCTTCCTTCCTCCCTCTACCCCGGGAACAATGCGCATCTCTGTTGCATGCACCTGTTACTAAGCAAAGCTGGAGGTTTTGTGTTTTGTTTCTGTTCTGTCTTCTACTGAAATAGCAGCCTACTCAGGGCCTGTCTGCAGTTCTTAGCCACTGCCTGACTTACAGAGAGTTCTGTCTGGTTAAGGCTTGCTGGGAGAGAGAAAGCTGCAAGTTTGTTCACAGAAGTTTGCTCAGTTCTAAACTCTCTGGTGCTCACTTTTGAAACTTTGAGTCTTAAAGATGCTTCACGAGTTGCCCTGCCCCACAGTCAATGTAATTAAGTTGTGCCTTGATATTTGGACCTGATTCCTAGCGGGAATCTGAAAGCGTATGTCAGGGGTCACTGCAAATAATAAACTCGAATAGCTTTGAAGTCGGTTCTAAATACATGAAAGGAGAATCTAGGGTGCAGTCTCTGTTGATGAAATAAAAAACATTTCAAAGTTAATTTCTCAAAAAGAACTCCCCCATGATACCATGTTCTTAGCTTCTAATATCAAAAGGTAATTTTAGTCTTTAACTGTTCAAACAAAACTAAACATTTTGCATCCAAGTCAACAAAGAGTGGCTTTTAACAATGGTCCTTAGTAAGCCTTAGTGTTGGTCGACATTTCCCCTCTTACATATATTCTGAATGGGAAGCAGCTATCAAATGCGACATTTGCTTTGGAAAAATAACCTTTATGGTTTTGTGATTCATGCTTTCTTCTCTTCTTATCATAGAAAACTCTGCCCTTGTTGAACCAGACTTTTACTTTTTAAACCTATGTTATTTAAAGTTAAATTTTCTGCTACAACTAACCATCTAGTCTCCAATGATCTCCAGGGGAAAACAACAATAAAATTGTTACAGAGAAAGTTTAAGTGTCATCAGCTTGTCAGAGTGACATCAGGATAGCACTGTGGATCGTGTCTCATCCATTTCTCCCCCAAAGATGGTATTATTTAAAGAACTCGGAATTAATGTACTAAGGAATTTTCAGTAAGACAATTTTATTGTCATACTTTTGAATACATGAAAGTGCTCAGTACACCAGTATTATAATTTAGGAACTTGAAGATAACTTTCTTGTGGAACTCAGTGACTGCCTTGCACCTGTCCATGAACACACAGACCAATGCAGTCAGTTGTGCAAGCTGTCAGTTGTGCATTGTTTCCCACCTTTTCCCAAGCCGCTGAGTACATGGCCTTCTTGTTAATGAATATCTCACTATACGTCATGTTGATCCGTTCAAATCTTTGCTAAAATAGTTATCAATACCATGAAATCTTTAATAAAAAAAATATAAAAAAAAGAAAAGAAAATAGATACATTAAGTCCAGGAATAAAGCCCTGACCCCATGCAGACACACACAAAAAAAATATTCGCCAGTGATATTTATCTGGTTTGAAACTTTCAAATCCTAAATGACCACATTGATTACCTCTTTTACAAATGCTGTGTCAGCCGGGCTGTGGTGGCGCACGCCTTTAATCCCAGCACTCGGGAGGCAGAGGCAGGCGGATCTCTGTGAGTTCGAGAACAGCCTGGTCTACAAGAGCTAGTTCCAGGACAGGCTCCAAAACCACAGAGAAACCCTGTCTCGAAAAACCAAAAGAAAAAAAAAGAATCTGTCAGATCAAAGCCGGGTGGTGGTGGTGCAGGCCTTTAATCCCAGCACTCGGGAGGCAGAAACAGGCGGAGCTCTGTGAGTTCGAGACCAGCCTGGTCTACAGAGCTAGTTCCAGGACAGGCTCCAAAAGCCACAGAGAAACCCTGTCTCGAAAAAACCAAAAAAACAAACAAACAAAAAAAAAAAAACAAAAAAAAAAAAACAAATGCTGTGTCAGGTATGGGTCAGGTATGGTAGCACGCAGCTTTCAAAAGGTTGACGGAAAGGGCATAGCCCAAGGCCCACCATGGGAACGTGAGTCTCAGGCTAGCCTGAGCTGCTACAAATAAATGATTTGTTTGTCTTGTCTGTCTCCTACTGAAGTACTTGTTGTCGTTGGCTTATTTGAGTTTTCTGTACTTTTATAGTGTCACAGATGAACATTTTAAGGAGAGGCTCAAGTTTGGTTTAGTCTACTATTTTTCTTGAGAATTGTTATTTACTATGAACGTCAGTCTTATACTTCTCCCTTCAAAACAAATCTTGAGAGTTTCCTGGTAGACCTCAATGATTCATACTATGAAGTAAAATTTCCTCTTGCTTATCGAATTCGTTGCACCTTTTTATCATGGATTCTTCTAAATGGATATGAAAGTAGACTCATTTACTTAGGCAACTGCTGAGACTCCTTCCCTCTCATCTGAGAAGCAGGGGACCCCTCTCTGGGTGTTGCTGTCACAGTGTGTCTAGGAAAGCCAGGACACCAGCAGGCCATTCTTTTCTCTGAGCTCTCTGAAGCATGTTCTTTTCAAAGAAGTTGGTGCAAGTAGCCTCACTTGAGTTCTGGAAGCGCTAGCAAATAAGCAATTGCATTTCAGCAGTGTCTCCCTGGTCGCCCTGCTGCTCGTAGATGAGCCAGCGATGCTGATCTCCCTCTCCGTGCTCACACGCGGCGAGGAAGCTGTTGTGCCCAGCAGCACTTGATAGCTCCTTCTTTTCATGGCGCCAAAGACTGTGTGTTGTTGGAAGCTCTGCCTCCTGACAGATTTGTTTCCCTCCAAAATGCCTTTGCTCAGAAAATACCACTTCCTTTTGGACTGAAAAGCCACTTGACATAGCAGGATGCCCATGGGCCGAGAGCCAGACGGTTCCATCCAGAAATGCTCTTCCCAGCCATAAGGGCTCAGGCAAGAGATTTGTCTCAAATTGTCTCTGGTCTAAGTTTCCTTGTTTCAAAATGTGAGGTCCTGTGTCCTCTGCATGCAGTTGTAATAAAAGGATATTTTACTGAGTACCCTTTATGTGACATGGTGTGTTCAGAAAGGACCCAATCCTTTTTGTGCTGTAACTGTAGGTCTGGATATTTGAGAAGCCGGTCATGTCTAACCAAAACCTTCCTAAGTTTTGCTGCATCATTAAAGGAAATGCTTCTCCGTTTCATTGCTGTGTGTGTGCCATAGGGAAGAAGCTTAGAAATACCACCAACACCCAGGCAGTGGGAACTGTGTTAATAAGTAGCGTCAATTGCATGTGTTGTTTACACACCAGGCATTTTTCTGAGCATCTCATACTTAAAACCCTATCTAATCCTCACCTGGTGAAATAGGTGCTGTGATTACCCCGCCTCTATAGATAAATACAGGCTGGCAGTCTACTGGGAGTCCCATGGAGGGTGGCGCAACTGGAATGTGCACATGGGCACTTTGGCTCCACAGCTGACAGCCCTGGGCATTTTTCTCCTTCTGCCTTCCTGTAGTGGAAACTTCTACATTCTGGGGCGTTTCCTTTCGAAGAATGTCAAAACACCTGCTGGAAGGAGGGAAGAGGGGTGCTCTCAGTTGAGTGCCGTTAACCTGCAGGGGGGTTCCAGAAGGAGCAAAAACATTGGCAAACAAATCCACGCAATCTGCCGACAACAGACTGGCTCCCCACTGTCAGGAGAATTGCCGTCCATGGGCTTGGGGCATTTCTTCTTTGGCCCAGAGCCCTTCCTGTAATTGCAGTCCTAGCAACAGTGGCCACAGGAGACTGAGGGAAGCCTTTGTGGATGATGCCATGGGAACTGTGTCTTTGTTGTACCTCAATAGACCCTACTTAGTGAGCATATAGAAGTCATTCAAAATGCTACTTCTAAAGGAAACACCAGAGCAATGTGTGAGCTTCCAATGGGTTGCCAGCCAAAATGATAATACTAAAAGAGTCACTGCCCCTAAAGCATCTTCAGCTTCGTGCCTGAGATAATGATGCTTCTTGCCTCAACTATATTTTAATCACCAAATAGACTTTCAGGTTTGCTTGCCTTGAATCTTTATTACTGTGAGTTTCATCCATCTGTGCTTTCTCATTCTGCTCACGGCTCCAAGAAAGTCTTGAAATTTAGCACATCGGGAGAAGAATTTGTATGGAATACTTTCAGATGTGCAGTGACATCTTAAGTCTCGCAAGTTTTTATGCTACTTGAGAAACATTTTCTCTCTTGGATTGAGTTGGAGGTGAGGATTAACTCCCCTAATCATCTACAGTTCTCAAACTCTTCTGAGGTCTTGGGGCCATCCTTCATGACAGATGGTGCTCGGCTCATCCATTATCCAAAATAGAGTTCTTATTGACTTGTAAGATTGTAGAATTGGCATGTAGCTGTGTTTCTATCAAGACCTATTAAGTGTCCTTTACACATAAAGCTTTATTTGAACACATGTGATGGTTTTTAAGTTGGTATTAGAACAGCGAAGCCTGCCTATCAATAAGTAAAGAATACCTGAGACATGGGCCGTGTGGGTCTTACTGGTCACTGTGGCAGTGATGTCAATGTACAGGTGATCTAAGATATTACTATTTATAGTCCAATGATGTATGACCGACATATGATGAGTACAGAACTCCTAAGCTGTACCATGTGATAAACTGTAGCCTGTGTGATCATTTCATGAAGAAGAAACAGCAGGAGGAGGAGGAGGAGGAGGAGGAGGAGGAGGAGGAGGAGGAGGAACATATCAGCCATGCCAAAAAGTTCACAGTTCCTCCTGTAATATTCTCTTCTCACACTCTTTCTCCCCTCTCTTACATTCCCGGGGAACCACTTCTCCTCTGCCTATCTGCAAATTATTTTTATGACAAACTTTCATATGAGTGGACCTATCTGGGCTTTCAGAATGCCTGGCTTCTTTCATTCATTAGAGATATTCAGAGAGTGATCCATGCTGCCCTGTATGCCACTAGCTGGAATGGAAGTGTTGAGAGATGGCATCCTACCCCAGCTGAAACTCTCAGCGATGGTGGAGAGGGTACCCAAAACTAGTTTTCCCTGTAATCAGATTGGTGAATAGCCCAACTGTCATCATAGAGCCTTCATCTGGTAATTGGTGGAACCAGATGCAGAGATCCACAACCCAACACCAGACCGAGCTCCAGGAATCCAATCGAAGAGAGGGAGGAGGGAATATATGAACAAGGGAGGTTGAGATCATGATGGGGAAATCTACAGAGACAGCTGAACCAAGCTCCTGGAAACTCATGAACGCCAGACCAACAGCTGTGCAGCCTCCAAGTGATTGAACTAGGCCCTCTGCATGTGGGGGGCAATTGTGGAGCTTGGTATATCTGAGAGGCCCCTGGCAGTAGGACCAGGATCTAGCGCTGGTGCATGAGCTAGCTTCTCCGAAGCCCATTCCCTATGGTGGGATGCAATGCTCAGCCTTAATACAGCAGGGAGGGGCTTGATCCTGCCTCAAGTTAACAGGCCAGGCTTTGTTGACTCCCCATGGGAACACTTGCCCTTTGGGAGGAGTGGATGGGGCAGGTGGTGGACTGGGGGAGGTGAGTGGGTGCAGGAGGAGGGGTGGGATGGAGAACTGTGGTTGGAATGTAAAATGTAGTTTTAAAAATGTAGTTTTTAAAAAAATTAAAGAGAGAGAGAGAGAGACCTTCCCTGGCTTCTAGTCTTCTGGTATGTGCATACAGACAGGTAGCAAAGGCTTGCCCTTGTCACATGGAGGAAGTTTCCCATGGGAAGTTTTCTTTAGCTAAGAAAAAGGATGCCGTTTTCTGCCAGATGTTTTCCTGCATCTATTGAGATGATCTACATCTTTTCTTTTTAGTCTAGTGTGGTGTCATTTGGTTCTGTTGTGGTGGTTGTTGTGTTTAATGTGAAACTAGCCTTGTATTTTCTATTTGTTCGTGAAACATTATCATTTATATAGATCATTAGATTCAATTTGCCAAAAGCTTATATGCAAATTTTACATAAAAGTTCATGACGGATGTTGCGTATAATTTTCTTTCCTTCTGTTTTTGCCTGATTTTGGTATCAGAGGGATGATTGAGTCCTAAAGTCAGTTGTCAAGTAACACACACACACCAGTTGTCATATATCTAGAAAAGTTTGTGTATAATAGGTATTTCTTTTTCTTTAATTTTTCCAAGGTTAATTCCCTACTGGAGCCCTCTAAGTTAAACTTTATTTATATGAATAATTATATATAGAAACTCAACTTCTTAATAGATAACTGGCTACATAAATGATTTCTTCCAGAGACTTTGGTACTTCATGTATTTCAAGGAATCCATTTGGCTTGTCATATCTATTGACATAGCACTCCATAATATTCCTTTATACTTGGCACATAGAGGGCTTTGACTATGCCATCTTTCTCCCCTCTAATATCAGTGAGTTTTTATCCTTTCTTTTCTGTCCATGGCTCACTAGTTTGTTCATTTCACTGATCTTCACACACACAAACCTGGTGCCTGGCTTGATTTTTCTCTTAGCATTTATTCTCATTGTCCGCTGACTTGCGTTGTCTTTATTATTTTGTGCTTCTTCCTGTACTGGGTTTGGCTTGCTGTTCTTTCTCTGGTTTTCTCAGGAGAAGCCACTGCCAGTGCTCGGCAGCCTTTCTGCCTTGCTCACAGAACCATTGAGTGCTGTGAACTTCTCCGCTAATGCTTCCTCAGCTGCATCCCAAAGGGTTTTGTGTGTTGTATTTTCATTTAGTTTGAAATGCTTTTTTAATTTCCCTTTTGGTTTCTTTCTGACCTACAGGTTATTCTGAAATATGTTGTTTAGTTTCCAATTACTTGATGATTCTCTAGGTATCTTCTTATCATTAATTTCTAATTTAATCTCTTTGTGGACCAATAATATGAATTCTATGTGTGATTTGTGTCTATATTATCAAGATTTTATTTATGCCTAGAATGTGACCAGTCTTGATAACTGTACCACGTGTACTTAAAAAAAAGACAAAGATAATGTTTTCTGTTGCTATTGACTCGAGCATTCTATAAGAACCAATTACATTGAATTAGTTGCCAATGTTGTTTAAATTTTCTAGATCAACTGATTTTCTGTCTATGCATTCTAGCAATTATTAAGAGGGGGTTGATATTTATAGAATATTGATTTGTATATTTCACTTTTCTATTCTATTAGTTTTTAACTGCAGTTCTGTTATCCAGTACAGAATATTTGTACTGATAATTCATCTTTTCATCACAATGAAATGAGTGTTTACATTTAGTAATAATTTTTTGTCTGAAACCAACTTTGATTGTTATTAACTAGTGTTAGCATGGTGTAGTCTTTAAGTTATTTTATGATATCTGTTTGTATATTCAAAATGTCTTCTTTTAGGCAGCGTGTGAATGGTTCTCATTCTTTTTAAATTATCTGACAAGCCCTGATTTTTAATTGAGTTTTTTAAACCATTTTCTTTTTAACATGATTGTCAGTATAACTGAGCTAAAAAATTATTTTAAAATTTATTTTGTTCTTTCCATGATTAATTCCAGTGTTTCTTTCTTTTTTCCTTATATTTTTTCAAGACAGGGTTTCACTATGTAGCCCTGGCTGCCCTGGAACTCACTCTGTAGACTAGGCTGTCCTTGAACTCACAGAGATCCACCTGCCTCTGTCTCCCTAAGTGCTGAGATTAAAGGTGTGCATCACCACTGCCCAGCTCTTCCTTGTTTTTGTAGTCTCTGTGATTACACCTGTCTCTCTTCTTGACTATTTTATGTATGAATCACACTTCTGTACTATATGTGACTGTTCCTATACTTTTTACTTTTGCATATATTATAAAACACAAATAAATACTAGTTTTATACTTTTCATCAATTATTTTTACTTATTTATTTATTTATTTATTGTGTATTTGTGTGCACATGTGTGCACACACATTTGCACATATATGATATGATTCCTACATAGAGATGAGCAGACTAAATGTGGGGGTCATTTCTCTTCATTTCTGTGTGAATCCCAGGATCAAACTTAGGTCATCAGGTGCACTGGCTGGTTATGTGTCAACTTGACACAAGCAAAAAGCTCAAGCCATCAGAGAGGAAGGACCATCAGTTTAGGAAACACCTCCAGGAGATCCAATGTAAGGCAATTTCTTCATTAGTGATCTGTTGGGGAGGGCCCATCCCAATGTGGGTGTTGCCATCCCTGGGCTGGTGGTCCTGGGTTATATAAGAAAGCAGGCTGAGCAAACCAGAGCAAGCAAACCAGTAAGCAGCACCCCACCATGGCCTCTGCATCAGCTCCTGCCTCCAGATTGCTACCCTGCTTAAATTCCTGTCCTGACTTCTTCAATAAAGAATAGCAATATGGAAGTGTAAGTCAAATTAACCCTTTTCTCCCCAACTTTCCTGTTGTCCATGGTGTTTCATCCCAGCCATAGAAATCCTGACACACCAGGCATGACAATAAGTGCTTGTATCCACTGAGCCATGTGGCCAGCCTTTAATCGTGTTGTAAACAGGGTAAAAATAGGGGTAAAGTTTTATATAATCAGCCACACACATATCTACCATCTCTCGTACCCATTATTTTTGCGGGTCAAGACATGCCTTATATTATTCATCTCTTGACTTATATAATACATCTCTCAGGAGTTCCTACTCCATACTCCTTACGGATTTGATGGTGAATTTCTTTGAACTTAATATCTCTGAAAGAAAGCCATCTGTTGATTTCATACTTGATAGATTTTCCCTGGGCTCTTTGTGTTGTGTTTTTTTTTTTCTCTTGTGCATCTTTAAAGGGGCTGCTCCAGTGTCTTCTGCCTTAGACTGCTTCCATCAGGAAATCTGTTCTCATTTCATTTGTCTCTCTGAATGTACGTCTGTCTTTTTCCTTGATGCTTTCATGACTTTGTCTCCATTGTTAGTAGCCTGACTATTGTGTGTCTTCATGTACTCTTACTAATGTTTCTTGGGTTATGTTTTAGAACTTTTCTGATGTATGAATTGAAGTTTCTATCAAATTTGAAAAATCTTCAGTCATTATTTCTTCAGATAACGTTCTGAACAAATACTTTAGACCGCTTGAAGTTTTCTTTCCACTTACTAATATTTTAGTTAATGTGTTTTTATATTTTTGTTTCATTTCTGATCATTCCTTTTGCTGTTGTTCAAGTTCACTAAATTCTCAGTAAACATCTGCTTGCTATCTAATGTTAGCATTTGACTTCTCCAGGTGATACCCTCTGCTTCGTGTCCTCCCCATCTGTACAGCCTCTTTGAAGTTTTTAATCTTTCTCTAATATTTTCAGTATGTCTACCTTTTATCCATACAGAACAACATGCTACCATTTAATATTTTTGTATACTGTTTGATGTGTTGTTTAATATTTATAGTGATTTAGTTTTTCTCTTTATCTGAAGTCATGTTTTCTTGCTTCTTTGCATCCCTGCTTTCTTTTAAGCTGATGCTGGAATAAGTAGAGACCACACTGTAGCTTCAAACAACACAGACTTGCCCTAGAGTTCTGTAGTTAGAAGCCTGTGATATGGCTGAAATCAGGGCATCACCATGGCTGTGTCCCTTACTGAAGGCTCCAGGCCAGAGTTAATTTTTGTACCATTTTTTTTTTTTTGGTTTTTCGAGACAGGGTTTCTCTGTAGTTTTGGAGCCTGTCCTGGAACTAGCTCTTGTAGACCAGGTTGGTCTCGAACTCACAGAGATCTGCCTGCCTCTGCCTCCTGAGTGCTGGGATTAAAGGCATGCGCCACCACCGCCCGGCTTTTTGTACCATTTTTTAATGTCTACAACCATTCAGTTTTTTATGGCCCTTTCTGGCCCTTTCACTTTTAAGGCCAGCACAGGCTCATTCTCTCATCAAGTCGTTCGATTCTTTCCTTCTGTCTCCTGTTTTTATTTTTTTTTGAGGAAATTTGTAATATTAAGTCCACTGAGATACCCCAGAATTAATCTCGCAGAAGGTCAACTGATGAGTGCCACCTGCAGCCTAATTCTCTCTGACATATAAAATAAGATGTTCAGAGATCCAAGGCTTAGTTTGTCACATCTGGTAATGTTTCATTGGTTGCCAGGTGCTGTAAATCTTACCATGTTGAGCGCGAGATATTTTTGTTGCCCTATAAATATACTTGAGGCCCGCTCCAGAGCACATCAACACATTGAAGTCAGTACAAAGCAGTATGACATTCTGGAGCTTTATTAGGGGAGGTCAGAGCAGCTTTTGTCAGGGCCTTGCTACTTAGTCAATGTCATTCTCAGTATTCTGCCAGATAGCCCAGGGATTGCAGGCTTTGTGCTCTCGCCAAAGAAGATACTGGAGACACAAGCTCCTCCTAACCTTTCCTTGTCTCTGAATTATTTTCTCTAATCCTGTGTGTGTGTGTGTGTGTATGTGAGTGTGTGTGTGAGTGTGTGTATGTGAGTGTGTGTATGTGTGTGTGAATGAGTGTGTATTGTGTATGTGTGTGTGAGTGTGTGTATGGATGTGTGTGTTTGTGAGTGTGTGTGTGTGCTCTTTTGTTTCTGATATCTTACCCCATATACTACCCTGTCTAATGCAAAGATGAGCAATTGCATCTGTACTTGGGGGAGCTACTGAGCTCTTTCGGGGCTGTGTCTCCCTGAGTTATGGGAGCCAGCACAATCACAAAGTTCCCTTTGTTTGTTCTTCTTCTCTCGGTAATCATTATCTTGCACTGTCTGGTGTCTGAGAACCACATGTCATATGTTTTATCTGGGTTCTTAGTGAGTTCAGGTGGGAGAGTATATCCAAGAACAGTTTACTCTCTCCTGGCCAGAAGCAGAAATCAAACATCTGTTACTTGACACCTATTCCATTTTGATAACAGCAACAATGATACCCAAATATTTAAAAACTGATAGGTCTTGGGTACTGACCAAACAGAGCAGATGCTGGCCTCCAAACAATGACACGATCATACTGTGTTTCCCAGGGAAAGATCACTCCTGCCCTGTGCAGTGACCAACACCCATAATCCTTGTAGTTCAGGCTTTTGTCATCAACAGCCTTGGTGCCACAAAGAGCATTGCAAAAGGCGTGGTCTAGTTTTGAATTCTGACTCTTACAGTTTGTTTTTTTTTTAAGATTGATTTTAAGTATATGCTGTGTGGTATGCTTGTGTATAGATATAAGTATATGTGTATGTGGTATGCCTGTGTATAGATATAAGTATATGCCCTATGGTATGCCTGTGTATAGATATAAGTATATGTGTGTGTGGTATGCCTGTGTATAGATATTAAGTGTATGCATGTGTGATATGCCTGTGTATAGATATAAGTATATGTGTGTGTGGTGAGTGCAGGCATCCATGAAGCAACATGCCCCTTCCCCCTCCAGAGCCGTAGTTACAGGCAGATGTTAGCAGCTTGATGGAGGTGATCAAACTGAGCTCCTCTGCAGCAGTTCATGCTGTTCCCTGATGAGCTGTGTCTCCAGCCCTCTGCCTCCGCCTCTTCTAGCTTACGATAACTTTAAATGTCTCCATGCTATAAGTTCTCCTGCACGGTCTTCATGAACCTTAACTGGGATAAGGTTTGGAAATTTGCCTTGCATGTTGCCTGACACCTGGAACACTCAGTAGAAGTGAGGAATCCCTTCTCTCCATACCTTTCTCAGTGACCCATCTGGAGGCATCTGGGACAGCCATGGTGTTCTGCCAATGGCAAACTTGTTCCTAGAAGATAATTCACCCCAAAGTCAGAAGGACAGGTGATGCAGAAGAATCATAAGTACACAGTGGGAAAAGGGAGGACAACCTTGAGTAGTGAGCCTTATAGCTGTCCTTCTGTCCTTCTGAAGGGAAATGTGTCCGGGAAGAGCCACAGGAGAGGCCAGAGGAAGGCAGGTCAGCCCAGGAGAGGAGGCTAAGGGAGAATGGCTAGGATTGGGTTAGCTGAGCTTAGGAGTGGTCTGACCTACATGTTCCCACTCAGAAGTGCTTGCTCCTAGGATGTTAGCATTGCCAGTGCTGGTCTGGTCCTGCCATGACAGATATACACTAGAATCCTAAAGAAGTATGCCCTAATGCCAGGGAAGGATTGGACTTGCTAGCGAGGGTGAAAGCAAGCAGACAAAGAGAAAGAGCGTTCTTCTTTCATGTCCTTAATGAGGCTCCAGCAGAAAACGTGGCCCGGATTCAAGTTCTTCTTCCAACCTCAAAAGATCTGGATTAAAGGTGTGTCTTCCCACCTGAAAGATCCAGGTTGGAATGGAACTTGCCAATTTAAATATTTAATTAAACAAAAAGAAAAAAAAATCCCTCACAGGTGTGCCCTGCCATTTTGGGGTTTTAATGAATTCCAGATGTTGTTAAGTTGATAACCCAGAATAACCATCACAGAGGCCTTTTGTCTCTTTTGGGGTCTTTGTTTTTAGTTTTCTTTGTCAGCTAAGAGGATGTTTAGTCATAGTAAAATCACCTGTTTGTGTTCCTGCCCGTGAACATGCCTTAAACACAGTGTCTGTTGAAGACAGTATGCCATAAATGCTGGTGGTTTCTTAGCTTGAGACATTAGGAAAAAGGAGCCTGCCCAGAGAAGGACTCAGGCAGATCCCCCAGCGCCCATTCAGTTCACCTTACCAGTGGAGCCTCTCTTATTTCAGCTTGACTTGGCTCTGCTTAAAAAAAAAATGCAGAAGGAATTCACTTTTCTCATGTCTGGTCCATCACTCTATGGAAGAAAGTTAAATACTTATGATAGGGCTTTCAACATTTTTTGACTGACTGACCAAATGTATTTGAAAAAAAATGAAAAGATCTATTTTTGTTACAGTCAAGAAAACATAATTGAATAAAGGCATGAATGCCCAAGCCAACATTTCTATTCTGGCAAGTGGAGCTCCCCACTCAGTTGCAAAAGCAGATATAGATTAGCTGGCCCTTGTTCTCTGTTTCTACAAAGGAAGAGGGCTACAATCTTATTCTTTGTAACCTGTGTCCTGCACCCCTGGGCACATCTGATGCACACTCAGTATAAGCAGGGCCTCTGATCCAGACAGCCCACGTGTTGAGAAGAAGAGAAAGGCATGTAATAACACAGATAAAGAAAGATCGATAACAAAGTGCTGGGTGGTCCTCTGCCTTGAACGGGTAGTCAATCAATGCTGTGAAGATGGCTGCTTCTGAGAGGGTGGCCCAAGCCCAGAGAGTAGCTGCTCTCTGACCTGGATATGTATCCACAGAATGTTCTGTACTTGAATACAGACCCAGTGGCTTCATTACGCAGATAACGTGCACCCGGACAGGCACCTGGTAGCTCAGGACTCCCATGCTCTCCTCTCAGTGATGGCATGGGTGTTTGCCTGTGTGATTCTGTCCCCACTCTGTCATAGCCCTGTGCCGGTGTGTTTGCATCATTGTGGACCGGGAGCACCTTGTGATGGGCGTATTCGACCGGTATGCTTAAATAAACAGACCAGCTCAAAACAACAGATATAACTTAATAATTGAAAGACGGGGAAACTCATGGGACTGGAGTAAAAGTTCCGATGTCCAAGCGGGTCAGGCAAACATCGCGCTCAGAGAGCTAGCACACCTGGATCTCCATGTTTTCTTCCCTGGGGACCAGGTCACCACACCCAAGCAAATGTGATTGGCTGAGCTCCCCCATCAACCTTGGACTCTGGATTTTGACCTGATTGTGTACCTCTATCACATGGCCCAGACCTTTTAGGTTATGAGTACATGCTTAATGGACAAGTATCTCCAAAAGACGTAGAAGCAATAAAATAAAAATGATATGCTCCTTAATTTCCCAGCTATTTATAGAAAATCTTCAAGTGAACTCTAACATGGACAATGACATAGTTTTCAGAGAATCAGAAATTGCAGTGAGAAGAAGGAGGGCCAGTCTTTCTCCCCTCCTCCTTTGCCTCCACATCCTCACTCACTATGTTTCTATATACTCTTTAAACCACACTGACGTGCAGAATAACATATGGATCTCTGTTTCTTCTCAAGACAGGCACTCACTTAGCACCACTGTGTGTGGAGTCCCAAAGGATGGTAAAGTAGAAAAAAATCCAAACCATCATTTACATTTTTGTATTGATTAACTGTTTGTAAATTGCTGACACGTGAATATCCGTCACACAAATCTGGCACTCACGTAAATGCAGTGAAGCAGGGGAGAGGTTTTTCCTCACATCTGAACCAAGCAGCCTGAGGTGGATACAGGGCTGAAGCGTCCTGGTGTGCTCACTGCCTCCCCTTGCCATGGACGCCGAAGGCAGGTAGACATACAGGTCAGGATGGAGGGGATCATACTCTGTTCCTTCTGTGATTCCAGGTTACTAAGCAAATGCCTTCAGTCTTCCCAGTCTTAGGTTCCTAGTGTATCTATAGAAGAAAGAAAGATCTTGGAGAAATGTATTCCAGACCAGCATGTATAATGAGTATGCATAAAATCTGGAAATCCAGCCTTGCGTACAGGGTTAAGAACAATTCAGAACCAAATGTTCTTGGCATGAGAATGAGAAGAAAGCCTCCGAATGGAGAGCAGAAAGGTTCTTCACATTGACCAACAGAGAGAAAACAATTTAGTTTAAAATGGGCATCTGAGTGATAATCCTTGATTCTAACCCCGAAATGCCCAGAAAAAAAGAGAAAAATGTCTGGAGTTTGTCTTCCGTGTGAAAGATCGCATCTCCGATTTCTGATATGGAGTAGTGAGTGACCCATGCTGTGGCAGAAAAGCCATCAGACCAGTCCCTGAAGACCATGCCTCAGCTCCGATGGTGCAACATGTTAGTTCCATTATTCCAGCTGATTTTACTTCTCTGAAAATTTAGCCACTGGGAATATTCAGGATGTTGCAAGAAACACCTAGTTCCAGGAGAGAGGAGTTGGTACCAGTGCTGCCTACAGTCAGAGGCACACTTGCACGTATATTAAATCGGTCCAGGCCCTGCGGTGTGACAAGGTGCTTCCTACGTCTGGTGCCGCTCAATTTTAATTTAGTATAAAGGTATGCATATGCAAGCATGCATAAGACAGACGTTCCCTCGGATGAGTGAAATAGGATTACAAAGGAAATCCTAAGTGTATTAGGGAGACGGAAATGCAGAATGTGGGACTGAGCACGGCTGGATTGTCTGGCTGTAACTTCCAGTGTTTCTGACAGAGAAAGCCTAGAATCTAGAGGAAACAGCCCATCTCATCCCAGGTGCAGAGAGACAGCTTGGGTCCCGGGAAGAGGAAAGTTTTAATTGTCAACCATTGGAGAGAAATTTAATGATGGTGGCTCTTCTCCAGTTGTTTTCCCACAAGACCTTCAGACTTCCTCCCAATTGCTTCTTAATGTTAGCATACACCGTGGAAGCAATTTGTAACACACATACACTCCTCTCTCTCTCTCTCTCTCTCTCTCTCTCTCTCTCTCTCTCTCTCTCTCTCTCTCTCACACACACACACACACACACACACACACACACTGGGATTACTAATGAAAACCTAAGGTTATTAGAAAACCAGAAATGCAGAGCCTGGGAATGAGCAGCTGGAATGCTGCTCGTCGTAACTTCTAATCTTTGTGACAGAGTGTGCATATTATGTGGTGTGCACACATATTCCACACATAGATATACACGCCCCATTCCACTGTGGTGCATTATCATTATGATAGCCAACATTTATCTAGAGCTTCCTGTGTGCCAGGCATGCTTTGAAACCCTTTCCATATCTTAAGTCATTTAATCCACAGGGTGACACTGTGACTAGTATTTCTTTCCTAGTTTTGTAGATTGAGAGGTGGGTAAGGCACAGAGAGTCTCAGAGTCAACGAGGCAGGAGAATCTGTCCCTGAGCCTGGAACTGGGCATCACGACCTAGCTAAGGTGCCGTTCCCTCTGGTTTCTCTCTTGTCTTCCCATCTTCGACTCTAGCGACAGTTTAAACAGAGGACATGTGAACTCTTACTTATTTTTCTGTCTGTTTATTTATTGTGGCCTTGTGGCTTGAACACGAGACCTTGTATGAGCTGGTGAGCCACCGCTGGTCTCCACTGCAGGGTTTTCCTTTCTGGTTAAGTTGCATTTGCTTAGGCTCCTTAAGTTATATGTGGTGTGGAGAGTTGTTCTCTTCTGAGTGTTCTAACTCCCAATCTGATTGACAGGAGACACCCTGTGTGGATTTAAGTAGTTTATTTAAGTGGATTTAAATGTTACTCTCCTTACCTTCCCACTCCCCTGCCTCATTACTATAAGTTCAAATGCTCCTTGCTGTAGCTATGAGCTGGCAGGGGGTGGGTGGGGAGCAGGTCTGACTGACTTCAGGGTGTCACACTGCTGAGCATGTAGAGCCCACATTCATCTTTGTAGCCTGGGCAGACTCTCTTGGTGCTCCTCCCACAGTGTTACTAAGATGAATGGCTACCAGAACCCTTACCATCCTTGTTATCCGAGGATAAAGATAACTGTAAAGATTGCCATGTGTTAGTGGCTGAGAATCATATGTCAGCCTATGCAGTGACATTGTGGATTGAGCAACCAAATACTGCTTTTGATTGCTCCTTTATTATGAACCCTGGGAAACTGTTCATGTCATCATCTCTTCCATTCCCTTAACCATGAAGTTACAGAAAGTGATACCACTTCTGGCAAAGATGGTGCTGGGCCCTGAGATAGGGTGACAGTTCAGTTACCTAGTTCTCCTTGGTCATACAGTATGATACTTATCTATGATTTGAAGTCCACTCAGTGTTTTCTTTTTGTCTGCATATGCTGATCTTATTTAAAGAGATCATTTCCATGTTGTGTGAACCCCTTCTTCCAGGAAATTGAGATTGAAGCCTATATAAATTACTTAGAGAATGTCATCAATTTTTTAAGTTAAATATTGAACAGATTTTCCTTTGTTTTTATTTTAATTTATGAAATGCTGCCTATCTGTAAGCTGTTTCCATAAACTAGAAGTAAAGTTGATAAGTAAAATCAGAAAGTTAACCCATGTGCATTGCCTTGAGAAGATGCAGACCCCTCTATAGCTACCCATGTGCTGCAGGGCCTACCTCCCCGCTAGGATTAGCTGACTGATCGACCATTGCCAGGTTCTTTGCCTGCTTTCAAACAAAGGGAGGAACCCTGTGGAGCAAGGACATGGTGTGCTCCAGAAAGAATACTTTTTCTTTCAGTGCATACATGGAGTGTCTTTACCCCTTAGAAAGATGGAGTAATGTAAAAATAGATGTGTAATAATTTAAAAGCATTTCATAGGTGCTTGACTAAGTGTTCAAACATGTTTCTCAAACTCAGTGGTTTTTTTTGTTTGTTTGTTTCTGGTTTGATCTCTGTTTCTGTTTTTTTTTTTTTTTTGTTTTTTAGGGGGTGTTTTTTTTTTCCTCTGCTGTCAGCTCTGGCACAGAAAGCTTATTAGCTTGGACAAAGCAGAGAACACATCAAGAGGCTGTTTAGGTTTTCTTTTTCTTTTTCCTATCATTATGTAACAAGCCCACTGCACAAAGTCACTTAACATAACATCATACAGAGAGAAAATTAATCATCAGCTAATGAGACAGGGATGTGGAAAGACGTTTGAAAGAAGCAATTTAGAGGCCCCAATTAGGCCATATTCTAGTGGGTCTCTCATGGGCATTGCTAGCTCATCCCAGGTCTGGGAGCCGGGTATGGGGGTAGAAAGTAGAGGAAGGAACCGGGGAGGGAGAAGGGGTGGGAAAGGAGATACCGGAGCTACAAAGAAGTCTTTACAGTGCTTTAGACGTGGGCTAATGAGAACCTAAATTAGGAAGGAGAATGAACACAATGGTCCAGAAACCCCTTCAAAGCAGGCGGCAGCTAGGCATAGCATACGCCTGCCTGCTGCTGTCTGCCAAGCTTCCATCCAGGAACTGAGAGGAAGGGCTACAACCTTACAGGGAACAGAAAACAAGAAGTTCTGTGACCTTCCCAAGGGTGTTATTCGGGACAGAGGAGGACAGATGCCTGGCCCTGCGGAGAGTTTGCAGACTGCAGGAGAGGAGATGCAGAAACAGGAAGACAGTGGGAGCTGGGAAGTAAGGTTACCCACGTGAGATCCCAATGCCAGGACCTCAGAGAATTTTCATGTGCATCTCTGAGACTTGGCGACAGTCCTCCAAAGTAGAAGTCAACAGCAAAGGTTTTGGAGAAAATACATGTGTGGAAGGAGTTCCGGTGGCCTTGTCTCAGAAGTTATTTCTGCAGGCTAGGAACCTGCCAGAAAAGCAGACGATAATGTCCCTTCCAAACAGGGCAGTGGGCGGGCCTTGTCTGCCTCTGTGTCTGAGCCTGGCCTGCAAGGCAAGTTTGCTGGTGAATGAGAAGGCATGAGGATGCTCTAGGAGAGTCATCTAGTCGTTTTTATACAGAGTGGGGACCAGGGAGGAGAAGCTGAGAGAAGAGCAGAACCTAAGAAGACAGAATGAGAGATTAGATGTCACCGTTGCTGGAAAAGACCAGTGGTGGGAGAGAAAATTAGATCTGGTCCCAGGAGCCCAGAGTTCAGAGTAAGGAAAATGGATTTAACCACAGGTTACCACGTCCCGAGCAGTGTGAGTGGATCCATTTCACGTGTGAAGCCCCTCAGGAAACGGCAAGGCCATTGTCGGTGTGCTCAATGCATCGTCCCCAGCTGTGTCCACAGGCAGCTGGAGAGCCCGAAGAAGGGGAGAGACGGCTGCAGCACTGGGGTCCTCACTCCCTCTCCACACTCGCATGGCTTCAGAGCTTTAGAACAATTATTCTACATATCTAGAAATAATTTCTTCAGCACGCAGTCTAGAAGACAGAATGGAGTAGTAGCCATGCGATTTCAGCTTCAGAATGTCATATTCCTTGGGCGCAGAATCTCGGCTCCATCATCAGTTCCTCTGTCCCTGGCCAGCACGGTTTGTGAGTCTGAGGCACACCTTGTCCTAAGTCTGGGCTTCTTAAGCAGCTGTATGTCCTAACTCACTAGCCCACTTCACCTCTGTCCCTGGGGGTGTGCCTCTTTTCTGTTTAATAAGCTGCTTCTATTTCTATCACCTAAAAATGAAAAAAAAATGACTGAGTCCCAACAGGTCAAGACAATGTGGTGTATTGGACTCCCATGGTAGCAGCTCAGCTCTGTGCCCAGGATTGGCTCAGGTAGTGAATTCTCATTACCTGGCCCCCAGTGCAAACACATTTCACACAAGCATGGATGAGCCCTTGCCTCCTGCGCCTTCAGAACATGTTTGGCATTTCAAACTCAGGCTCCTGGTGTGGGGTTCTGGAAGGACCTTTCAGACATCTTTGGTCGGTCAGAAGTTTTAGAACAGTCTGCACCTCCTGTCTTGTCGATTTTTCAAACATGGACACAAATCTCCTCACCTAAGTCAACAGTACTTAAAATAGCTGTTGACAGCTGAGCTCCCATTCTGCCAACGCCGCATCCCTGGTCAAGGAGCCAGAGGGTTTTATTGATGGAATGAGGGGCACACACTGGACATGCGTCTTGGGTTTAAGTGGGAAGCATATCTCTCCACCTTTGGATCCCCCCAGAAAGATTGCAGGCGCATTTTCAATTTTGCTTCCCTAAAAAACCTGCTTGTCAGCCTTCACTAACCTTATGAAGTACCCTGTTCCCTTAACATGTAATCTGTGTAACCGAGCTGATCTCCACCACTCCAGAGCAATCCTCAGGGTTTGTTTCCTCGCAAAAGGAAAATCTAATGGGAGTTCTGCCCCCCAGGAAACTGGCCTGTGCATTTCTTTCTCGGGAACTATTTAGGAGCATCTTTGTGCCTATCATCCCACTGAGTGTATTTTGGAGATGTCTTTTCACATGCCCATCACTTAACCAGAAGACATCATAAGAAAGACATCAGAAGACATCAGAAGAAATAGGTTGAGACTGTAATCTCAGAACATATATAGATGGCTGAGACAGGAGGATTGTAAATTTCAGGCTAGCCTGAGTTACATTAAAAAAAAAAAGCTCTAGGCAAACCTGAGCTAGATTGCAAGACTCTGTCTCCAAAGTAAAAAGTGGGGAAAGTGGACTGTTAACCCCTTTAGGGTCCCTTCCCTGACAGAGTCTCCTTGTACTGGTTTCCCAGGGTTACCATAACAAATCAGGTAGCTTAAAACAATAGCTATTTATTCTCTGTTCTCACATGCAGCAGGCACAGTGATGGGGCGGTAACTGAGAGCTCACATCTTGATCCACAATAATGAGGCAGAGAGCTACCTGGGAGTGGTGTGGACTTTTGAAACCTCAGAGCCCACCCCAGTGACTCAGCTCCTCTAACAAGGCCATGCTTCCTAATTCTTCTCAAGCAGTTTCACCAATTGGGGACCTAACATTCAAATATATGAGCCTACGGGGACCACTCTCATTCAGAGCACCACAGTATATGTGCCGACATTATAGACAGGTGCGTGCCTGAGAAGTAGGGTCAGAGGGTGGGGCTCCGGGCTCTTTCTCCTGCCTGAGGTCACAGTGTCTACAGACTCTGAGCTTATGCTAGGTCCCAGGGCTCAGAGAGGGGCAGAAAGATGGGGTAGAGGGACCCTGAAATTACTTCTCCTTTATAAAATGAGTTACTGTCCCTGCCTCCTTTACTAAAGCCCAGGCTTTGCTCCTGGCATCTAAATCCTGTGTTGCTTCTCCAGCTCGAGGCTTGGCAGAGTTTAGCCAGATGCTTAGCAGTCCTTAACCTCTGGCTCGGAGTTCTTGTTGCCAAATGCATTCCCTGTGGGTTGAGTCAGAACCCTGGACCAGAGTAACTTGTGTCCTATATTGTGTGGACAGGGTTCCTGCCCTGGTATGCTTGCCCTGCCTGGGCTCTGACTGTGGACTGCTGGCAGTCTGTGTATTCAGTCAATTCACTGACATCCCAAGCTCTGGGGGAACCTGCAATGTTCCCATTTACCCTGATTGCTCTGTCCTCCCTCTTATTCTCTTGGAACACTGTGTTCTGCCTTCTGGGCCAGACCTGCTTTGGCACCGACAACTTGTCTCTGTTCCCCTCCCTCATCCTCAGCCCTAGCCTGTCTTCCTCTGTTCACACCTGACCTACTTATATGCAACTTTGATCTGAGAGAGACCCAACTGCCTTTTCTTTCCCCCCAGTGAGGAAAGATTCTCACCTCAATCAGGCCGCTCTTTACTAAGGTATCCACTGGAAACGGCAGAGCGAGATCAGGTCACTACTTGAGAAAAATCAGCAAAGAGAAGAGGAGGATGGGGGCAACTCATACAGCCTGGGATTCGGCTGGCAGATGTCTGGCATGCAAGGAGCTGCCACTGCAGCAAGAAGCACAAGGACACTCACCAGCTTGCACGGCACCGGCCCTTGTGGTCTGCAAGACGCCTTGTGCTTTCTCAGCGTATCATGGTCACCTGTTCTGTGCACCTGGGGCAGGCTGGGGAAGGTACTTGGAATTCCTCACACTTAGAAGACTCCCTGCTGGCAGTGGCTTTCCTGGATAACTCTTAGATTTGGCTCATGTAGTCAACCTTTTCCCTGGGCTTGGCGCCCATCAAACTCTGTGATTTCCCACGTGAAGTATTTATACTGTTATCCTTGGTAGACTGTGTAGTAGTAAGTGCTCAAGAAATGAGAATGAATGAATGAATGAACGAACGAATGCAATTAGTTCGGGTGTGATTCCACTAAAACCCTAAGTGCAAACTCTCTGAACCACTCTCTGAAAAACGTCCCTCTTGTCCGGGTTATGCCACCAGCTATGGAAGCTATGGAAGCTGCAGCACGTCTGAGGTCACAAGATAAGTTCAAGGCTAGACTGGGCAACTTAGTCTCCACATAAAAAGGGAAGAGAATGCTGAAGGCAGAGCTCAGCGCTAGAGTCCTTGTCTGGCATGCACAGAACTAAAAATACACAGGCTCATCCCAGAAGTAAAATCCCAACCGTAAGAACCCAAAAGTCAGACTTCTGTTGGAGTCGTTCATCCTTCCAACTGAAACAAGAAACACCGCGCAGTTTCTGCTTCCAGCCACCCGCGTCTTTGGAGCCAGGGACACGGAGAAGAACTAGCTGGGGCCACAGTATGAGTAGCCGTTGGTTCGTCCGTAAGCAGTGCTTACAGAAAGGTGATGCTGTTACATCCTCGAATGGACCCTCCCATGCTGCAGTGTGAGCTGGCGTCCTCTTTCCCTGGGGTAGCAACTGTAGTTCCTTGTCCACGGACTTGACAGTGGTAGCTCTCACCTGCGAGGCAGGGAAATACGCTCAGTACCTGTGGCTGCTGAGGACTGTATTAGATTTCTAGAGCTGCTACTTCAGTTTAATGAACTAGTAAATAATATGCTTTTGTGCTGTTTGAGAAATAATTTTTTATGCAAAAATTGCTAAAAATAATGTTTTTTTTTTAAAAAAATACTTACTTTTTCCTCCTTTTCCACTTGTGTATTAAATCCCAGATCCTTTGAGGTCCCGCATAACTTGTGTTAATTCCTTTCTGGTCCTCTTCAAGCCCCTGCAGATTTCATTAAACCTCAGTCTATTCCTACTGATGCCTCAGAAAAGGCAAAGTAACTCCTGTTCTCTGCTGAACATTCTGCTCAGGAATATACTGTCTTTTGTCTCCATTGCTGAGTATTTATCTATTTGGCCTCGAGACAGAAAGCAGACAGGCGTCTGTTCCATTCAAACGAGAGGCAAACGCAGGCACCAGGCTCCCATCGCATTTGTGGGAAACATCTGTTTATTGTAATGCACGGAGCTCGAGTTTCAGGGCTTGCAGTCCTGAGTGGCTCCAGCCTTAAATCATCCCGTGTTGGCAAACCTTGCGAAGGCCAGGCCAGGAGAGAAACAGATGTATGGGAGGAGATTAAACAAAGAGCACAAGCAGGCCAGCGGTCCCCCCACTGGAACCCGTGGCTAATGCAGCACCTATGGAAGCAGTGTTTCAGGACTGTGACGTGGAGAGCCTTTGTGCCCTGCAACTTCTTTATGATTGTCAGCTAACTGCATCAGCAGAGAGTGTGTGTGTGTGTGTGTGTGTTAGTTTTACGGGCACATTTTTAGATGTGGTATCCTGTATTAGATGACCAAAGGCCAAAACCATATCTTGTGCTGGCTGCCAAACTTGGTAATGTGTAAGAGTTTCCCAAGGGGTACTGACTCTAAAGGCTTTAAGGGGTTATGGAGGACAGCTGAGCCTAGGCACCATGAGAAGCCAGGAGAGGCCGTTGGTGAGTGTGCAGCATCTGTTGAAAAAAAGAGAAAGCCAGTAAGCAGCGCCCCCCATGGTCTCTGCATTAGTTCCCGCCTTCAGATTTCTGCTTCGAGTTCATGCTCTGTCTTCTCTCAGTTATTCACTAGACGCTGTAAGATGAAATAACCCCTTTTTTTCCCCAAGTTGCTTTTGGTCATGGTGTTTAACACAGTCATAGATAAGTAACTAATATAGCAATGAATAAAGTTGGATCATCCTAAATGAGAACATTGAAACCATCATATCTATACATTTTTCAATATGGAGCCAGACCTGGGCCCTTGTTCCAGCTCTGCCATTTGTCTGCTTTATGATGTAGGACATTTTGTGTAAATGCTTTAAATGTCCATTTCTTTTTCCGTGAGGTGTCAAGACACAGTGACATCTTAGATGAAGTCATGAACCACCAGTTTGGGTCTCATCCCTGTCCTTTTCTAAACTTCCGCGTCTTCTCGCCATCACTGTTCTGAGCCGCGCTGTCACAGGATTGTGGGGTCCTGGAATGCAACACACATGCCACACATCCAAAATAAAACCATCTGACTACAGCCAAGCTAGTACACGGGGTTACAGATCAGGGCTACACTGCCTAGGCTGTTCCACCCAGGGAGAGACCAACCTGTCTGCAGTAGCTAGCGGAAAA
The DNA here is from genome assembly GCA_025134845.1 of Neodon shergylaensis. Classification (NCBI taxonomy): domain Eukaryota; kingdom Metazoa; phylum Chordata; class Mammalia; order Rodentia; family Cricetidae; genus Neodon; species Neodon shergylaensis. Next base: position 34,337,655 of record JABTXL010000002.1, on the reverse strand, counting down.
GACCTTCCACCTCTTCAGGCTTCTATATAAACTCCATCATTGCTTTTGCTGCTGGATTTGTCTAACTGCCCAGCACAGCTAAGCAAAGAATAAAGTCATACACAGGGCCAAGATTCCTATGTTCATGAGAACCCAACAGGAGAGGGGGTCATGAAGGTCAAAGGGCAAATACCTAAGAGAAGGCGGGAAGACAGGAGACGAAGAGGTAGTTTAATTTCGTCCTTGCAGCATGATAGAGAGTCGTCATGTCCTCTCTTGGTGGGATTGTCTGCTTAGTAACTTTATCTTACTAGAGAGAGTGTTGTTTTCTACAAAGATAAAAATCCCCAAGGGAGAGATTTCCATTGTATCCAGTTTCTCATTATTCCTGTGATTAGAAAAGGCTTGCTTTATTTGTTTTTAATGACAGAAGTCAGATCTGTTTGTCACACACCGAATAATGCCTTAGTGTTAAGTATATGTACACATGGGGAAGTGGTTTCATTTAGCTGCCCACGAACCACCTCATATAGTGGTCATGTTCATGAATATCCACCCCCATTTGCAAAAACATTTATCATTAGAAACAATAGAAACATGCACAGCAGATCTCCAGGCCCAGCCTCCTTCCAGCTGTAATTGTACATCTTTTGACCAATCTCCTACCCCGCTCCATCCATGAGAAGAGCAGTTGCCATTCTATTGGTCCTTCTGTTAATTCAATTTTTTATTTATTCATTTTAGATTTGGTGGTAAGGCACTGGGTTGCATTTGTAAGCCTGGCTTAATACACTTAGCCATTCATAATGTCACGGGTCCTTTCTTTTTACTGCTGGCCAGTACTCCTCGTTCCCCACGGCTATTTAACACATCCACCTGCTCCTGCATCCGGGTTGATTCCCCACCCTGGCTGTTGTGACCCGTGCTGCAGTGCACGTGGGAGCGTAGATGTCTCTTGCTGCATCCCTTCGGATATATGCATACCAGTGGGATCACCGCGCCTGTGAGAGTCCTGTTTGTATTGATTTCCACAATGACTACATTTCTTCATGCAAGGACTCTCTTTTCCCTCCGTCCTTGCCAACGCTTACGATCTTTTTAAAATCCTTGTATATCACCTTTGACATCATCTGCTTCATTGTCACACTCAGAAATCAATCCAGCATTTTACATGGAAAAATCTATCCTCCTCGGCTCTGTTGAGTTTTGTAGCTGTTTTTTGATACAGGGGCATAAAAATTTCAGAAGGGTGGGCCAAATGTTTATTGATAGAATAAAAGGCAGTAAGTGTGATTGTATAATAGACTTCAGAAATATATATAGCTAATTTTACACCTGCATGCCTCTAACCCAGTCAGAGCAATTATAATCACTCTTTCGTGGCAGGCCCCTTCCCTGGGAGAAACGGGTTAGGTGGGACCCGAGTGATTGTTATGAAGCATGCGCATATAAATGGAACTTCCCCAAATGTAGGTCACTCGGGCAGGAAGGCACTTTTGCTAAAAACTGGGCTGACAATTAGATTCGCAGGGCACTCCGATGCTGAGTGTTCCTTCCACGGTCTAAATCATAAGACAGTGTAAACAATACCCTAACATTAAGAAACGGGAAATTGCATTCCCAGTACTAGCATTGCTTCATGGCACACGGTTTCACACCTCAATATGCTGTGTTCTGTTGCTGCCCTACTATTTTAAGTAATATAATGTCCTTTTTGTGTCGTTGTAGGTTCTTTATTCTCCTCTTTCTCTCCCTCTACCCTTCGAGAATAGCTTTCTCTAAGGCTCCATCAGATGCCAAGAAAAAACCTTTGGAAAGGAGAAAATGTAGAATTGACTAGCCTGTGCAGGACAGTAACACAAACAGAAACCACGGGTCGAAAACTCGCTAGCCAAAGTCTTGTCTTGTGTGCTTTGCAGACTCAATCTGTGTGCCAGGCTTTGATCCAGGCCTCAACATGATGACTGGAATCACCCCCATTAACCCGATGATACCAGGCCTGGGACTGGTGCCACCCCCACCCCCGACAGAAGTGGCCGTGGTCAAAGAGATAATCCACTGCAAGAGCTGTACTCTTTTCCCCCAAAACCCAAGTAAGTAGACGCGAGAAGTACCTGCTTTTTCCTTTGAAATAGTATTGTGTTCATTTTCAGGTGTGAGGTGTTCCACCCAAGGCCTTCCCCTCCACAGGGGAGAAGGTCCGCAAGGGTGGGCGTGCCCATGCATCTGTCCAGCAGCTGAATAAACACCGTGAAGCCAGTACGCAGGCTCTGAGAGTCTATGGGTAACTTTAAGAATCTTTCCTTGTGCGGTGAACTAGGGTTTCCTGGAAAGCATCATGTGAAATTTATCACCCTCTCTAGCCCTTCACGAATGGGAGAAAAGGTCCGAAGTTGTTTAGTTGGGTAGAAATTTGAACTAATCTGGCAGTTGGCAGTTTGGGGGCAAAGGAATGGGCGGGGAAGGAATATGCAGCTCGGAATTTCTGGGCCAAACGATGCTCACTGAAACCACCTATATAGTTGATTAATTTAGCCTCCGATACTAAATTTATAGGCTTAAATATCTAGAATTTTTAATTCATATTAATCAGCGTTGCCTATTTAAAGTGGACATTTCAGGAGATTGCCTTAGTAATCTCCATATAAACTAGGCAGAATGTCGTGACAGCACACACTTTATCTTTCCATACGGCCTCCTCCAACTTTAATAGTGTGCTCATTTAAATGTGAATAATAGCGGAGGTTTTATTCAGACTCAGCAGTTTGCAGCCAGGTAAGTATTGTGGCAGGCTCTCGTGGGCTCTGTTTCCCTCTTTCTGCAATGCCTCCCCTCTGTCTGGCAAGAAGACAAAGCAGGAACAAGCCAGGTTTTTCATCATGTTGTCATTTCGTCATGTTTTGTACTTTGTGCTGCTCTCTCCCCGCCCCCTTTATTTTCCCTGGGTATCTGTTATGAAAGAGAAATGACATTATGCTAACATGTGTTATCTTTTTCTCGGACATGCATAGCCACTCTGTGTAGAAATGAAGATGAGAAATAAAGGTTGGGAGGGGGAGGGGAGAGGATCAGGAGACGTGACTGCCAGGGAGTGAGATGGGGTGCAGGCGTGGGTGGGGGGATATAAGTTGGTATAAAAATTGACTGTTCCACAGTCTGGAGACGACTCTGCAGGCCTAATTTTTGCCCGGTAAACGTGGTAAAGAGCCAATCAATAAAAAACAAAACTCCTGTGTTTCGTTGTGATGCTAGATCTTCCACCTCCTTCCACAAGAGAGCGACCCCCAGGGTGTAAAACTGTGTTCGTCGGCGGCCTGCCAGAAAACGCCACGGAGGAAATTATCCGGGAAGTCTTTGAGCAGTGCGGAGACATCACAGCCATCCGAAAGAGCAAGAAGAACTTCTGTCACATTCGCTTTGCTGAGGAATTCATGGTTGATAAAGCCATTTACCTTTCTGGTACTTCGCTTTACAAAAGGGGTTTGCTAGGCCTTTTGTCTGGTTTTGCGATATTAACATGAGCTCAGTCCCTTTCTTCCTTAATGCACTGTAAGTCCCAGTAGTTTGGGGCAGGCGAAGGAGGTTATTCACCTTTTAGCTTGGCTGCCACGTGCTCTTTGTTAAGCCCCGTGCCTCTCCACAGGCAGGATTTCCCACCATCCAGTCTTGAGGAATTCCATAGAGTTTCTAATTAATGTTCTCAAGTACATATTAGATGAAAAGCAATATTTTGAGTGCTGAGGGCCATTATTATTGTTGGATGTAATCCTCTGGGGGAGTACTCTCTCAGAATCATTTCATTTTTTGAAAAGTGCATTTACAGCCTTCACCCCAGGGATAGTGAAGCAAGATGGCCCTCCTTACAGGGACTTTGTTCCTGGGCCCATGCTAGGCCTGCGGTCATCCCGCACTTGGTAGTTTAGCAGCTGCTCGGCCATCCTTATCCTTAGGACCAGGATGTAAAATATTTATTTATTTATTATGTATACAACATTCTGTCTGTATGCCTGAAGGCCAGAAGAGGGCGCCAGACCTCTTTACAGATGGTTGTGAGCCACCATGTGGTTGCTGGGAATTGAACTCAGGACCTTTGGAAGAGCAGGCAATGCTCTTAACCACTGAGCCATCTCTCCAGCCCCCAGGACCAGGATGTAAAAAGGGAAGCCTAGTGCTGCCTTCCACTCTGGGTATTTATTTGGACAAGTCAGCGTACAAAACCTCAGGCAAATCAAAAGATCCCGGGGCTAATATTGACATGTGACTTTGGAAGTATTTTTTTCTTAGATTCCAATCCCTGCCCTTTGCTCACACTGCAGCGACATTTGTGCAGTGTGCCACTCTGCAAACCCCCTCCCTAATCCTAAGCAGAGGGCAGTCAAGGCAAGCAGGCCACCACCGCCACCTGTCTTCTAAGGTCTGCAGCCAGCCTCAGACACCTTCTGTGTGAACTCCAGGAGCTTCGAGCTTATCTTAACCTCAGACGCTAGCTCAACACCTCAGACGCTAGCTCAACACCTCAGAGGCTAGCTCAGCACCTCAGAGGCTAGCTCAGCACCTCAGAGGCTAGCTCAACACCTCAGAGGCTAGCTCAACACCTCAGAGGCTAGCTCAACACCTCAGAGGCTAGCTCAGTACTTCAGAGGCTAACTTAACACCTCAGAAGCTAGCTCAACACCTCAGAGGCTATCTCAGTACTTCAGAGGCTAGCTCAACCTCAGAGGCTATCTCAGTACTTCAGAGGCTAACTCAACACCTCAGAGGCTAGCTCAACACCTCAGAGGCTATCTCAGTACTTCAGAGGCTAGCTCAACACCTCAGAGGCTATCTTAACACCTCAGAGGCTAGCTTAACACCTCAGACGCTAGCTCAACACCTCAGAGGCTAGCTCAGCACCTCAGAGGCTTTCTTGCCCTAGACGGGGATCCAAAGGGTGTTAAAACCCTTACTGTAATTAAGCCGCTAATGTGAAAAGTCAAGTCTGAACATTCCACAGCGGGAATAAAGGTATTTCGTGGTGCACACCCAACTGTTAGGCCCTTGGGGACCCGGAGAGGGTAGGGTGCTGGCTTTCCATCTCCCTCCACTGCCAGCTGACTAGCCAGAACTCTTAGGGAGCGTCGATCACATGGATATGAAGTGCACTGTGGGAACCACTGGGTGTGAGATTGTTTTTAACCAAACAGCTTTGGCCAAAGGAAGGACAGACACTTCTTTCCCATCCGGGCCTGCCTGGAAACCTGAGGTCTAGTCACTGCAGTCCATCAAACTGTTATTCGTCTGTAGACTCCAACTTCATCTCACGTGATTGGAGAAGGCAGTCGGTGTATGATTCTTCACAGCACTGACACAGTTCAACTTTTAGACCAAACAGAAAACTCAGAAGATGCTAGCAAAGATGAACAGTGCCAAACACAGACATAGAGGGAGGTGTAGTCTTCAACTTGGTTGCTCCCGGGGTAGCTCTTATAGCAGGAGGAAACAGAGTCCCCTCTTGGAGCCTGGCCTGCCTGGGTGCAGAGGACTGTAATGCCCTGCTAGGGTGGTCTCTGAGGCTGGGAAGCAGAGCTGAGGAGGTCTCAAGTCCCGGCTAATTGGGGGATGGGGAACAGGAAGGAGAGAAGGTTGCCCCCCTCCTCTGTGTAATCTCTTGCAAGCCCAAACCCAGCTGGAAGGCTTAATTTTAGGACCACTTTCACATTTGAGGGCCAGACTAAGTTTAGCCTCAGCCTCATCAGAGTGCCTTTTAAGGCTGTCATGATGAGCTTCTGATGAAAGAGAGGACCAGAAATGCTTTAGAAAGTGATTCTGTGGGTAGGAGCAGGGAAAGTTGTTTGGCCAGCTCCGACAGCTGGCCAGTACCTGCCCTGCTGATGTAACTTCCAGCAGCCCACCACCAAGACATATTTTGCTTTCGCATTAATTCTGCTCAATGCGAGTGGCCACTCTCATGGCTGATGGGTGTTGTCATGTGTCCAGGTTTTTGGAGGATGTCCTGGCAACCTAGTCGAGAGTTCAGTCAGATGAGATCTCTAGCAGATCTGTAACTTCTCAAAAGTGTGACGTGCCCTGCTGAGGAAAATACAGCTTCCATGGGGATTTGTAACTCTGCTTTGACCCCAAATGCTGTCAGTCCCATGGAAACGTGCCGTGACACGGGGTACCCCGCCCAGCACAGCCTAGCATTTGCCAGTTGCAGCTCATTTGCAAAGCCCCTGCGCAGCCAAGGTGCTTGGATCTGCTTTCTCCTCTAGCAGGCCCTAGCAGATATGCTCCCAAGACTTAAGTTTATGCTGTGAAAGTCAGAGTACTCTAAACTGAAGAGCCACTTCTCAGTCAACTCTTGTTCATTTGAAGTTAGGCCAGTGGCAGCATTCTGTCCTGGGTTGACGGCTCATACACTGCCCAGTCTTTGTAAGCTGGGAAGCTCGCAGTAACCTCCCACCCCCTGAGATTCCCAGGCCACTTTCTTTTTCATTTTCTTTTTCTTTCTTTTTTTCTTTTTCTTTTTTTTAAATCTGGCCTGGCTTTGGGCCCTTGCACAAGCCTCTCGTGGCCTTCGGAGATCGCAGGGACAATTTGTGTGGTACTGCAGGCTGGATGAGGTGCTCTGGGGCCTCTTGATTGAAGGTAAAATATTCTCCTGTGTGCCCCCAGAGGACAAGTAGAAATAAAACAGCATTGCAAAATTGCCTGGGTAATTGTGGCTTTTGTAGTGGCCGAGAGAAAACTAGGTGGGCCGTGTTTGCTAGGGGAATGAAGCAATAGGCTGTGAGTGAAGTTCTGGAATTTGCTTTGCAGGCCCTTTAAATATCAGAGATGCTCTTTATTTACTCATACTCTGCCTCTTGTCAAAAAAATTTAAGAGTGCTTATGCAATAGAGTTATAGTACATTGAAGGAAGAAAAAGCAAGACCATTAAAAGGTCGAGAGAAAAACTTACTACAGTCTAAATTTGTTTCTGAACTCCCTAGAAGCCAAAGGGAGGAAGGAGTGGGTAGGATTTAGTGCCTAGGTTCTCAGTTGGTGATGCTGGACCCGAGGATGGTGCGCATCCCTCTGAGAAACTTCGGGGGGTATCTTTATCTCCCCATCTGTGTTTCGTGGTTAACCGGTTGGGAAGACAACTGCTTTCCAACTCCTAGAGAGAAAGGTATCCTCTCCTGTCCAGAGGGCAGCGGAACAAGTGCTTGGTTTGCCTAACCTGTGGGAAGCCTGGACCAGAACGTGTGTCCCGCGAACTGAAGTGACATGACTTTCCAATGCTTTTAGGTTACCGAATGCGATTAGGGTCTAGCACGGATAAAAAGGATTCCGGCCGCCTTCACGTTGACTTTGCCCAGGCCAGGGATGACTTTTACGAGTGGGAATGCAAGCAGAGGATGCGTGCCCGGGAGGAGCGGCATCGGCGCAAGTTGGAGGAGGACAGGCTCCGGCCGCCCTCGCCACCCGCCATCATGCACTACTCGGAGCACGAAGCTACCCTGCTGGCTGAAAAGCTGAAAGGTAAGGAGTCCTCCCCTCTTCCTTAGCCAGAAGGAGGTCTTTTCCAGAGGCCGGATCCCAGCTGTCCTGTTTCCTGCAAGCTGCTTATGAGTGGGAGTGAGCTGGAGTCTGCAGGGCTGTGGGCTCCACCATCCTGCTAGGAACAGAGCTCTTCCTCTATGAAACTCTCGGTATGAAGGTGGGAAAGGTGGGAAGCCCCAATCCCTGCAGCCACCTCTGGTCCCTAGCCTGCTTAGTGAGCAAGGCAGAGGCCTCACCTATGAGTCAGCATTTTCTAGCGCTCTCAGAGTTCTGCGGCGTGTGCAGGTCCACGAGACACTGAAAGCATTCAAGACAGCTTACAGACGATGCCAGCAAGGGTTTGTGGGCGAGAAAAGAGAAAAGTAGACAGGTCCCCCATCTTCAGAGGCAGAGTTGAAGGAACCGTTCTCACACCTACAGATCAGCGAGGAGAGAGGAGGGGTCACTGTTTAACTTCTGCTGGGTGTGAGGGTGAGGTAAGTAAGGGACCAAAGAAATGAGCAGCAAGACCTGCTGAGCTTCAGTGATGACAGGTGGGCCAAGTTTAGAAATTAGTGAGACGGGCGGGGTGTGCACTTGTATGTGTCTGTGTGTGTGCCAAAGCGAGTGAGCTGGGTGGCATCTAAGCGTTTTATAGACCAGTGGTGGGTGGTGAGGAGAGCTGCTGAGGTTGCCAGGTACTGTCAGGGCCATAGCGAGTCACAGTTGTGTCTCCAAGTAAATCAGTGACTGCACACAAGGCAGATGGCCGTAGTGTCAACCAAGGCATGGGCAACACACTTGGGGAACGGCGGCAAGTGTGTCCAGGGAGGGTAAATGTACCAGGAATATCTTCACAGAGCAGGCAGAATTTGAAGTTGGTGGGATGAACAAGATCTCTCCCAAGTCAGAAATGCTCATAAAGACAGTGGTTAACCAGAGGCCGGAGCACTTGGAACAAAGATGCACAGGAAATCCAGAGGATTTTGGCCTGGTCACTTTGTCCCCAAAGCAAGGTGACAATGGGGAGTGCCTCCACCAGACGCTGAGGCCCCAAGGCTGCTGCTGGCATTGGTTGTTTTGTAAAGGGTAGAGAGAGGGTTTCACAGCTGTCTGAGGAGGAGAGAGCTGTGATTGGTTCTCAGGGTTTTGGAGCCTGCCTCGTGTGTTTTCACGAGGATGGGATGGTCTTGCTGAAGAAAATGAACCAAAAGCTGCCCATCACCAACTGTAGGAAGATTGGAAATGGCTTTCTCTGAAAAGCAGGACATGCGCTTCCAACCACCATCCCTGTCAGATCTGAGGAATCCTAATCAGCTGCAGTTGCCCCAAATTACCCCTCTCCAGTCACAGGATGCTGCCTGCTGGCTTTCTGTTATCACCCAGGGCCTCCAAGAAGGCCCATAGTATAGGCATTAATACCCAGACAGAGGCTGTCCCCTCAATGAGAAGCATACGTGATGCAAATTCAGCCTGAAAGCATTAGGAGAGTAGAGAATGAGAAAGAACGTGTTGTACAACCAGGCATGCCCATTGGAATAAATACTTTTTCTGTTAGCCTCAAGTGATTTTTGTGGCACCACCCTGTGGTCTCTGTGACCTGACTGTTTTCAGGTCCCACTAGCTCAGTCTGCAGAGTGTGAGACTCTCAGGATGGGTTCACTCATGGCCACGCCTTAATTCTGTACTATATGGAGGAAGTTTGTGACAGTTTGGCATCTACACTGTGTTATTTTTATGAAGCGAACATCCAAAGTGCCAATTGTGTGTATAAGGTACATGGCATTTGCCGCTGCTCTTGGAGGATAGCAGATTGGGATGTCAATTTGCTGGAGTAATTTGTGAGCCTTGCCATTTCAAAAATGTATATTTATATAGATGAGTATAATTTACAGAACTCGGAAGCTGTGCCTTTGCCAAGTCCCGTGTGATCCCTGGGGGAGAGAGCAGATTGGAAATTTTAATAGATGGCTCTTCCAGTAGAACGAACTAGCTGCAGGTACGTCTTAGGCCAGAGTCAGGTAATACCAAGCTTGACGATTTCAACCCAAGCCCAGAGTCTAGAATATAAACAGCATTTAATTGCTTAGGAAATTGGCTGCCTCCAAGAGAAAATCTACTCTCTGCTCCTCAGAACCCTGTAAAGCCGGGCAGGGGGAGCCAAGGAAGCTACCTCCGTGAAGGTGATCTCACTGACGCGAGGATATAAAATGCCATCAAGACGGAAGGTGTAGAAACCTGTCTCAGACAGAAAGTGTAAATGCAATCTAAGATACCTAATTGGACTTTAATCTGTTTCAGTCAAGTCTTTATTATGACCTGCAAGGCTTTCCGCATAGATGCACAGAGTAGGTGTGTTGGACAAATGAATTCCTTTCTCTCTTCTCCAAGTATTTGAATATGTGGGCATGTTGCTTCTTTGGCCATTAGGGCTACTAGGCTTGGCCGCAAATGAGAGAAGTGGTTTATGGTCAGCCTGCTGCCAATCAAGGAAGAAGTATTTGCTAAGTGTTTTACAAATAAATACCTGGCACTGGGTACTGGTATTAGGTGCCGGGGGAAGAGAAAAACACCATGCAAGTTCCTGCCTCATGGAGTTAGGTTTCTTGGGCAATGGAAGAAACGACCATTTATCTTGCTCTTGTTCTGTGCAATAGTGGGTTGTGATAGTATACATACTGTTAGCAGTGATGTGCACCGTCATGAGTAGCAACCACAAGATGCTTTTTCTGCAGAGACAGGCAAGCCAGTGAAACCACTAGCGTGAGAGAAGGGGGCATCTTTGGGAACCACAACCGGATGGTAACCCACCGGCTGCTTAGCTCCCCGAAGCCAGAGGAAACACTGAGTTGTCACTCGTGGTACTTGAGACACATGGTCACCAGGCATCGGTTTCATTAATACAAATTCTAAACCAGAAAAGCAGCGGACACCCTGCTGATTAAATGGATATTGTTGGGAGACAACGCAGCTTAATGAAGACTGACTGGGAAGTAGCCGAGCAGGGACCGGAAGTTTACAGCCCGGCTTTGGGAAAGCGAGAAGGGGCTCAATAGAACCACAATTACACTTTATTGGAAACAGTGGCACCAGGCAGGTGCGGTAATGAATTCCAGTGTTTCTATCACAGACCAGGCAGCCCTGAAGGGACCTACGGTCTGGGCCGCACAAGGAAGAGATTGATTCGACCACGAGGAAGCCTTATATCTTCATCCGCTGGAGATTTCTCTGGGCAAGAACATTTTCAGAGTTTTCCAGTCCTTTCTCCCATCCATCTCTCTCTTTCTCTGTGTGTGTATTGAGGAAACTTTGGATGCAATTCTCCAATCAGTGCCCTTGGGATCCCCTCATGTGTCACTGAGAACTGAGTTTCCCTGCGGTTGTGCCCATAATTTTCAGGGGACTGGGCTCATACGGACATAGAGTATGGCTAGCATCAGTAGGCCAGAGCGGAAGTGGTGCTGGCATTCGGTAGATGGTTGTCAATATTTATGGCTCTGTGAAAGTAAAAATCGATAATGCTGTGAGCCAAGTGGACATTCCATTAGCTAACACCAAGAAAATACGATGCACAGGGAGCCTCCCGGAGAAGCCCCTCCTGGGCGTGATCGACCTCCATAGAGGCACGAGGGGCCATTTCATTTAGAAACATTTTGCTTGGCCCCGCAGCGGAAATAATCAGTACACTTTCATTTTGCCCTTTTAATTTACCCATTTTTATAAATACTGAATAATTGAGGAGACTGCGTGTTGGGGCATAGGGGGGCATCAACCACTTGCGTAGCCTTTATGAGTTATTCTGGCTAACCGATGCTCAGACAGCTAAGCAGTTAGAAAGCACATACTTCTCTGGGCCAAATTCTCCTTCGAACTAGTTTTCGCATCTTACCACGTCTGCATCAATGAATGAGTTCAACAAAACCATTGGAACAGGCCCAGTTTGTATGTGCGCCATGATCATGATTTCTCTGCCACTGATTCTTTAACAGCCCCAAAGGTGCAGCTTCTTAGAGGAATGGCTGACACCATCCTAGCAGCCTGCAGAAGGTGGTAACACTGGGCAAATCTTAATCAGCCTGGTAGGTGGCTGATGATGGGGGACAGGCACCACGAGCGTTGGGGAATTTCCTTCTCCTTTGTGTGCTAAGGGAGATCTGGCACCAGGCAGGTTGAGAGCATGGGGTAAGAAACTGAGGTGGGCTGTTGTGTGTTGATTGATGGCTGGGTCTATAAAAGGATCATAGGAGAGGTTCCATGATTGAACAGAAAGGTGGAAAACATTAAAATGATATTCCACAACACTGGATTTTTTGTTGCTGTTTTTGTTTGTTTGTTTTCTCAAAGAAATAGACACATATTTGTTTCTGCCTATGTCAGTAGCTGGAAATTCTTCACATAATTTGCTTTACAAACATTTCAGCTTCTACAGAAGAAAAACCCCTGGCATTGCTGTAGGGAAGAATTATTTGCCTCATTCATTTCCATGATTTATGTTCTCCCCCCGCCCCCCCAGAGCTGTAAAATAGCCTAGTCAGACAAGCGAAAGTACACACCCCAGTGAAGGTGTGTGTGAAAGTGGGGTGTGGTGTGCTAGTCCACACCCAGTATCTCTCCGAGGGATCCACAGTGATCTCTATGCCATTTCCAGGTCTTGGATGACCTTTCTCTTTCCTGGTTGGCAGCGACAATTCTTCTTTCGTTGAAAGTGGGGATTTAGAGGAAGACACTCACAAAGCTCATAAAAATCACATCAGATCCTTTCAAAACTCACTTAAATTTTAGTTACTACTTTCCATTTCAAGTTTGTATTATCTCTTAACTTAGATTAGCGTCTATTCATTTTACCTGGCTTTCCCCGAATTTTTACTTGCAGTACGCCTGAGACGTCTAACATAAGGGGTAAAATGCAGTCACGGCTGGCTCGTGGGGGGAAGGGGGAGTTCCTGAGAAAAGCTGAGTTTGCATTTTTAACAAGCTCTCAAAGATACTTTGACTTGTGGACTTTGAAGAGCAGATTTTACCCTGCTGGCAATTTTAATGCCTGCTGTGTAGCAGGTGTTTATCAAACGTAAAGAAGATGCCGCACAAGGTCTAAAATAACCCCAAGAAAAAGGTGGCACGGATTCAGTTGGTGACACTGAATGACAAAGATGAGCAGCATGATTACTTAGCCCTCCAAAGCCAACACACTGCTACCGCCGCCCTCAAATTGAATACGCTTTCAAAAATGTTTTTTAATCATCTGAAATCCAGCTAGACATTTGACTGCCACGAGTACCTTCTGCTTGTCCTAGAATGTCCGACCTCACTCCCAACTTTCATCCCCGGTGCTCATGACCTCAGAGGCCTGTTTCTCTGTCGTGAGAACATTTACCTTTCTAGTGAACAATGACATACATGAAAATCCCCCTTAACACAAAATTACACGTCTTATTATCAACTGTTAAACTGTGTGCCTTTTACTCCGTGTCTTTGGGTCTTGTCTAGTATCTTTGAGAAATAGATGAAGTGTGAACTGGAAACAGAAAGCAGAAAGTGACCAGAGGGTTGCAGTGGGTTTGGGAAGTTTTGTTAGGACAGCAGCTCCTCAAGCTGGAGGTGAAGTATAGGCGATCATCACTGCACAGGGTGACTATGTCAGTGACGATCATAGGGAATGGCAGAACAACAGCAGAGGCCCTCAGTTCGTGCCCAGGTGCCAGGGAAATCTCCTTACAAAGGTGAAAAGCTGAATCTTAAAAAAAAAAAAAAAAGAGTAACAGCCGGGCAGGGGATGGAGAATACGAGAGGCACCAGGACAAAAGCACAGAGGCCGTGTCCACGGTGCCTATCAGAATGGGCTTGGCAAGGAAATATATTCTAGAAACTCTAGCTGGGGAGGGAGGCCGACAATCGCATTTCCAGTAGCACAGGCAGAGGGGTGTGATGTGGCGAGGCCCCTTCTTGGAACACACTGAGTAATCTGGGATGGGCAAATGGTCCACACCCCTCCTCCATACAGCTGCTCCTTCCCAGCGTGGTGCTGCGGAAAGGCACGCGTGACCTATTCTAACTTCTAAACGTCACTCTGCTCAGAGTTGCGCCTCAGCGTGGGCAAGGAGAGCACTCGGAAGTTTTCGAAGTGCGTCTTCGATGAGATTTTTATGGGCAGCGTTAATTTCCTTCCACATGAATAGCTTTAATAACGCGGCCATCTAAATCCTGTTTAAATTAGTTTATATTGTTTTCTGCTTTCTCGGTGATCTTTCCGCTGAATGCGAAATTGAATTTACAGTTGTGAATTGAAAACGACCGTCCTCAGTATGCTCCAGCAGCCACCCAGCAGGGGTGGCTGAGTCGGTGCTAATAAGTATAAATTAAAGTCACTTCTAATGTGGTAACAAATGTTGATTGGCATTTCTAAGCGTGCCCCCACTAACGTGTTTTAAATTTAATGTGAATGCTAGCTAGTACATCAATCATTGCTAACCTGCCAGCTTCAAAGGCAAACTTGGATGATGAACTTGGGAGTTTTCAGAACTTTATACCTCTCTTAAATTAGCAGGCTTCAGCCACCAATACTAGCTAACAGGTGAGAGAGCCTCTTGGCCACCTAGAGTTTCAGTGCTGGGTTTTCTGTTGCCTAACCCTGGCGATGGTATTTTCCCTCTGCAAACTATGCATTTGCTGCTCCTTGCAACTTAAGATCAACTCGTGTGTCAGTCATAAGAGTGAGGGCCGTTGAGACCTGGTTTTCACACCGCGCAAGATTGTGATTTCAACCATTTATATGTGTTTCCTGACAGACGTTTCTACACTTAATGTAATAACCAGGAGTGAGATTTGGGGGAAAGGACCCATGTACCAAGAGAAGAGCCAGATGGGCAACCCTGCTCCTTCTTTTCTGCTTTTCTTTATGAGCGAAATATATATATAGCAGCAGTAAAGGATTCTCCCTTTTCTAGACCCTGTGTAGAGGCTTAAGTCACAGCAAGGGTAAAAATACAGCACATGCAGTCAGTGTTCTTTTCTGTGATTATTTTTTTTTTACGGGGAAAAAGGATTTCTTATAAGCATCGGGTTTATTCCTGCCGTCTGTCCCAAGGTCCATTCTCCTAACATCTATTGGCAGGGAGAGACGGGGAGAGTGTGGAGGGAGGCAGGATTTATTCTGGCTCTAAGAGTCGCAGTGGGCCTCTCAGAAACATAATGCTAAATTATGGGCCTCTCCATGGGCCGAGTGTAATGTTAAGTCGTGTGATGGATTTTATCTTACACAAGCCTCTTCGGCCCATGAAATGAGATAAGAAACCACTGCAGCTGGAGTTCACGGAGGGTTGAACTCGCCTGAAACCCCAGAGTTAACACAATTGCATGAGTCAGCATGGCTATTGCGATGGTGCTCTGTGCTCAAGAATCAAAGGTTACAAAGAATCTGTGGTCTCCTTGTGAGTGTGCCTCTCTCTGCTGGTTACCTACCCCTCCACCCATTGAAGGGTGAGCACAGGTTTGATCCAATGGTGGGGCTGGGGGAGGGCTTTGATCCCTAAGCCCAGGAGGAAACACTGTACTATGACTTGTCCTACATCAACAAGAGCAGCTCCGAGTCTAGAGAGGGAAGACCAGGCCCCTCTACCGGATCCTAAGCAAGGGGAGGCCTGCCCCGATGTGCCAAGCATGGCCCTGGGCAAGAACCTAAAGAAATGGCTAGGGAGGAGGTCTCAGAAAAAGAGGACTGGAGATGGCTTAGGCAGCATCCTGTAGGATTTACGAAGCAGTTCACAACTAGCGTACTGATAACGGGGCAGTGATTGATTTTTCTTTTAATCATGCTAAACAAAAGTAAAATTGCCTTCCCTTCTGTCCACCCGGAGTATGGGCGTGTTTATAAACCTGAATAATACAGGAGGGTGCTCTGAAAGACAGGGCCCTGGGAGGCGAGGAAGTGGGTAAGTACCCAGACAGTGAGGGTACTCGTTCTGCTCCCGATCTCGAGAATGAAATGTTTGAGAATGCTGACCTTCCTCAGTAAACAAGGGTACTGCGCTATCACGTTGCTTAGAAGCAGAAACAAGGGAACGTTCTTTCCCGCCCACGGGGGACTTAGAAAGTCCATGCAGAGCCTTTAGCAGTGGTCACATCGATTGATGTTGTAGTGGCAGGCATACAACTTCCAGTTGTAATTGACTTAATCACCCTCACACCTGCCTTCCTCCACCTCCCAGCTGTACAGCCGTTCCCAAACAAGCAAGCCTATTGGTCGTCTTTGAAATTAGCTTTATCATTGATTTACATACGCAACCTCCTTCCTGGCCTCCTCCTCTACCCTGAGGTTCAAACCAAGTCCAACCTGGCTTTCCAGTGCTACCCTCAACAAAAGCTGACAACCGCAGGGAACACACTCCCTTGTGTAGGAAACTAGAAAATATTCAATTTTTCATTGTAATGGAATCTATTATATTAAACTAGAAATGAGGTTACTTTGGAATTTCAGTAGAACAAGAAATAACATTATTTCTCTTGCCTGCTTTGGGTACAGTAGCCGGTAGTACACGAAGGTTGTAAGTGAGTTTTCCTGTCATCCACACACTGACACTAACTTAGCTATCTGTATAAAGAGCAAAATAAATAAATAAATAATATCCCATCATGTAGTATTTCTGATGAAGAAATAGGGTAAAGGTCAAATGGGTCCTTAACAGTTTTTTGAGCCCATCTTAAGAAAGCATAATCTAGGTTTAATATGAGAATGGGGTGGCAAATTACAGCTGAGGGTGCCCAGGACAGCCACGCTCACAGAGAGGCAGCTGAATGAGCAGCGCTCGGTGGCTCTGTGGAATTAGAGGAATAGGGGAAAAGATAAGCCATGGAGTGGCAGAGCTTTCCCAAGGAAAGGACTTGCCGAGGTCGGAGCAAGTGCTGCCCGGGGCAGGCCTCACGTGCTTTGAGAAGAACACGTGATGAAATGGCCCTTTCTTGCCTTCGCCCTCCATTCCAGACGACAGCAAGTTCTCGGAGGCCATCACGGTGCTGCTGTCCTGGATAGAACGCGGGGAGGTGAACCGGCGCTCTGCAAACCAGTTCTACTCCATGGTGCAGTCGGCCAACAGCCATGTGCGCAGGCTCATGAACGAGAAAGCCACCCACGAACAGGAAATGGAGGAAGCCAAGGAAAATTTTAAAAATGCCTTAACCGGGATCCTCACTCAATGTAAGTAAAACTGTGGGGGGCGGGGAGCATCTCTTTTGTTATGGGTTGGCCTTTCCTTTTGTGTTCTCATGTGGGGGTAAGTAGTTCAGAAGTCCCCCCCCCCCGTTTTATTCCATACTGAATGGTACACCTCATACCCGATTCACGTTCTGTGGCATGTGGAGAACACGGACCCTGCCCTGAGAGCTTGCTTCTCCAGGTGAGCAACATTTTAGTAGCTTTCCCTCGGAACACCACCCGTGCGCCCCCAGGACAGGGCAGTCAGGTGCATGTGGTTTTTGGATCCACCTCAGTTCACACCACACCTGCAGGGCAGCCTCTGTCCAGCTGCGGGCTGTCCACGCAGACCTGTATGTCCACTTGGAGCTGTTGTTAGAGAATAGGTCTTGAACGTGTCTTGGGGCTCTGTTTAGAGAGATGGTATCATCTGCAAACACCCCTTTCAGGGTCCTTAGTCAGTGAGCTTTGGCTGTCTGCACAGGTGACTCAAGAGTAGACTTTCGTCCTGTCTTCATTCGGGAAGCAAATTGCCTTAAACACTTAATGCCAGTGATTTTTCGTGTCTAGTTCCTTAATTGATG
This sequence comes from Neodon shergylaensis, assembly GCA_025134845.1. Taxonomy (NCBI): domain Eukaryota; kingdom Metazoa; phylum Chordata; class Mammalia; order Rodentia; family Cricetidae; genus Neodon; species Neodon shergylaensis. The sequence goes on along the minus strand of JABTXL010000002.1, from coordinate 34,320,402 downwards.
AAGGAGCATAAAGGGAGCTTTCTAATAGAACAATAGTCTCAGTAATTACCCCGGGCACTATTCAAAAAAGGGGGCGTCGACTTTTTCTGTGGCACTCTGAGTCTGTAGTTAATGTCACGGCAGCACAAAACAGCTCAGCAGCTGATGTTCTGTCACTTGGTGAAAGCCGTTGAGTGACACTCTAGCGCGGCCATGCTCCATTCCAGGTGCAGGGGTCCACACAAGACAGCAACGCATGCAATTTCCATATTCATTCTGAAGATAAGTGTCATTTGCCGTGATCTAGTATGCCAAAATGGCGTCACCCCTTTCACCAGTGCAAACCTAAGGTGTCTGTTAGGATAGGAAGACAGGGAGCAGTGACAAGCCAGGATCTTAGGTCTGAAAGCATCTTCCGGGACTTTGTTGCCAACAAACAGTTCTTGCAGCAGCACAGAGTAAGTACCGTGCAGTGAATCCCCAAACATAAACTGGTAAGTCAGATGCCCAGTATCAGAGCATTCTGCCTTTAAAGAAGAGGACTATGGGAAACAGGAGTTCTCCTCCTCTCACTGACCCATATCATATTAGCAGAACTCATCAGGACTGAGAACAATGGCCTCTGACCCAAGTGTGTAGGTCCAGCAATACTAGAGTTGGGGTTGAGAGGTGGAGAATAGAGAACGTTAATACTGACCCTTGCTTTGAGAGGGGGACCTGAATCAGTGGCCAGAGAGAAGGTAAGAGTGGGTTCACAGGAGAAACAAGGAGAGAAGAAAGGGTACAGCATCTCAAAAGAACATTTCCTAGGGGGTTATGGTTGGAAGCCGTGCACCCACATATTAGAGTGATTACTGCCCACTTAGCTTTGCTCAGAGGACTCGGTTCTAACCAACTTCCTGTCTGTGTGCAGTTCACTGTCTCCTTTTGCAAGAACTCAGCACTTGACAAGAGCTGTGAAGCCAAGGGGGGGGGGGAGGAGCTATGGGTTAGCATAGGAAAGAACCATGTTTTCCATGACAAAGGTATTAAAAAGAGATTAGTTAAAATGGGACTGGAAGAGTAAAACCGGCCTTCCTGTCATTGTGCAGGTGAAAGGCATCCATATTTGAAAGAACTGAGAGATAGACAGGATGCAGTGTGTGGCATCAGTGGGGCCCTATGGTGGGACAGCTCAGGGTAGGCCGTTCAGCCTTGTAGCCTCCACAGGGATGCTTGGGCTGGGAGGAACACACTAGGACAGGTGCTCAACCTTAAGGAATCCACACAGTTGCCATCCTGGAAGCCCATGCCCAGCAGGGACAGCTGTCAATACAGCTCTTTAGCACCTCGGCTTAACTGAACTCTTGTCTTCAATCTCCCAACCTTTTCCCTTGCATGGCTTCCCTTTCCCATTTGAATAAATTCTTTGATGGAAATCTTCTCAAGGCCGTAAGTAAGGAACCCTGTTGCTTCTGCCTGAAAAAGCACAGCCCGTGTGACACAATTGTTTCATTTTGATGGCTACAAGCCACATTTGTATTTTTCCTTGCTCAGCTTGCTCCTTTTCATTACAAATCTTCATCAGAGTTCACATTAATCACCTGACAGCTAAGTCCATACTAGGCTGTTTTGAGATTTCTTCTGCCAACTGAATTAATCCAAAACTCTTCACTTTAGCCTCAGGCAGACTCTTTGGTCAAGGGCAGAAAGCACCCACTTTCTTCACCAAAATATCCCAAGACTGGTCTGTAGGCCACATACTAAGGTTCTTCTCCCCCGAAACCTCTTGATCCCCACAGTTCATCCAATCAATTCAGGACCTCTCTCCTCCTACTAGTTTGACCCATTAAGCGGTGCTTAAAGCATTCCGCTGCTTTCCGAACCTAAACTCCCAAAGACCCTATCACTTCAAACATGGTCAGGCCTACCACAGCAATACACCAGTCCCTGGCACCAGCTTCTTAGTTAGCGGTTCAGCTGCTTGGAAGAGACTATGACCTTGGAAACTCTTACAAAGGAAAACATTTAATTCAGGTATCTCGCTTACAGTTTAGAGGTTCAATCCGTTATCATCATGTTGGGAGCATTGCCGCATACAGGCGGACATGGTGCTGTCAGTAAGCTGAGAGTCCTACATCTTGCAGGCCACAGGAAGTCAACTGAAACACTGGGAAGTATTCGTAGCATAGGACTCCTCAAAACCTGCCCCCATAGTGACACACTTCCTTCAACAGGGCCATACCCACTCCAACAAAGCCACACCTACTAATAGGGACACACCCCATGAGATTTTGGGGGCCAATTACATGCAGTTACCATACCCTGAGTGCCTCACTGGGCCCAACAGGCTATACATGGCCATGCCCAAAAATACGAAAAGTGGGAGATATAATTCTTGGCTGGTCCACTGATACCCGGAATAAGCTTGAGTTGCTCACAGTCAGGAAGAGAAAGTAACTCCTGGGGAGTCATGTCCTTTCCTTTCCAGTTCCCTTCTCATGTACCATCTGATAGACGGCCGAGCCCCCGCAGGTAGCTTCTCGTTGTTCTCTAAGTTCTAGTCACGCTCCCGGCCATCACAGCTCTCCAGCCTCAGCATAATTTCCCCCTGGACTTGCTGTGATCATCCCCATCAGTCTTATGCTTCCTGAGTCCAACAAAGCCATCTCCTGCCTCCGGGCTTTCATAAACTTGATCCCCTCTACCTGCCGTGCTCTTCCCTACTATGCATGCTGGACTCTTCCTCATCCTTCAGGCCTCAGTCGAAAGGCCTCCCCTTCTGGTGGTCATTCTTGTCCCCCTTCTTCTGATGGCATTTCCATCACAGTACCTTGACAACACTTACCCAGGTGTGAGACAGTTGGCTAGGTTTTGATAAGGGTACTAAGAAGGGACATCAGAGTCATAAGAGACATATTAGGGAGGGAAGGAATTAGTAAGCAAAGGGTTAAACTGTGAAACAGGTGAGAAGAAAGCCTGAAACGGTACACACAGACATCGCTCATAGCCGTGTGCGGTGCGC
>JABTXL010000002.1:34294106-34317409 GCA_025134845.1 Neodon shergylaensis | reverse complement strand
CTGAAACGGTACACACAGACATCGCTCATAGCCGTGTGCGGTGCGCATCTGAAACGGTACATGCAGACAATGTTCATAGCCACGTGCAGTGCACAACCTGAAATGGTACATACAGACATTGCTCATAGCCGCGTGCGGTGCGTACCTGGAATTCCAGCACTGAGGAGGCTGAGGCATGGGTGGAGCCATCCTAGACTAGGTAAGACCCTGTGTCAAAACAGAAAAGGTAGGAGGGGATAGAAAGGGGGAAACTTTTTGTAGGTAACAAGGTTTCAACCTGCATATGTGATCTCATCTGCTAGTTAGAACAGAAGAGGGAAAATTGGCAGGCCTGGTGAGTCTAGTCTCAGGTCGTCTCATCCCCAGATCATATTTGTCTCACCTTGTTGGCAATTTCTTATTCCGTCTGTTTGGCAGAACTTCCCACATTTTTCTATTCATAGACTTGGGGGGTTTTGATCTTTGCTTTTAAAAAATGTATGCGTCCTGTGAACTCCCAACAGGCCTGCCCACTTTCAGTTTATCAGTTGGCCCTAAGCAAAGCTTGTCATTCCAGAGATCTGATAGAATCAGTTTATCAGTCCAGGGAGCATGCGCCAACACATTCACTTATTAATATGCAAGCCAAGATGATCAGTTATACAAACCTTGCTCCAACACATACACGTCTCATCAATTAAACATTCCAGGGCTTTCCTTCTCGACTACTTTTCCAACAGGCTTCCTGCTGCAAAGGAAAGGGGACAGAGTGGAGGAGGTAGCAGTAGAAAGGGGCCTGTTAATAGTGAAGGAGGGATGCATGCCTCAAATACAACAGGTATGAATGAAAACTGAAAACCAGTGTCAAAGATAGTGAAGGCCAAGAGTCCTCTTCTAGTTGACCTTCACTCTCTGACCCTTGGCCATCTGGATCATTTGTTTTCTAGTTAGATACTGAAATACATAGATCTAACATGCCCCCTTCTCACCCCACTCCACCCACACAATGCTCTGCCATCTCCTTGTCTGAAAGACTTCATACCAGATTCAAAACCCTCTGTCATTCGGGCTTCCTCCCCGAATTCTGTCAAGTCTGGTGGGACCCACAGCCATACTCTCTGCATGAGTCCTTAAAAACTGCTAATTATTTTATGTGCTTCGATTTTTCTGTTCTTCTAGAATGCTTTTGTGCCAGAGATGAGGCCATGTGCACTCACCTCGCTCTTACCTCACCGCAGCACACCTGAACTTGGCACTGTTGGTGAAAACACACAGGAGTCCTGAGTACAAGTATCCGTCATTGACCAGTAGTAGAGGGAAGCACTGTCAGTAGAAGCACGCACGTGCACACGCGCGCGTGCACACACACTCAGAGTCCTGACTACGGTATCTATCTATTGTTGACCAGTTATAGAGAGAAGCACTGTTTGTAAAAAAAACACTCACCAGTCCTGACTCTAAGTATTCATCCTTGCGAAACTGGTGTTGGCAATTGGACTGAAAACCAGTAACATCAGAACATAGTATGAAGGTTTTGGGGTGTGTGTGTGTGTATGTGTGTGTAAACTGTGATCTCAAACTAACTTAACACTAATAATGGATTCTCTTTAAACTAGAACACACAGAATACATGTAAGTTATGAGATAGTAGGATTATCTTATTCTTGCTAGTCTTATTTTAGCCTGGTGACTGTACCAGTCTCAGCCATCATGCAGCCTAGACTTGTACACTTAGGAGAGGAAGTGGCACCAGCCTCATCTCCAGTCTTCGGAACAGCAAACGACGTAGATGCTTTTGACTGGGTCTGAAGGGACCCTCGCTCAAGCAGTAATTAGCCATATCCCCCCAGGAGACTCTTCTAAGCCCTTGAGTCTCTGCGTCCTCCTTTCTGTGATGAAAAGGTTTGCCCAGATGATCCCCCAAGGTACCGTCCAAGCCCCATAGCCCTTACCACATGAGCAACTGAGGCCCTTGAGCGGTTCCGGATCTCTAAAGGCAGGAGGGCTGGTAGGACTCATGAGATGACCAGTTCGCCTCAGGAGCAGGTGGTCATCCCTGCACATGTGCCGACACCTCACTGTGGTGGCCACCTCCATGGGACTGCTGTGTGGATCAGAAGCCACATTGCCACCGTGTGAACGTGAGCCCAGAGCCCTGCAGGTGCCAGTGCTGGTCAGAGTTATTGTCAGAGACGGCTCTGCAGTGCCCTGACACCCCTCCCTCCACCCATGTCCTCATCTGTTTTCCCGGCTGGAGTTGTAAAAGCCTCTGCTGTTGGGATGAATGATTAGCATCATCCCACAAATATTTACTGGAGCTCTGTTAAGTGCCAGGTCATATGCTAAGTGCTGGGATGAAGGATGAGGGTTTTTGACCTCCGTGCACACCGTGGTCCCCCTTACAGGCAGATTGGTGTCCTCCCCCACATTTCTTCTGCCTCAAAAGCTCTCTCTGAAATCACGTCCTCCTCAGAAACATCTCAGGCTAAATGTTTTTTATTTCCACCAAGGGAAATTTGCTTCCTGTGTCCCCTGCTGTCGAAAAAGAGTTTTATGAAGTGTTAAAATGTTTTCCCATGTCTGTAGAAGCCATCGCCATTGCTCATCCGAGGGAAGGGGGTTAAAAAAAAAAATCTCCGTAATGCCTTAGCAACTTGACAGCTTTTCCATTTTTCCTCCAAATCATGCTGATAGCCGTTAGTTACTAATGCAGTAGACACTCAAATATTATTTCCACTGTAAGGGAAAAAAGAAGAAAAGAAAACACACCCTTTGATCTCAGGGAATAAATATCCAATGGAAATAATATTGTACGAAGGCTTCCAAAAGAAGGCTGAGCACCAAATGTTCTAATTCTCACAATACCCAAACGGACAGAAGATTCGAAACGTTTGCCACAACGGAGCGGACCCTTTTTAGGATCTTTCTTTTTAATTTTACCAAAAATACAATTCTAAATAAATTTTAAACACACACACACAGTGAGAAAAATTAAGCCTCACTCTCTAGAACAAACAAGAATTGGGGAAGGCTCCATTTTGAGATTCCATGTGCTCCATTGTCACAACGAGGCAACTCAAGGAAGACAGCTTTTATCTAGTAGTAAAGACCTAATCGCTTGATAGGCCCCCAGCCCTAGGCACCAATCAAAAGGCCAATGCCAAATGTGGAGCGGGACATATCTGTCGGCAGCTTAGGAAACAGATCTTGGCTGCTTTGGACAGACAGAACCACATGATTTTTTTTTCTCCAAAATTTGTTTAAAAGGAAGACTTTCGAAGTGAGAACAAAGCACCGTGGAGCAGAGGATGTGCTCTTGAGGCAGAGAGAGCGCCTTTGCATCATTTTGCCAAAGGAAGAAATCTTCCCAGGAGGAGAGTGGGAGTAGCTGGAATGTGAGTGGATTTCTCCTGAGACCTAAAAAGAGCAGACACAATACCCACGCAGCGTGAGGTTTGCTGACCCTGGACCAGAGATTCCCAGCACGAGAGAGCAGATTAATAGTGCCTAGTGCAGTGTTTCTCAACCTGTGGGTCGTGACCCTTTCCCAAGGGTCTCCTAAGACCATCAGAAAACACAGATTATTTAAATTACAATTCGTAACAATAGCAAAATTACAGTTATGAAGTAGCAACAAAAATACTCTTATAGTCGGGGATCAGCACAACACGAGGAACTATATTAAAGCGTTACAGCTTTAAGAAGGCAGGGGGAATGTAGGAGAAAGACAAGGCCTGCCAAAGCCACATGCTCAAGTGGGTTAGTGTCCCTTTAATTCTTGTGGAATCATTCAGAGCCGGTCGAGGCCCAGAAGAAAAATGAATCACTATTTGGGCATCACGAGGATGATAATACTCTCAGAATCTAACCTTGTCCTCTCCTTCCAAGAGACGACTCTCCACAGTGCACCCAGCTGCTGAGACAAGGGCCGGTCTCTTGAGCCTGGATTTGTCTTGGTCGTTTGTACAGGAAACTGCAAATGTGGGTGTTGTCGGAATGGAAATGTGGTTGATCCGTGATCCTCTCCTTCTTCCGCCTGTCAAGAAAAGCCAGACTCAGTGTCTTCTGACCTGTGGTTGGCTGGGGAGAGGAAAAGAATCTGAGAAAAACCAAACCAACCAAGCAAACATAACATGCAGGGAGGATAAATCAGGGAACAATTTAACAATGGTTCTCAAGATTAATAATCCAGACACTCCTTTTTCACAGTCACCGTCAGGATCATTTAATAAAGATGCTCATGGAAAGACGGCAGAAGCCATGTCTGAACATGCTCTTTACAGCGTTATTAGTGGTAGACATTCCAGCAACTTCCGAGCTACAGCTTAAGTGAGACAGAGCAAGGTGGAGGAACAATTCTAGCGTTTTTTGAACAGGCCAGAAAGCTGCACACCTGTGCACCAGATGCATGCATACCATCTTATCCTGCTGCCTATGCCAGAATCTGCCGGCATCCTTGGCTGTTAGAGAAGCTGGGGAAGGGGCTCACACTTGGAAGATAGTCTTCCTTCTCCTTTGGTTTCCTTTGTGTTACGTACATATATTACTTTTGTTGAGTCAATAGTGGAAATCTAGTCAGGGAATTTGCTGGATTTATAAAGCCTCGAAAATGCTGTACGTTTTACGGAACCATTGCCTTTATAATCCCATTCATTTTTCTTTCCGCACTTCCCAAAACATTGGGATGTGTGCATTTACATAGGAGCCGCCCCCTCACACAGCTAACCAGAATAGCAAGGGAATGAAGAAAAGACAAACACAGAGACGAGAGAAAAGCTGGAATTCCTTGGGCTGGGCTCTCTGACGGAGCCTTAGTGCCTGGGAAGCTCAGCGTGTTTATTATATGCGGTTGAACAGGGAGGTGCGTTCTCGCATACCGCCGAAGAGAAGGCAGCGTTATTACATACTGATACACAAGGACGTAGGGTTCTTATGAACAAGCTGAACAAGGAGGCAGGCTTAGCTCCTCTCAGGAGGAGCAGGCTCTGTAGGGGAGGAGCCTTCTGGAAGGAGGAAGCTAGGGCCGATATTCTCTGCACACACTGTCAACATTGGCACTCATACAGAAGGAAGCCTTTGCCATCCCTCTGAGCCTCACCCCGGAAGGCTTTGCCACTCCCACAAAGCTGAGGCACAGAGGTCTTTGACATGGCCACACATCTGTCAACAGCACACTTTCACTGCGACTTCATCTGCTCCCTACACAAGAGCATCTGCCGTCCACCTTACTGGACTAGGATGTGTGCATATCTTTATGTCATTGTCTGCCTAATGTCCTTGTATTTATTTGAGCAGTTTGACCATTGCCTGCTTGCTTGGAATTTGCCAAACAAAGATCCTCCTGTTTTTTGAAATATTTTTGAGTTTCCTATTCCCTAAGAGAAACAGTTGTTTTGCCTCATCTAACCAGAAAGTTGAGAAATCCAAGTCTGAGGCTGGCCTTTGGGGGTTCAAGTTTAGCAGGACTACAGTGAATTCAGTGTCACATGATGTGCTTGTGCGTCACCTCAAGGCAAAGCCCCCAACTGTCCCGTCATTCGTCAACTCTTTCAGATAGATAGGCCTGTCATCGTGTTCTGCTTCCGTGGCTCTCACCCCAGCAGCTCCTCCTCTCAGGCACCAGCTCGGGTCCACTAGGGAGTCAGGAGTTTCAGCACCTGACCTACTGCCGCCTCCTCCACGTGGCCAATGCTCACTGCTCTCCTTGGGCATCTGTGACACCTCTGGGTGTACGTCCTGGGACCGCAATCACTGATAGAATCCTCTCCCTGGCAAGTCTCCCACCTATGGCCAACCAAGATCAGTTCTCCCACTCCATCTAAAGTCTTGTTTGTTTTTTTTTTCTTTTGTCCCCCCTTCCCATGAAGAATTCCCCACCCCCAGCCTTTAGCGTTTAAAGACAACAATAACAAGCTAGGGGAGGGAGGTCAACTGTTTCATTTGATATGTGCCTTTGAAAATCCCTTCTGAGCTATTCATGGAGGATTTGGAAATGTGTTATCCCTTAAAAGCAGAAAAGGGAATTCTTCTGAAACCTACAGAGTTAAGGCTCTATCATGAGCCCGATAGCATTAAAAACAAAAATTAGGCTTGCAAGATTTTGTTTGAGGTGCTTTATGCAGCAAAGCCTGCTGCCTGGAAGAATGTAATCAGTTGCTCCAGATATTTGGGGCACTAAATGGATTTAAGTTCTTTTCACAGCTGTGTAGCTGGAACATGGGATATTGGAGGTGCCGGCCTGTGGGGGAGAAGCAGGAGAAGGAGAAAGGACTGTATTCTTGCTAGTACCTGCCTTTCTGTCTCAGTGCTTTCAATGCTTCTCTGCCCAGTAGGAAAAGTTCAAAGATCTTGTAGAGCCCCAGAATTTGAGATCTGCACTGGATGCTCCACTTCCCCTCCAGGGGGCTTGCTTAAATGTTTGCATACGTGGCTGTCCTGCCCTGAGCCCCTCTTCCTCTGGAAGACTAAAAACAAATCCCTCTCATGATAGAAAATCTTGGAACTTGTGGCCACACTCTGTTCTTTCTGAGGAGGCCCAGGGGACTGCCACTATCTCTCTCTAGTACCTCTGCCCTGGTGCTGGGAGATCCCTTGCAGGGGAGGATACTAGATGGCCAAGACACTGGAATTGGGTCCCCATACCCAGCAAGACCTCACATAGCATGAGGTGATGCCAGAAGACTATGCAGGTGCACAGGGTGAAAGTGATATGAAGATAGGCGCAGAGGTGCTGAGAGATGGAGACCTGAAGTTAAAACAGTGAGCTATGGGTAGGGCCAAAGGCTGCTCTAGAAGGACAGAGGGCTGGGAAGGACAAACAGCAGCTTGGGCTGTGGACTCCCCTGGAGGCAGGAGGCTTCTACTGAGCTCAGCCAGGTCCAAGCACCACATACTGAATTGCCAAACCACGTATCTTTTTCCAGTCTTCCAGGTCCATCAGTGTCCCATATAGGACAGCCATAGACATCACAGCAGGAGAGATGACACAGAACAGCCCCCAGAATTAAAGACACTTTAACTTGGGGGAATTATATCCTGCTTGGTGGTGTCCCCTTAAATTGATCCACTGGAGATCACAGATTCTGATTTGCAACCAGTCAATTCTGCCATGAGAGTGCCTGCCACAAAAAGAATAGGGGACGGCGGGGAGAGCCAGGCTGCTAGACTGGTGTCCAGTGGCCCCACGTGGGCATTTTAACTGAAGTTTATTACAATTCCATAAAATTAAAACTAAACGTTTAGGTCAAATTCCTGATGCAGTTTTCATGGAAGCTGCTTGCTGAGATAGTCACATACCCCCCTATAGATTCCTTTAGTGTGTATAATTCAGTGGTTTTCAGTGTGTTCTCTTAGGCTCACAGGCACCATCACGGTCAGCTGTAGAACAGGGTCATCTCTTTAAACATTAATACACTGTCATCGTGACTGTCACCTCACTACTCCCTATATCCTTCTCTCAAACCGGAGACAAGCACCTCCCTTCTATGTGGTTAGTTCCTTCTTCTGGACATGTTCATGGAGGGAGCTGTCATCTGTGGTCTTGATGATTGACTTTATTAACCAAGCATAGTTTTCTCAGGGGACATCTGCCCTTTAATAGGTATCAATACTTCATGGTCTTCCATGAATCTCTATTCTACACTGTGGCATGTCTAATTTTCAATTAATACATTAGTGTGTAATCTTTTCATATCCTCTTTGGGTATTCTGAGTAAGGCTACTATCAGTATATTTAAAGTAGTTAATTAAGTTATTTTATCAATATCAAGAGAGAAATCTGTTCTACACTCAGCATATGTCCAAACATCTGGGGATAGGGGAAAGTACAAAGGAAGGGTTATAAACTATTTAGTTTTCAAGAGATGTTCTTATTTGTGTGTGTGTGTGTGTGTGTTTCCTACATGTATGTCTATGCTCCACTTGATGCCTGGTGTCCATGGAAGCCAGAATAAGGAGTCAGATCCTCTGGAACTAGAGTTACAGACACTTGTGAGCCAGCAAATGGGTATTGGGAATTGAACTCTGTCATCTGGAAGAGCAGCCAGTGATCTTGGGGCCAACTTTCCAGCCGTAAGAAATGTTTTTAACATTGAAGTACAACTATGTCTGTGTGCATGTTGTGTGTCTGTATATGTACACATGATTATCCTATGGGATAATCACAAGTTGGGATTTACAGCCACACAGTAATTGGCAGCTTCTTTAAGGCCATGTGCCCCCTTTCTCCTCTTTGTGTAAACGTGCTAGGCAGAGTAGGCATGCTGGGGTGGCATTTAATGAAGACTGGCATCCGTGCAAGCTTCTGGAGAGGCCATCGCTGACTTTTTCATGCTCCTCAGAAAACCCAGTTTACACAGAACACAAAGCAGGTTGTAGGCAAGAGTTGCAGCATGGGCCTGGCAAATCTACATTTTTCTGACTGAGAGCTGTGTCAATAATAGTTCCAAATTATCGGGGATCTATGCTTTGTTTGTTTGTTTGTTTGTTTGTTTTAAGAAGTATGCATGGTGCAGGTTTTAGGCTTCTTATCTGACACAGAATCCTGGAGTCCTTCTTGCCTTACAAGCTGCCAAGGGTGGCAAAGGCACTGTATAGTGTGCAGGCCCGAATGTGTCCTTCCACAGCACAACTTTGTGTAGCCTCCGCTGCCTGTCACCCGTCCTCTGAGCAGTGAAGTTGTGGTGAGCCTTTAGTGAGCAATTGTATGGCGTCACTGTGTGTAGAAGGAACAGTCTGAACGATGCCAGAGAAGCGTTAAGCGGTAGGGTGGATCACGAACTTCTTGAGTCTTTCACAAAGACGATGGAAGGCATATGGTCTTCACCTGTGACATCAAGATTAGCACCATCCTGATTTGTGGTTTTAAAGCCATGTTATCTTTGCATCACAGTCCTTGGGACATTCTCTTTGAACTGTCTTAACACATTTCCTAATGAACAGACATCTAGCTCAGAAGGTTTCTGCCAAAACAGGAGCCTGAGCTGTGCCATGCAAATGCTGTGAGTTGGTTTCAAACCGAAGTTGAGTTGCACCATTTTTGCCTTTCTGAGTTCTCGTTGCTGGTGGTGATGGTGGTGGTGGTGGTGGTGGTGGTGTGTGAGTATTTGTGTGTGTGCGTGTATGTGCATGACTATGCAGTAAGACGTCTCGTAAGAAAAGGATATAATTGAATCCCATCCAGTTTTCCTTTTACTTGCTTGTCTTATCGAAGAGAACTCTGTAAGAGACTGAGAGAATTTGAGACATCTCTCAGAATGTCTGGTGTCTTTCTGAACCTCAATTCTTAGTTGCGCTCCACTTGGATGGCCTTCAGCAAACACTCAAGCTCACTATGTATGCCCGAGAGCCAGGTTCCTGTCTTTTTTGCTCAGCCCTCCATCTATACCTGTTCTCCGTATCTCTGCTGCTCTTCCCAAGCTTGTGTCATCCTGGCTCCCCTCCCGCACATCCTCTTAGCAAGTCACCGGATGCTGCTTCCTATCCGATGGCTCGCTCGCCCTACCCTCATTCGGAGCGTCTGCTGTGGCTCTGCCTTCTTCGCGTCTCCCACACCAGTCAGGCTGGCCCGTGTTCCCTGACCGATGGCAGCAATTGCACGTCCTGGATTAGCACACGGTCCTTCCCTGCCTCTTCTCTCACGGCTTTACCCTCCTCCCTTCCAGCTACTTCCGTGGCAAGTCTTTTCATAGCTCCAATGTGTAGGCTTCTCTCCTGAGCGCGTCAGCAGTTAAGGCCTAGCACAACATCGCCGTTTTCCTGACAGGACCCCCTCATTTCGTGATCCCGGCTTGGCTACTCTACTCTGTTCTCAAAGTGGTCCAACAGACCTTCATTCTTTCAGAATCATAACATGGAAGTTTGTTTTTTTTCAGATTATAGAAAGATCAGGGTGAAACAGTATCCAAAAGTATTTACAGCCAAAAACCACAACCTCCCCCACCCCAGTCCTCAGGACCTCCTTTGCAGAAACAATCTTTCTTGGACAACAACAGCTAAGAGTGTTTTAAATTTTTATGTATGGTTTCAGAGATACACAGGTTACACATACGCATGAGAGACTACCATAGAGTCATTCTGTATTCTGCTATCTTCACTAAAGACATTAGACATTGAATTTAACGTTCCACGATGATTTATTTCATGGATAAAAATTAATTAGCGTTTTTTTGATGTACGTTAAGGCTGTTTGCATGTCTTAGCTATCATGAACATTTAGAATGTAACTCAAATGCATAAAACATATTGAAGTAATATTTAATTTATCATAAAAATCTAAGTCAGATATATGGAAACCATTAAAAGATAGAAACACATTTTCCTTCTCCTCTTTTTTTCTTCCTCTTTCTCATTTTCCCTCTTATCAGGGGTTCACTAACTGGCCCCCTGTCCTCAAACTCACCCAAGGTGCCTTTGAACTTTCTATTTTTTTTTTTTGTTTTTATTGCCACTTTGGATGTCAGTATGGCAATTTCTCAGAAAATTAGGAAACAACGTACCTCAAGACCCAGCAATACCTCTTTTGGGTCTATACCTAAAGGATACTCAATCATACTATAAGGACATGTGCTCAACTATATTCATAGCAGCATTATTTGTCATAGCCAGAACCTGGAAACAACCAAAATGCCCCTCAACCAAAGAATGGATAAGGAAAATGTGGTACATTTACACAATGGAATACTACACAGCAGAAAAAAATAATGATGTCTTGAAATTTGCAGGCAAATGGATGAAGCTAGAAAACATCATTTTGAGTGAAGTAACACAGATCCAGAAAGACAAATATCATATGTACTCACTCATAAGTGGCTTTTAGACATAAAGCAAAGAAAAACAAGCCTGCAACTCACAATCCCAGAGAACCTAGACAACAAAGAGGGCCCTAAGAGAGACATACATAGATCTACATGGGAAGTAGAAAAAAGAGAAGATCTCCTGAGTAAATTAGGAGCATGGGGTCCATGGGAAAAGATAGAAGGGGAGAGGGGTCGCAGGGAAGTGTGTGGAGCAATATATAATTCAATAGTTTCATTTCTCTTTCATCTCCAAGACCTAGGCATCATTGGAAACAAGAATACTATCTGATCTGTGCGTTTCTAGTTAGCAGCTGCCTGGTACGTTATCAGACCCCAGGTGTGTGTTAAACGAAGGAATGAATGAATAAATTTACTTTATGGCCTTCAGTAAAGTAATCAGGTCCTCTCACTAACTGAGGCACATACCTGAGTGTATTGGATGTTTTCACCCTTATCCTGTACCATCCTGAGCCAGGCTCTGGCTTCTGTTCCCTCTCTCTACTCTTCATGTCCACCAGTGGTCCATCTTCCTTCCAAGTCTTCCTCCATTTGTGAATATGCATCATTTATTCCTTATGGTATCATCCTCGTTAGGAGTCTTCTCTAGCAGATAGCAGAGTTTCTATTATCCCCACCCAAGTACTAACCCTGAATGCCGTAGCTTTTCCTCTTCGAAATGGGGCCAATTAAAGAGCTTTGCTGTTTAAAGCCATGGAGCCTCAGCGTCACCAGCCCTGCCTGTTGACTTTGTCTGAGAGGACTTCTGGCTTCTACAGGCTGATGCTCCAAGAGACAGCTGAATCACCAGTGATCCCAGCCTGCAGACAGACAAAGCCAGCAGAGAGGCTGGGTGTCCACCCCACGCTGCACACTGAGGGTAAAGGTCAGATGAAGGTCAGCACTTACGGTGGTTCAGGGTGGCAGACCTGAAAGCTTTCTGAGGGAGAACAGGGATGCCTCAGAAGCCAGGGAGAATGTAAAACCCTGCTGCGAAAAATGTTCTTAAAACTGAGATAAACAGATTTGTAGTATAACATGAGTGTAGCACAAATTCTAATTGGTCTTAATAATAAAAACCCAGAGTCAGGTATTAGGGGTGAGAGCTGAAAGATCAGAGCAGCAGAGCAGCAGCCACTGGTTCTGACCTCTGTGAAGTCCTCAGCCTGAATGGGGATCCTGCATCTACAAGTCCCCAGACTGAATGCCCTGAGCTCCTGTCTCCTCTGCCTTATATTCCTCTCTCCACCCAGCCATATCCCTTCCCATCTCCACCTCCCTAGTGGTGAGCCACCACTGCTTGGTTCTGTTTCTCTTTTTGACTGATTCAATCCCTTGTAGCCCAGGTTGGCCTTGAACAGAGGCAGAAATCCATCAGCCTCTGTCTGCTGAGTGCTGGGATTAAAGGTGTGCGCCACCACTGCCTGGCCTCTGCAGCTAATTAGTGTGACTGGTTCTGCACTCTGATCTTTAGGCAAGCTTTATTTGTTAAAGCACAAACAAAATATCACCATAAGTGAGGATGGGGTTTTCTAAATGAGTTTACAATTGAGGTTTTTCTCAGGTACAAAATAACAAATACTAATATTCCATGTGAAAATCACTGGAGATCAAGGCCAAAAATTATTTATTAGCATTATAGGAAATATTAACAGTGTCATGAGAAATGGAACATATCTCATTTCCCTCTAGCACAGTGGTTCTCAACCTTCCTAATGCCGTGGTACTTTAATATTATGTTGTGGTGACCTCCAACCATAAAATTACTTTCGTTGCTACTTCATAACTATAATTTTGCTACTGTTAATGAATCATAATATAAATACCTGATATGTGTGATTATGTGGCCTCTGAGAAAGGACCATTTGACTCCCCTTAAAGGGGTCGTGACCCATAGGTTGAGAACCACTGCTCTAACATATCATGTACTTGTTCATTTTGTGTGCTAATATTCTGCCACTGAAGGTTACTCATCTTTAGGGCCTTTGCTATTGTGGCTTTTTTTTAATGCCTGAAGATATGGAAGAGAATTGAAGTCCTCTTTTTTTTTACAACAAAGCCTCAGGAATCACTTAGGAATTGTGGAATACAGTGCTAGCATCCATAAGAACTGAACTCCATATTTAGTTCAGGTTTAGTCATGTGACTGACTCAGAGCACTAGTGTGCCCTTACCCCCATGCTTACCAGATCAACAACTACTCAAGTAAGACCGACCGAGTCTATAGTTGGT
Source organism: Neodon shergylaensis (assembly GCA_025134845.1). Taxonomy (NCBI): domain Eukaryota; kingdom Metazoa; phylum Chordata; class Mammalia; order Rodentia; family Cricetidae; genus Neodon; species Neodon shergylaensis. The sequence goes on along the minus strand of JABTXL010000002.1, from coordinate 34,304,405 downwards.
TGGCTCCATACCTAACATTCACTAAGACCCCATCCTTTCCTCTATATAATTTTTTGCAATCCCTCAACATTTTCCATCCTAATAGCACTGTCCCTGGAGATAACAGGATTGATGGATGAAGTCAAGGTGATAGAATTACAGTCTCAAATGGCGTGAGAGTCAGGAGGGGATGTTTATGAAAGTGATTGTAGAACAGTAGAAGATAGGGGATGGGCTCAATCAGGAATACTGAAGTCAGACCCACAGGTGAGAGCTGCTGCCCAGGTGAGCTTTGGTCTGTCTTCACGAGGAATGGGTAGCACCTGTCACCAGCCAATGGGCAAGAGGACTGGCTTCAGTCCTTAGAGAAAAAAGTGGGGAGAAAAATGGTTCCTGGGACTGAGGAAGCTATAACACAACTATTTATGTCCCAAATTTGGAACTTGGACACAGAGTCTTCTTCAGAGGGTTGTACTTAAGCCCTTGAGATGGAGAACAAAGAAAAATGATACATGTTTGGTTCTTGGGCTTCAGACTCTCCATCCTGATGTTACTTTGAAATCCCTAGCCGTGCAGGACTTTTTATACCTTTATTTGTATGACAGTATCAGGGTCTATATACGTATAGACCTAGGTCTATAATCTGCCATATCAGATTCATAAACAACAGCTAAAGGATGCTTGGAGGTAGATGCCCATGATCCTTTCCCCAGTCATCCATAGAATTTGTTTTAACCTAACGTTATGGAGACAGACTTGAAGGGAGACATCCCCAACCTTGCTAAACTGTAAGTACAAAAAGGCACAAGTTGGATGGATATTGATGATGTTGTTTCTATTGTGACATCATCCATAGACTCCTAGTGTCTTTGCTTTGCTTCCCTAGAGTGATCACAACATAAATTACTTGTCTTGTTTGACTTCCTTGTTCACCAAAGTTGAGCAGATTGTGGCCGTTTTCAACGCTTCTACCAGACAAAAAGCTTGGGACCATTTCTCGAAAGCTCAGCGCAAGAACATAGACATTTGGCGAAAGCATTCCGAGGTTGGTGATTTTACTGTTCCTTTCTAACCACCGTCACACAGCTGGATTGGCAGAGAATAGAGTGGCTGTAGCCGCTAATGGTTTTGTTACAGCGGGCAGCCCTCCTGCCACTGTCCTCATTGTCCCCTCCACATCCAGCTCTCCTTCATTTCTCGTCCAGAAAAGCATCTGCCTTCACACTTAGAACGTTATCTCCTCCTCTCCAAGGGAGAAAAGAGTCTTTCCCATTCCTAGTAAAGAGCTCGCTCAAAAACAAACCAAGATGCTTTAGCTAAAATTAGATGGAAATGTCTATATGAGCCAATCAAGAAAGCTAACCGTTAATTACAGCGTTTTCCTTCTGTGATCTATGTGGTGATGACAGTTGGCTCTTTGGGCTTGAAATGACAAGCATGCCTTCCTCTCCATATTGTCTTGTCATCAGCCATGCCTTGTCCACTGGGCTAGCCAGGAGGGTCTGTCACCTCTCTCCCCAGAGCGAAGCTCATGGTGGGGGCAAATGCCCAGGCTAGCTGCGTTTACAGCATCAATGCATGTGCCGAGTGTGAGTATCCCCCCGCCAAGGAAAGAGGCCACACCTTGACTTTCCTTGCTCCCTAGACAGACCAAACTGTGTCGTTAGTCATTGGTCATCCAGCTGTTATTTTTGACTCCACCTGTAGTGTACGCTTTGAACCTGTAATGTGAAAGTAAGTATCCTGTCTTCCTTTGCTTCTTCTTGAGTGAGAGAATGGTTTTCACGTGGATGCCGCCTCATTTCTAGCATGTCAATGTTAAAGTTCTCTAAGAGACACTCCCCTCTCTCAAAAATCACAAAGTTATAGAAGGTAAGGTTTATTTATGTAATGCTTCTGACTCCCACTTGGAAAAATAAGTGTTTTTATGAAGAGTTTGAGGAAACACAAAACACTGTGACATCAATCATCCGGGTAGCATTTTAAGTGCCCATTAACTAATGTTAAATTGCAGTTGAATACCAATGGCACTACATGTAATAGCCACATGAATACTAAGTAGTTCTTTATTGTCACTGTTATTATGGTGAATACTGAGTAACTTCACAGTAATGGGATGCTGAAAACACTAGGGTAGTTGTTGGTAAGGGCGTTTTTAAGTGGTGGTCACTAGTGCCTAAGAAGGTGGCTGGTGACCGATCCAGCTTGCTTCCACTGTTGGGGAATGTACGGAGGAGGTAGGATTTCTCTTTCATTTCTCAAGGGCTCCCAAACCAAAGGAAGGGTAGGTATAGTTCTCTCTGACACCAAAATGCAACCCAAGTTAAAGTTGGTTTTTAAGAGGAGGGCATTAAAAAGAGGCCTCTGTTTATGATGCAATAAAGACCCTGAGGGTTATGAAAACTCAGTGATGATTCAGATTTGAGAATGACAAACCTTTGGATTTTTTTTAAAAATTCATATAAAATAAAATATAACTAAGGAAATTTTAGCAGACACCCAGTGAGTGTCAGTATGCTGAAAACATGTGGGCACAGAAAGGCCATTCTCCATGTGGATCAGCAGATATCAGATACTGGTGTTGCCTCCTGCCTGGGCCCACTTTGTTTCCCATCTCTCGCTCTCCCACTTCTAGCGCTGTTTAGAGCAGGGCATGTCCGGTTGCCTGCCTCTGTCGGAGAAATCCTACTTGCTTTCTCCATCCTGGGAGACAGAATGGAGACTCCAGAGGGCTGGAATGCCATTCTCAAAAGTCCCTCCTGCCAATAACCAGCCTTATCTCTTGGAAAACACGAGAAAACAGAATTCTAAATTACCTTTTATTTTTTCTCTCTGACATGTTGCTTAATTGATTAAATACCAGTTAGTGATTTAACATTGTGGATCATGTCTCAGTTGCATATAAGCTTGATAATTGGCCTGATTTCTCTGCATTCCCATGTACAGCATCTGTTAATTACCCGCAACACCTCTACAGATTTATTAGAGTGTGTTAGCGATTTACTGCTGAACCACGGGCACCCTGTGGAAACACCCTAGATTCCCCTCCCTCCAATATCTCCCCTTCCAGCCACCTTCCCCACAAAACAACTGTCATGTGACAGTTTGTCTTTAATTGCAGAACTAAGCAACCGCCCCCTCCGCCTTGTTTATTCTTTCCAACTGGTTTCTCCTTGTTTTGGCTTTTTTTCAAGCTGCCTCTTTGGTAACTGGACTCTTCAGCAATAGAAAAATTAGCTGTCCGTTGCCTGGAAATTTCCCCGCTAATCTCATGTGGTGTCTTCCTCCAAGACCCGGCAGCCTTATTTAAGACAGAATCAGTCCCTCTTCCTTTTGGGTGGCATGGTCACAAAGAGAGGTGTTTATTGTCCCAGTGATCTCTAGGGACTGCCCTGTGACTGTCTGCTCTCCTGCTTCCCTGTCCTCCACAAGGATATAATTCCTTAGGTGCAGAGGTGTCCATTAGAATACTGCTAACAGCACAGAATTTTCTCCCATCCTGTGGCAGTTCAAATCTGTGAGCTAAGGAAAGACTTCTGAAGCCAGGCAGCAGGGCAGGTCCACTGAGTGGGCAGTGGTCATGCCCCCAATGAGTTGGTGGAATTGTTTACTTTTATTGTTTCTCATAGACTTATTATAAAGTAAACGTATCTTAAGTATTTTACTTTTAGTTAGAGGCGTTTAAAAGAAGAAAACAGAACAATGGAGGCCTTTCCCTGTTCTAGGTCAGTTTGAGAACGGTACATGCTCTGGGAACAGAGTGTATAAGGCGTCACAATTCCATAAAACACAGCAGGGTATAAATTAATGATATAACCAATTAACGTAAACAATTACAGCATTCTGATTTTAGGAACATTGGTAAGGATTTTATGTGTAATTTGGTACTTTTCACAATGGATTTTCTAACATACCATGGCAGCCAAATACGCTTGTCTTAGTATTATCCCCCTCTCCGTGAACAGAAGCTCAATGAAATTTCCTGCTTGATTTCATCCACTGATAACCCCAGTCCCTAGACATGGCAGGTCCTCAGACTACAGATCTGTAGTTAAAAAAGGAATAGCTGAGCCATCACTACCACAAAACTACAGCCCCGTGAACACAGTAACAGGCTATGAAAGAGAAGACCTCTCTGTTTATTTGATTCAGCGTCCTTTGAATGTTATGTCATGAATATATGAATGAATGTTTGGATAAATCATATCTAGACAACTACAAATCAGTTCAACACAGTGTCTAGCGTGAGAGCAAGAGCCTTTTACATGCAGGGCCAGCGAAATGGCTCAGTCTGTAAGCAAACATGAGGACACAGGTTCAGATCCCTATAAATAACTGCATAGCCGTGCACCTGTGGTCTGGAGAGGGAGAAGTGAAGACAGGAAGTTTCTAGAGCTTTATAGCAACCCAGTCTGAATCAGTGAGAGACCCTGTATCAAGAAAGTAAGATGAAGAACAAGAGAGAAAAACACCAACTTCAGTCTCTAGACACACACAGACACACACACACACACACACACACGTACATGTCGTACATACACTAAGGACTGGAGAGATGACTCAGAAGTTAAATAGCTGCTCTTCCAGAGGTCCTGAGTTCAATTTCCAGCAACCACATGGTGGCTCACAACCATCTATAATGAGATTTGGTGCCCTCTTATGACACGCAGGCATACATGGAGGCAGAATGTTGTATACACAATAAATAAATAAATCTTACAAAAATAAGCTGGGCAATGGTGGTGCACACCTTTAATCCCAGCACTCGGGAGGCAGAGACAGGCAAGAGCTAGTTCAGGACTGTAACACAAAGAAACCCTGTCTCGAAAAGAAAATAAAAATTAAAAAGTTGATTCGGCCATACATGCCACACATATACACTAAAGTATTTAAATGTCTTAACTCATTTCATCCTTAGTACCATAATGTTTCAGGAAGCAAACTGAACAAAATCGGTATATAGCAGTATTCTTAAAGCGACATTAGGAGCAATCTAAATACAGCCTCCTTAAAACCCCGTTGCTCACATCTCTGCTAGCAGCTGATGCCACTTCTGTGTGCCAGCTCTGTAGCAGCTAGTTCTCTGTAACTTTTCGGTGGCCCCGCCAGAGCAGACATTGTTAAACAGGACCTGCGACTACAGTGGGATCGACCAATTTATCACAGAGCCCTTCCGGTCACTGGCGAGCAAGGGTTTCTCCCAAGTCTGACACTAAAGCCGTCAGCCGCTCTTCCGACTCATCCCCCTCACAACATTCTTCTCGATTTTGGGTGGGCGCTTTAGGCTCTAAGTGTTGATAAGTGAGTTGTAATCTGCCAGAGACCGTGGGGGTTTGGCGCGATGACGGTGGCCGTGTTTCTGATGTTCACGCGCCCTGTGCTTTCAGGAACTCCGGAACGCTCAAAGCGAGCAGCTCATGGGCATCCGCCGCGAGGAGGAGATGGAGATGTCCGATGATGAGAACTGTGACAGCCCAACCAAAAAAATGAGAGTCGATGAATCAGGTAATGCTGGCAACTGCCAGGTCCCCCAGGAGGCGTCATAACGAGCCCCGAACCTTACGTGGGGAAGAAGCGTGAGGAAATGGCCACATAACTCACTTTTATTTGAGTTACACTAAACTTTCATCTTTTGAGTGACTACATTTTATTAATAGAACGTTAAACTCCTCCTTGGGAACACGATGATTTAAATTGCTCCAGTTGTTTCTCCATATGTAGATCTCAGGCCGTTATGCTTTCTTCAGGGATGGGTGCCTGTTTCCATAAAACCCCTTTTCCAGAGGGTGGCAGCCGCAGCTGATGCCGAATTACAGGTGAAACTCTTATCTCGGTCCATGTGCTTCTTGCTCAGGAATTGTTCAATCCCTAAAGAAGCTTGCTACGCTCCGAGCCAGCATGCTGGAAAATTAACTATTTCCCCCAATACAGTTCACCTAACCTTTCATCCAGATGGGGGCCACACTTGGTACTAAGTGAGGGACATCCACTCCTTGAGTTAAGAGTGGACCTCAAGGAAAGCCTTCTCTGTGTGCTCTGCCTTATCTAAGACCGATTCGCACTGTCTCCGAGAGTCACATGGGAGTCACACCTGTCTCCGGTTTCTAGCTCAAAGACTGTAGGCGACTGAAAGAGAGGACCTTGGCCAATGTGTTGGTAGAAGTATAGGGGTAAAAGCAAAGACCACCCCCCACCTTGCCCTCTGGAGTTTCCCTGGTAAGAAATGACGCTAGGCAGACTATATAGAAGAGATACGCTTATTTATGATGTGCATGACTAAACAAGTGTGAGCACTCGCCAGCCCAGTGCTACATAGTGCTTATATGCTATTTTCGCTATGGAGGGGAGAAGGTAAGACAATTCTGGGTAATCGTAAGTGATTTTTAGGAATACTCCACGAGCCTGGAGGATATGGGACATAGAACTTAGACAAAATCAGTTGGGTGTCAGAGCAGACAGTGGACAACCAGTGGTTCTCTGTGGATGTTAAGTAGCATCAAATGCAGTGTTGACAGACATCAGTCTCTCTCCCAACACTATCAGGACCCACTGAGACACACTTGCAGGACAGGGAAGTAGGATCTGGCATCTGTAATGAAAGATCTTTAGGGATGCCCACTAAATACTTTCTGACATTGCAGAGACATTGTCCTAGAAACTCTGGCTTCCCCCCAAGTCCCATCCTTGAAGTTTCTTTAGAAGCTTAGCATGCAAGCAAATACTGTCTCTCAGTGACTTTCCAGACCCATTTTCTACAAGCTTGCCCAATGTTTATGTCTCTCATTAGGTAGAAACATTTTTCTCAGGACTGTTCCACTCTGAGGCTTGGATCCGTTACTGGAGAATTCTGTCCTTGTGGGCACTTCTATACGTCTTCATATATGAAAAGAAGGGGTAGTCATGTGATTTTTCTGAAATTCCATGTGATCCTGCTATAAAATGTTTCTTTTCTACATAGTTTTATAATTTTGAAAGTGAAAGCTGAGTTCTTAAGATCCTTAACGTTAGGTGGAAAAGAACTGAGGGAGTCTGAAATTCCGAGTTGAACCTGTGCCTTTTTTGTATATGCAACATTTCTTTTTAAACAGCCCTCAGATTTCCTAGGGAGACATGCATGCGATTTCACAGTTTGCTTAGGATAGCCTGGCATCAGGATGAATAGACAGTAGGCTCCCCCGGTCAATCTGGCAAATCCCATCAGCAATCACACATCCACAGGACTTCCCTTTAGACATGCCCACAGAGGTGGCAAGGATCTGAGCCTTCTTCAGAGACCAACAGTCCCCCTGGAGGCCTACTGGAGAGCCATTCCCCAGACCTCTCTTGGTTTATGCACCAGGCATCCGATGAGATCATGAAGCACAGCCTACACCTTAAAGGTTTCCCCAGGCATGCTACTTGGTCAGCAGAATTAATGAGCAAATGCAGCGCACGCTGTCTGCCACGTACCGAGGGAAGAGACGAAAGGCCTGGAGTTCAAATGCCAGGCCCCAGCAGTTCAAAGTCCTTTTCGTGTTTCTTCAAATGAGCTGGGCCGGAGGACGTGGCATGTGGCTTCGGCACAGAGCACAGACTGATTAAAGAGAAGAGGGAGCAGCTGGCCATCTTTATTCCACGGGGCCCTGGAGATCCTGCCCACAAGCAGGCCGTTGTTCTCCTCTCAGCCCTGAGTACTCAGGGACATTGCCTAATGGCAAGAACTCCCGGCAGGTCTTTGGACTAAACCATGCTAATAATAACGACTTGAAGCAAAGTTGGAGGGACAGGGACAGAGAGTTCAGAGCCTAAAGGAGAACCTTTCCCCACCACTCATTCTTAGGTACACGTGTGACTGGCTGTCACCCACGTGGGTGCTGCTTCCCCAAAATGCCCTGCTCTGGTGAACTGATGGGAACTGCGAACAGCAAAGTGAGGTTCGCTCCCCTCCGCAGGAGCCATCTCTGGCCCAGCTCCTCCCCGCAGAAAGTTTCTCTCTTTTGCTTTGCCTCAAGTGTCCTAAGGAAATAGCCGACCCAGAAATTCTCAGAAATTCTGGGAAAGAACACCCTTTAGGGAACCTTCTGCCTGTGATCGGAGGACATGGTGAAGCCGTATTCCTCAGGGTGGTCTGGCTGGAGCTCCTAGTGCATGGCATATCCCTGCTAGGACAGAGATAACTGCAGCAGGCAGGAGATTGCCAGTGAGGCGGAGAGGACTGACGTTGGTTATGTATATAAGGGCTTGCACGATACCTTGGGTTTTATTTCTTAATAACCAAAGTATTTCAATGTGTCTCTTGCTTTTCTGGTTATAAAGATTTTTGCCATTCTATTTTTTACTCTTTTTCTGTGTAAAATGATTAACAGCATATCTTTGGCTAGAGTTCCCTGGTTCTGCTTTAATATACTTCTTGGCAGACCGTTCACACTCTGTCATTGGTCGGTCTTAAGAGGGAAAAGGCATTCATTGGAGCAAAGCTAAAAGAGTGATGGAAATGGAAATGGTTCTGCTAATAAACTGAAAACCATGGCAGGTTTCGCAAAGCATCCACTGATGAAAACCAGCCCCCTCCACTGGAGCCTAGAAAGCTTGGTTTTGATAAGAGTGCGAAAGGCTTAGTTTGCCTCCTGCTGGAATCAAGCCATGTCTAGTTAGTTAAACCCACGTCTAGTCCTCCGTCCACCCTGCTACCTTCCCTGGCTCTGTCCTTCCATCTTTTTCTCTCCGTGGAGGTGGGGGCAGCTGCGTACAAGGATGACAGGAGGGACGCTGCACCTGGGAGGCTTGGCGTGGAGGAACCAAATAAGTTTTAGAATTGTTCGAGTTCAACAATCCATTGTAGGCTGGGGGCTTTTGATCGTATGAATAAGGCCAAGCACAACTCGGTAGTGTTCTGCTTGTTGTCTCCATTGTTCTCCAGCACCTGGCCCCAGACCCGTCTCCAAACAAATATGTTGACCTTGACCCGCATCTTCCCCTCCATCCCATCACACCGCGAACATTTGCCCTGATTCGATTTAAAAGGCACATGTTAAGATGTATTTTCAGTGAGCATACTTGCCTTTGCCAAGACACTCATAACTGCGTTCGAAACTCGGTGTCACTGGCTGGATAGGCATCTTTGGCAAAGCACCATAGTGGCATGGTGAAGGCATTGTGCCTCCAAATAGAGAGAGTTAGACCTGATAACCCTGCCCTCCAGGGGATGCGACGGATGCCTTTCGAAGAAATAAAGCGCGGTATGTCAATTAAGACACCAGAGTGAACAATAGGTATGTCCTAAAGCCAGGAAGTTAAGTGTGGCATCACCCGTCCCTGTCTTAAGGCTATGCCGTCCATCCACTCTCCCATGCATGTTCAGAAATCACAAATTTTAGAAAAGAAGAATGAAAGCGCGCTTGCTTGTAACTGACAACCCTTCAAACATTCTACAGTATATAACAAATGCTTTGAGATTCTAACTGAACCTCACTGAAGCTCTGGGTTCTTGGTATGAATGTGTGTGTCCCTGTGTGCGTCTAGGCATACATAGAAATGTATAAGTCTGAAGACCTGGAGTCACTTCCTCCTCCCGCCTTGTCTCTTGCTATTTCTGTCACTATGCTGCATATTCCAGACCAGCCAGACCTCAAGCTTCCCGGTGCTTCTCCAGCCTTCACCGCCCACCTAATTAGGTATGACCTCATCTAGCTCCTCCCCCTACCCTTTTCTTTTTAAACTGGGTTCAGCTCTAGGGATCCAACATTAGGGTCTCAGGCTTGCACAGTAAGCGTTTCTGCCCACTGAGCCTCTCCCTATCCACAAACACTTTTTGAGCAACGAAGCTTTCTCTACGTTGTCAATTGTCCATAGAAATCCACAATACCATTTTGTTTTATTATTGTTGTCTTTCATTTCACCAAGAAGTTGAACAGTGATTTCCAGCCAAATTAGTGAGTCAATGTTAATTAGAATAGCAGTATTTGATCTGAATAGTTGTATCCATAGCAGGATGCCTTGGGTTTAAAATTATAAATATTAAGGTCGTCTTCTTCTGTCCCCTTGATTTCTTGAGTTCCAAGATTATCTCTGATTTTCTGTTACCAAATTCCCCTCATAATTAGATTCTGAAAGCCCAGTGGGGATGCCCCCATGGGGAGTCTGAGAAGAGGCTCACCACAGGCTCCACAACAGCCAGGCACAGGAGTTACTAAATACCAAACTAGAGTCCTCCAGCTGACTAAAAATGTCTGTGCCAAAGGCAGCTTGCCTAAGGGTCTCTTGAGAGACAGAGAGGGGGAGAGAGGGAGAGAGGGAGAGAGAGAGAGAGAGAGAGAGAGAGAGAGAGAGAGAGAGAGAGAG
>JABTXL010000002.1:34275753-34294096 GCA_025134845.1 Neodon shergylaensis | reverse complement strand
AGAGAGAGAGAGAGAGAGAGAGAGAGAGAGAGAGAGAGAGAGAGAGAAGGCCTGAACTGTGCTCTGGGGCAGCTATCCACAGCGGTTTAGCAGCTGACAGAACAAGAGGTGTCTGCTGTGTAAAGTGGGGGCTCAGTTGGTAACTGCATGCCAGGGCCCATGCTCCCCAAGGCAGGGACAGCACTGAGTAGAAGCCTAGGCTAGGACAAGCTGCTTTCTCATATCCCGACAGCCTCAGACATCTCCTAAGAGCAGTAGCATCTAGGAAGGACCCCGGAACCAAAGACAAGCCCTCGCTTTTCGGCCTCAGCTGTGTGTCTTCTGGGAATCTAGGGCCGACCAGGGAAGAGTTTTACTTTGTTTTTATACACTGTGCAAATCTTACCAACGGACTTCAAATAAATGTTGGTTTGGGGTCGATTTTTCAGTTCCCCGATTTTATATACAGTTACAATTCCCTGCCATAATAGACAGACTTCTTTAAAAAATATAAAAACCATTTGTCCTTGAAAATTGATTTCCCTGTTAAATACTTGGAGACAGATGCTATTAAATGGACCCTGTAGATGAAGAGCCCTTTCTGAAGGAAGCCCTCCTGCTGCCCAGACAGTCCCTATGTATCTGGATTATACATTCTTTTTTTTTTTTTTTTTTTTTTTTTGGTTTTTCAAGACAGGTTTCTCTGTAGCTTTGGTGCCTGGCCCGGAACTAGCTCTGTAGACCAGGCTGGCCTCGAACTCTGGATTATACATTATTCTTGATTCTACCGTAAACGTATGCCCTCACTGTTCTGCGGAACCCAGCAATAATACCACAGTTGACTCCTGACTTCCCTCATAATGAGCAAACTTTCCGTAATCGACTACTTCCGGTAAAATGTCCCTGTGTTTTTGAGATCGCCTGTGTCGAGGTGATCATCTAGGGGTCTCCCCAAGACTCCGCTGCTTTGCTGCCCTTCCTTAAAAACTCAGTGGAGCCCTGGTTAGGGTCCGACACCTATGCTCTGCCTGGAGCCAGGAAGGCTCCCTCTATGGGATGGATGGCTTCCCCTATGCCACCCCCAGGTGCATGTACAAAACGCACAGGGGCTCTGCAAGGCTGAGAGTGACACCTTCTGGACCTTGCAGAAGGCTTGGGCTGCAGTCTACCTACCAGGCGGAAGAAGGGAGTGAGGATCTCTAAATCATTGTCTGAAAGGGAGAGCCAAGGAGGGCTTGACTGTGAAGGATTCAGACAATGGGGGCGGGGGTGTCTCAGTCTCACCTCTTGCATACAGCCCACAGTACCCCAATATTTTTCGGCTCCCTGTGGCTGGGGGCATCTCGCTGTGTTAAGGCTCACTGAGACTCCCCAGTTTCCTTAGCAGGCTCAAAGGACACCGAGGGAATATTTATGTAATAAGATGCGAAGTTGCTATGGCAAATACTATAGCAACCTAACACCTCCTGGAGCCAGGCAGGGGCCTGTAACAGCAGTCTAAATTTACATTTACTGGAGTGTCACTTTATCGACACTCTTAGCATCTCATCCTGACAGGATGTTAAAATATGTTTTTCGGCTCGAGTTGGAGCAAAATTAGCACAGTGTTGTTGGAGTTTAAGGGTAGTCTTCACGACTTCTGGAAAAAGCTAGCAGACTAATCCTGGAAGGGGTTAGATGGCAGGCTCCAGGTGAGTTTGTAGGTGTCTGTTGTTTTGCTAAGCATGGGGCTCCATCACCTTGCCTTAACTGGTTTCCGCCTTTACTCTGCAAGCGATACAGAGGCATGCCCGACCATGAAAAGGGAACTTGTTCTCAATGCTGCTGTGTGCTGTCAAGGGCTTGCTCGCCTGTGATTTCAGTAGATGATCACAGAAAACACTTTCAGCATGTTAGCTCACTGCCCTCCCCTTGAAAGGCAGCTAGCATGGTTTCAGAGCAAACCTACTTCTCATATAAAAACAAAATACAACCTCTGAAGGAAGGAAGTACCTAAGGATGGTGAATGTAGCAGAAAATATGGCTGTTGCAGTGCTAGAGGGAAAGTTTAGATTTCTCATCTTTTGCCCTTCTGTGTAGCAGAACTATCTATTTCAATGTATTTTGTAAAGCTCAATAGAGGGAATTTTACATTATTTGGTTTTAGACAGGCCTGCTTATACAACACATTTTTAAAAGCCTTCTGCTATGTTAATGACTTAAATGCAAGTCTGTGTTCCCTGTTGGCTCGTGGCTTTTTCTCACAAATCACTGGGAGCTGAGGCTACCATGAGTGCACACCTGAGCTTCTCGAGGCCTAATTACAGAGACAGCCCTCCAAGACCATGTTTCAGCTCCATTAAATGTGAGCATGGCTGAGAAGCCCTAGGTATGGAGACCAGTTACTAATGAAAAGTTCTTACCCATTGATTTTCTTCCATGTCTCTCCGTCTCAAGTTTTAAAGTGTGCCTCCAAGGCTGTCAAAGTGGGACACTGGCCAAGAGAATCAATATCAAACCATATTACAACATAGCTGTTGCTAACATCTTAGCACCATGATATACTGCTGATGGGCTTCGATGTCCTTATCCTCATGTTTTTATATCTCATTGTTCATCTAAGCACACTTGGTGGCGTCAAGCTATTAGACCCTGGCGAGACATCATCCTGATCAGATAGCCAAACACTAATGGAAAAGGAGACCTTGGCCAGACATCATCCCGATCAGATAGCCATACACTAATGGAAAAGGAGACCCTGGCCAGACATCATCCCGATTAGGTAGCCACACACTAACGGAAAAGGAACCTGAAAAATGTCATTGTTTCCTCTCTTATTTTCAGAAATTCCACTTTCCATTGCATGTTTATCTTGTAATTAGAAGTCCTGGGAATTGATGCTTAAAGCAGCCTGCGAGTTGTTATCATATTATGTTTTCCTGTGGCTCCGAGATGCTTCTCTTGTGCCGACTGAGTAGTTTAGTTTTGAGACTTGGAATAGACAATGTGTTCAGAACTGGGGCATCCTGGTTTCAGGACACAATGTGTAAAGTCTCCTGAGAAGTTTTTAAGGAAGAAATTTTTTTATTTAAACTCTAACCACTAGCAGGGGAGCAGAGAGAATCTTCTCTGGGGCCACAGTTGCTAACATGTTAACTGCAGTGTTTCAGACTGGACAATGCATGTTCCACGGTGAGTCCTTCCTGATTCTACAGCTTCTGGGTTTACACTTGGGGCATGTGGCCATTGCATCTCGAAGCAGTTATATACATTTTCATTTCCCAGCATTACTTTCGAAATGTTTAAATATCTCACTGTACTATTAGGTACACACTGCAGTAGAGTATTGTTTAGTGATACATCTCATCAGATTTGGAAAAAGAATCATGTTTTAGAGATTTTTAAATGCCACAATCCAAGGTTCTCAGTGTGGTTGCTAAGTGATAAAAGCATTTATGAAATTACATATGTGACTAATCCCAAATGTGTTCTTACATAAGTGTACATGCAAAATTTATATGTTAGGAGGAGAGCTATATGGAAATAAGTAAAAATATTTAGAGTGTGTCTGAAAAAGATGATAATTTGATTTTTTATTATAAATGATTTTTATTTTTCCTTCTTTGTGTATTTCCAAAATGCCTACAGTTGTAGAGATGCGTGTATGTGTAATGAACACGAGGAACATTAAGTTTAAAATTCTGTACCAATAAAAGTTAGCCAGACATCACATCTGGCTGGGTGTGAGGGTATAGCTTGCAGATGATGAGAAAAAGCTTCCAAGTTCTCTTAAAAAAAATACTGTGAATAATATAGTTGCTATGAAAAGGTGAACATGATAAAAGATGATGGAACACATATTAATTTCAGCAGCCTTAAAGTCCAAGCCCCCCTCTCTGCTAACACTGTTCAGGCAGACACCAAACCTGTAGCAAGAATGATTCCTGCAATAGTAAGTCAGCTAGGTGCTGACAGTGTAAGGAACTTCAGGATGTTAGCCGAACAGGTCCCGCAAGTGTTGCATAGTAAAGGTGCACCCAGGAAACTGCTTTTAAGTCAACTCCAACAAAAATAAATATTCAGAAAACTTGCACAGTCTGTCTTCTGGTTGAAAGATATTTCCTTAAAGAGCACCTGCTATATAGCTATAGACAGAAAGAAGAAACAGTTTGAAGAAGTGTCAGGATGTGAGTGGATGAACCATGCACACAGTTGCAGCCAGTGTCCTCTGTTACCCAACTCTCCAAAGTGATAAAGAGAAAAATAAGGATCCTTCTCTCTGAACATGAGCACACAGTAAATGATTGATCTAAGCTGCAATATCAGCTCTTTGACTTCCCATGGGATTCCCTATTTTCTTTGCACCCCCAGGGCCAGCGAGAGCCCACAAGACTATCAGTGTATTGGCTCAACATCTAATTTCAGGACTTATTGAAGTGCCTCTCCCTGTTTCCCTGTTCCCAGGGCTTTTCTTTATAAGATATGCCTCTAAATACATCTTTGAAATAGAAGTCTGAGGGAGAGCATACAGGACAATATCAATCTCACCGCACTTCCCACACCCAGGGAAGGTTGGCTCTGGAAGAGACACTACAAGCAATATGTTTTCTTTCCTCAATATTCTGAATTCAATAAGGACCAAAATTGAGTTTTTGTACCTCCAGTAATAAGTGGAATTGCTTAATAAATATAAAAAGTCAATAGTGGACCTTCTTGAGTTATTGTAATTATAAGTTGTAAGGCTCAATCTGTATTATATTTGGCTAGTCTTTTGGGGACAGGATGAGAACTTTTATCGGTTTCTATTTTTATCTTCATACCAGATTCTTCTAGTACAGTTTGCGTAATTCCTAAAACCATCCCTTTCCCTGGCCTTAGCTCTTGGCCTCTGTGATTATCTGAAGCATTGTCACAATACAAAGCAGTGACAAAATTGAACAACATCCACTGGATCATTACAGTGTGTCAGGGACCATGGCTTTTGTCTGGAAGTGCCAGATTAAAGGGGAAATTACTAAAGTCATGTAAGACTAATTAAGACTCGGTCCCTGAAGTGAAAGCATTGCTCATACATTCTAGGAAGCCTCACAGCCCGTTACAGTCCTCCTTTGCCTAGGATAGCCTTTGACTAGGATAGCCTTTGCCTAGGCTAGCCTTCATTTGCTGTGCACTCAGTTACTTCCCGAAGCCAGCAGGGAACCCTTGCTATAAAGAATGGCGAGAGATGAGAGACTCTGAAAAAGACTGTTCATCTCAGCTCTGTGAGCCTGAGAGAAATTTTTGTGTGCTTTAAGCCAATAGGGTGAGCGCGTCTGAGGTGTGAGAGTCTCTCGCCCCGTGCTCCACATAGGGCCCTTTCCCCTGCAGAATTCCCAGCATTGCACATGGTAGGCAGATGGGGGATCTTTGGATAGACCAGAAGCTACTGCTAGGAAGAACTTATTTCACATCACTTGAGGGATATTTTTGTTCTTCATTTGGAGCCAAACATGAAAACAAAGATCATAATTTCTCTATACTTCACAATGTTTTCACATTTTTCAGATAAGGACCCTGAGATATTTGTCCGAAGTCTGAGACTTGGTTTCAAGCTTCAAAGTCCCCTCCCCCAACTCTGTGTCTGTATATGTGTGCATGTGGGAAGCCAGAGGACAGCCTTGGTTATTGTTTCGCGGGCACCTTTTAGGTTTGCTGGCCCATCCTCTCATCTGCTGGCCTAAAACTCACCCAGTAGGCTGGGCTGGTTGGCCAGCTGGTGGGATCCAAACATCCAACTGTCTCTATCTCCCACAGGGCAGCAGGGGGCTCAAGTCTGTGCTGTGATACCTGGCTTGATTTCTTTAACATAGGTTCTGGGAGATCCAACTCAGGGCCTCAGGCTTACCAGGCAAGCACTTTACCGACTGAAGTTCATCCTGTCCCCTCACCTTGTCTTTCTCAAGTCTACTGGTGCCTCCCTCCTTCATGAAGCCCATGTCCACTGGGCTCCAGTATTGGTAGGAACAGCAGTATGGAGGTACAGAGAAGTTTGCAGTTCCTCTCACAGCCGCTGCTCCTTAGAGACACTAGCTGGTCCCCCAGGCTACTTCCCTCTTCCCTGTGGGACTGGGCTTTCCTTGTTGTGTATCGAAGACTTGTGTATAACTCTTTAGGGCAGAAAGAATGAGACACCCTTTCAGGGTATTAAACCATGGGGAAATATGGATAAGTAAAAGACAAAGTTAAGAGAAAGAATGGTATCGTTTGAAATTAGAACAAGGTTGAAATTACTGCAGATGAAAAATATATCTTTATTTTATTATTATTTTGTTAGTGAAAGTTGTTAGGTTCTATTGGGGGAGGCCACTCAATCATTTCCTGGCCACCCAGCCTTCCGAAATAATCATACAGAAACTATCTTATTTAAATCACTGCTTGACCAATCACTTAAGCATATTGCTAGCTAGCTCTTACATCTAGAATTAACCCATTTCCATTATTTTATATTTTACCACAAGGCTCGTGGCCTACCAGCAAGGTTCCAATGCTTATGTCCTCAGTAGAGGCTACATGGCATCTCTCTTGACTCTGCCTTCTTTCTCCCAGCATTCAGTTTAGTTCCCCACCCCCCCCCCAGCTTTATTTTGCCCTATCACAGGCCAAGCCAGCTTCTTTATTCATTAACCAATGAAAGCAACACATACACAGAAGGACTTCCCACCTCAAAGTCCTGGGGACTTTTTAATAGAAATTAATATTTTAACTAGACGTTTTTTCCAACCCCTGCTATATAACATTTAGGCTCCTAAGGAATATTATAACTGATGCCAGATCATCAGCCCTGTGTTAACAAAGCACTTTATAGAAAATTCTCCACAGCACTTTTTCTCTGGAGCTCAATAAGAAGCGAGTAACAAGAGAACTGCCTCCTCCGAGGAATTCTTTTAACCTTTCAGAAACAAAATATTTCATGCTAATTTCTGCTTAATTAGAAGGAAGTCATTTTTTAAAAAAAAAATATCATTGATGATGGGCTTGAAGCCTGTTTCATCCCTGACCCCTTTAATTTAATCAAGGTCACCTAATAAACTTGCCCAAACAGCTCTATTTCTCAATTAGAAAAAAAGGTAGTGCCATTTAAGAGCATTCAGTGTGTGATTAATAGCCCTGAACTGGGGACTCAGCATATGCGGGGCCTTTGTGAGGAGCCGCTGGTGAGAATAAAACCTTGGTACCTGGAAATCATACTCATCAGAAACTCAAAACAAATCACCTTAATGAGCAAAGCAAAAACCTGGCTGAGCGAAGACGTGAGGAAGGTTATCCTACCCAATATAGAAAAGGTTCTAATGTCTGAACTTCTCTCCCCATTGGAGGGGGCGGGAACTGCTATAATTTAGCCATGCAAGCCGGGCGGTGGTGGCGCACGCCTTTAATCCCAGCACTCGGGAGGCAGAGGCTGGTGGATCTCTGTGAGTTCGAGACCAGCCTGGTCTACAGAGCGCTAGTTCCAGGACAGGCTCCAAAAAAACCACAGAGAAACCCTGTCTCGAAAAAAACCAAAAAAAAAAAAAAAATTTAGCCATGCAGACAGTTTATAAAACACATGCTGCTTTTTCCTGCCCAGGGCTCGGAAAAGATGGACTCTAAGTTGCGCGAATCGGGCTTCTGGAGAACTCCAGTATAGAAGTAAGTGTGTTGTTAGAAGAGTGGAACCAGAGCCATCTGTGTGGATGAAATGCCCGGCATTTTCTGAGAAGCTGCCCTGGGCCTCCCCCTGAGCTGAAAGATGGCCAGCCGCCTCCAGGAGCTGTTTTGAAGAGAAGGTTATTTAGGTGTGAAAACAGTAGAACCGTGGAGAAAGGAACCTGTGAGGCTGAGCACTGGCCTCCCCAGTGAAGTGCTGACCAGCGTGGAGAAATAACCGAGCCAGACCAAGCCAGACTCCTAGATGCAGCTTAGTGTTGTTTCTGGGACAACTTGCCCGACGGTGTCCCCTCTCCAGCCACCAGCTTTCTTAGAGGCAGCGTGTGCTCATGCTTAGTCTCCTCAATAAGGTTATGGGGAAGAATCGATGAAAGGATTTATGGCAAGTTGAAAATACCTCGCTCTTCAGTGGAGAGCAACAGTGGAAGGTACACACAGATGGTATGAGTGAGCGTCCCGTTCTGAGCTGCTCAGAAGGATCACCTGGGGACCTGCACAGGTACCCGTGCCCTGGGATAATGCCCAGTCATCTGCTTCCAAAACACTCCCCAGGTGATTCTGAGGTACAGAGGGTGGCGAGAGGGCCTAGAACATGAGGGTCGGTGGTTCTTCGTGATAGGAGGGAAGGAAGAAGAGACAAGACAAGGTAACAATATGAGAGAGACTAAAACCAAGGTCAGTGGTCAACGTGTGATGAACAGGAAGTGACTGGGCTAAAGGAAAGAGAACGGAGAGGAAGTCGTGTTATTTTAGCCTGCAAGGCCCTGGTGAAGAAATTGCCTGCAGCAGGCACAGTGAGTATACACTGATTAGCGTAGGAAGGGTCGCTTGAAGAGGGAAGCGGGACGGGCTGGTTCAGAAAGGCCTGGTCCAGCCAGGGCCAGAGTTCCTGCTGCACAGCCAAGACCATTCTCCCGTGTTGGTGGTCAGAGAGGAAGCAGGTTTGTCAGGCAGTTTCTGGGGAGTCACGTCTTTGTAGCCTGTAACCGACCCGGGCAGGAGCCAGGCCAAAGGCTGAGGTTCAAGGGTGATTAGTTCTAAAAGTTCAACCTGACCTCTGTGAGAACCACGAGGCAGCCACGGTGGGAAAGATAGCGGCTAAGAAGAGTATTACAGGACAGCGTGTGGGGTTGGAAGAATGGAGGCAGCCTGGAGGATTCGTGGAAGTGCCCAGTCACAGTCTCAGGGGAGGCAGTAAACAGCGTCCAGAGTAGAGCAGGAAAGGGGTTGACGAAATGTAGGAGCATTTCAGACTGCAGAGATGCCTAGAAGGCCATGCCCAGGGACTAAAGCTGGGACAAGGCTCTTAGATGCCGAAACCTAGTGAAAGACTGGCAGAGCCATCTGTAGGTCACATTAAGGTCTGCTCCTCCAACCCTGCTACACCGGGTGACAGACAGCTCCCCGCAGAGGAGGAGACTGAGAGGCGGCTCTGAAGCAAGTTGAGGTGAGATTGCATGTGGAGAGTGGAGTTCCCTTCTCAAAGTGTGGGTGCAGCTGGATTGGGTTGAGTCAGAGAGATCAGGTTCAGAAAGCAGAGCTTAAGAAACGGCACTGAGGGCTGGTGGGCTGCCCAGGGCAGGATGTGTGTGCTCCTTAGGAAATGGTATCAACATCATTATTATTATTACTATATTATTATTATCATCATTATTTACGTGTGTGTGTGTAACGCATGCATCAGGAAAGGAAAAATAATGCCTTTTAGAGGGAAAAAGTCATGAGGAACGTTCAGTGACCATCTGCTAAGGGAGGCTGCTGTGGGTTGGAGGAGCGACGGCTTCTATCCATGCCCAGCAGACTGTAGGAAAGCCTGTCCCTTCTTCTACTGGCCTTGCCCATCTATCTGCCTAGGCCAGTGATCTCATCCTTCCTAACGTTGTGATCATTTAATATGGTTCCTCATGCTGTGGTGACCCCCCCCCACAGTAAAATTATCTTCATTGCTACTTTATAACTGTAATTTTGCCACTGTTGTGGATTGTAATGCAAATATTTTGGAGAGAGAGGTTTGTCAAGGAGGTCACGACCCGCGAGCTGAGAGCCTCTGGCCATGGCAACCCCTGGAAGCCACTGAGTCCTTAAGTTTCTACTCTGCACTATTTTCTCCTGCGTCACTTCCGCTTCCTCCCCAGCACTCTCAAGCAACAACCTCCCCACTGCCCCCTCACGCACATGCGCGCACTCACACACACGTGTCACCACCCACTGTGGAAAGAGCCGAGCTCACTGACTTCTCCTCGGGCTCTCCTTCATGCTAGCCTCTGAGGTAAGATGGATTAGGGTGAGTGCCCCACGCCCTTGGGCAACCCGGTCTAGGCTTAGTCCAGAGTGGCACTCAGCTGGGTTTCCTGTCACCCCTTCTCTTGCTCTGAGGACTCCAAAGTTTGCTTGGACCTGAGAACATACAGGTCAGGGTTGGTGACAGTGGACTTTGCCTGCTGTTGGAAGTCAGCACGGCCTGTTCCCTTTTGCTTATTTTCCTCTGAGGAAAAAGGGGTAAGTGAGGTAGTGGAGGGTAACAGTGTAATTGGAAGAGTGGTAAAAGCTGACAACAGGCCGAGCCGCAGCAGTGTCAGTAGCCCAGCCACACCACACGGGCCTTTCCCAGTTGCAGGCGTCTTCATTAGGAAGAGCCAAGATGGGGGAGGGACAGAGGACTTCTTTCCTGAGTCACCTGCTGCCGCTTGCACCTCCAGGCTCACATTTAAGCCGCCATAATGCCAGGCTCTGTTTACCTGCACTCCTCAAATTACCCTTATTCCGCCGGCCTCACACAAAGATGGAAATACACGCTGCCTTGTGCGTCTGTTTAGCGCTCCCTAATAATAGCTAATGTGCAGACGATAATGCGCACTGCAAACATAAAATGTTATGTCAATGCTAAGTCGTAATAATAATAATCCTGCAAAAGCGTAGCATAAGGAATTTCCGTGAGCAATTTGAGGACGATTGCTGCTTCAGTGGGAATACAGGTGTTATTGAGCAGACCAATTGTACTCTGCTGCCTCCGTTAAGAGGCTCAGTAGCAAAAAGATTGGGTTTCTTTTGTGCAGATATCTCACTATGCCCCCAGCTCTGTGCCTGGCCACCAGGAGGCATGGGCAGAGACAACGACCCCAGAGCCCAGGCCTTCATTGAGGTGTTCGGTGTTTTTCTCTGGTCCTCATCTGCCACCAACAATAGACCAGGGAACAGACCTTTGGGAGCTCAGAGCTTCTGGAAGAGCATCTTCTGCCCCCTCTTCTCTCACTGGAGGCACAGACAGAGGCAGCAGATGGGTGAGTTCCAGTGAACAGGCAATGTTTATCACCTTCTGGTTACTTAAGGAGCCAGGATTCAGCACTGGTCTCTGGAGTTGGCACAATTAAGGGAGCCGCATTAACAACTTAGACTCCATGAGCTCAGAGACCAGTGAGAATCCCTGAGCGATCCTAGAGGACAGGGATCTCCACGTGATCTGTGTCAGGGCTCAGGATTGCAGAGGGATGAGATCAATTTCTCCATGGGTCAACCCCAGATTTCTCCTGTGGAAAATAGGTTTATTTTAGACCGGGGTCATCCCCTCTGCTTTTGTAGCCGAGCCTCTGCAGCTGAACTCTCCCCAAACAGCCAGAATGGACTACTTGATCTCCACAGCAAACAACCCACTTCAGTCCGGACTCCCACCCCACCCCTTTCTCAGACTGCAGCACGTAGCTGGCTCTGGCCACAGTCTGTACCGTTAACCAGCTGTGTCACCTCAGGGTCACTTAGTTCCATCACCTGTAAAATAGACTCGATAAACATATCCACTGTATCACACTCTTGTGAGGGTGGGAGGGGGTGAAGGCTGTGCAGATGCTGTGTTCAATTTTCATGTTTGGCTTCGGATTTGGGTGGGGTGGTTTTTTTCTTCTGATAGTGTAGTGGTGGTGGCTGCATTGGCAGTTCTGAACATAGGGCCTCATGAAGAGAAGGCAAGTGTTCTACCACCAAGGACCCAGTCCTGAAAGTTGTACTTACCACTCTGACTGTAGCTACTGCAGTTATATGGGGAAGGTGTGGCAGGAAAACAGAATGGTGACCCTAGCTTTTGTCCAAGTGTCCCCTCCCCCCCAACTGCTAGAGAGGAGCTGAGGGTGTTGGGTAGGGAGGGCTGAGCTTTCACAGGTGTGAAAGGGGCAGGGGACATGGGAATTAACCAAGGAATACAACCAGAGTGGCTGGCCAGGGATGTGATTCCTTCCGAAGGAGCCAAACAGAATAACCCAGGCTAGCTCGGGAAATGGAGTGGGAAGAGCAGGAGCTTCCAGATGTGGTCTCAGCACCAGTCCGTTAGCACCACCCGGCAACCTGGTATGTCCAACCTTCGAGCCAGGCTACACCAAACTCCAGGCCTGGCAGAGGACCTAAAAATAGGTGTTTCAATCAGCCTACCAGGAAATTCTAATAGGAACTAATATTTGAAGAGCATCAGGTTAATGTAACCCTGGAGGCCTTATAAGGTCCTGATTTCCATGGCTTACAAAAGTAAAGGGGGGGGGGATTTTTTTTTATCACAACGATCTCAGAGGCACGAAGAGCATTAGAAACTGTACAGAAGGCATGGAGGGTCCTGGCTTGCATTCTGCTGCTAAGAACCAATCCAGTGTACACTTCCTGCTGTGATCAGCTCTTGCCTTAAGCATGACTTTTTGGGTGCACAGCATTATGGTCTCTGCCATAGTCCAGTGAATGGGGACCTTGGCTACCCCACAAGAGATTTACACAGAGCAGCAGATAGACCTATAAAAGAGACCCCAGGTCACCGAGTCTTAGCTACAGCCCTTTCTTAAGACATCAGAAGGCAAAGTTGTGACAGAGAGGGAGGCCCTGAAGGCTCTGAGATATTGTAGGATTATCTTCCCAGGCCTTCAGCCTACCCTTACCCCCTTGTATATAAGGACAATCGCCTACCTGGACAGCAGCCAGTGAAGTCCTGAGGAAAAGCCTGTCTTTGTACATGGGAAAGAAATACACAGTTTAACCACATCCTCCCAGCATCCCAGGAGTACAACTGGCAAAGTCGAGAGAGAATGTTAAACACATCATTCCCCAAAGACACAAAGACGAACAGTTCCAGAGAAATGCAAATATTGCTAGCAACAATATGTTAAAGCATTTTATTATTTAGTTACATCTTGCCCGAGCATGAAAAAGATATTAACACACTGTCAGCTTACTGGGACATAACCCAAAATAACTTACATTTTTCATATATTGCTAATTATTTTTCTGAGGCTGGCTCAGGCTGGTAAGAGAGAGATTTCAAGGCTTTCACCAGATTATTTACTTAAAGAAGCTAAGCATGCCATTATCGGTTCCCATGGAAACCCAGTAAGTAATACAGGCAATGGAGGAGGAGGTCACTTTGACCATAATTAATATAGAAAATAATGGTTTATATAGAATCTGGTAAAGGATACAATGAGATGCCGTGTAATACCTTAAAGCCTTTTCCTTAGCAATGCACTGTAATCTCTACATCAGTTCTTACACTCCAGTGTCACTTCACAAGTTTTCCTAGTTCAGCGCTCATCTTCCAAATGCAATGCAGTTTTGCTTGGTGGGATTTGCCCAATGTTTTTAACTGCTCTTTTGCTTCAGACAGTCCCAGTGTCTAGAATTTTCTAAAGTACTCAGCAAGTAAGAAGACACGCGTGTATCTGTCAGCTTTACCCTTCTTAAATTGTATATAATATGGCTCCTTGCCTTGATTTCTCAATAAATAGAGGGTTTGAGGGCTAACTGGTAATAATCCAGGTCCCACTAGATTCGGTGGTACCTTTAAAGTTGCCAGCGGTTGGTTTGGTTGTGTTCAGTATAGTTTACGAGCCGGGTATTGCGTCAGATTCGCTTTAATGCTGAAATTTGGTAACCCGCATGGATGGCTCTTCCTACAGATCTCCAGTGTTTTGGAACACAGCACATTGTATGGATGTTTTGATTCAGAGGTAGATAGTCATTCATTTTAATCCTTACCCTTATTTGAATAGTGGATTTCTTGCACAGTCTCTTAAGGTGGCTTTTACTGTAGAACCTTGGTGACACATTTACTAAGACTTTAATTTAGTGCAGTGTCCCAGAAAAAAAAAATTAAAGCAGAAAAGAAGAAAAATGAGTTGACCTTTCAAGTTTCTGGGTTTCTAACACATCAAAATTGACAGGCATTATTGGGATTTTGTTTCTCTCCGAGTTCTAGTCCAAGGAACACAACACAGCCTCTGCCAGGCGCCCTTGTCAAAGGGGTTACACGTCTGGGGCCACCGCAGGACTCTGAATAACGTTTTCTGACAGGAAATAGGTTACCTAAAGTTAAGTGGAGTCAATGCCCAATTTCTCACCCTTTAGGAAATAACTACTTTGCCACCACGGGTATGACCAAGTTTGTTTTTTTGTAAATATTAAGCCTGAAATTGTTTAATCAGGAAGATAAATCAGTTACGTGCCCTAATTATAAAGAAGGTGACGGGGTTGGTGATGGTATTATTGATTTATTGTGGGGTGGGGAAAGGTATAGCTGTTTCTTTTCCTGCTCTCTCTTTTCAAACGCAATGATCTTGCATTCCTGTCCCAGGAGTGCACCCAACACCATAGTCTGCTTGCCAGGCACAATGGTCATGACTTAACCAAGAATGAGGACTCTCAGCTGGACCACTCCATAGGCTTATAGGACAAACCCTAAAATAATGGGTGGAACTTTTCCTGTATGTATTTATGTTCAGATAATTTATTAAAATAATGCTGCTGGCACATGCTTTATAGCTGCTTGCATTTTGCTACACAGATTTCAAGATATCTTGCAGACTCTGCAATTCATTTGGAAAACGTAATTTTCATCCCTGCATACTAATCGATTTCTTCACAAACACCTGCTATCAGTTATGATAATAAAAATGCCACCCTGAATTGAAAAGGGGCCAAATAGAGCTTCCCAAGGAAATGACTTAAGTGTCTTTGAATGCCACTAAATGTGCTTGTGTAGTGCCAACACTTTTTTCATCGTTTGCCTCCTCGGTGGTTCTGCCCCGTAGCAGCATCCGTCGTCCCGATGAGGCTCAATGCCCTTGCCTTTGGAGCAGTGAACTGGCTGCTCAGGGCACCCTGGTGTCTCAGGGTGTGGGCGCGATCTGAGATTCGACTGCACAATGTTAGAAAGCACTAACCCAGGCTCCTGGGTTAGTTTCTGATTTCATACATCTGTGGAAAAGTGTAAAAGCACCTGCTCCTGGGCTTTACACACCCAGATACGCCAAACCGAGTTCCCTTTATTCCTTCTCTTCAGCCTCCAGTTCATACCATGCACCATCGCCGGACTAATCCCCCTAAATCACCAATCTCATCTCATCCTTCCATTACCCCAAACACCTTCGGCGCATCTCACCCCCTCGGGTCTCAATGCTCCCATTCCCTCACAGGCTCCACCTCTTGCCCACTGCTTCTAGGCAGACATTTGTAAGCGAGTGTCTCTCGTGGTCACTCCCGGGCCTTTGCTTATGGTCTTGCTCCCGAGTGATCCTTCCCCGCTTCTAGGGTTTTCATCTTCCAAAACACACTTTTCTAGCAATCTGTTGTCTTCTTCATTTGTCCAACCCTTCCAGGATGGATTCCCATGTCATATTCCTTGATACTAAGTTGCTTATTTATTCATTCAACCAAAATTTATTGAGTACCTATTTTATGCAAAACATCATTCTACCCCTTTCGCCCTTTGAATACATTAGTTTCTTTTCAGTGTGCCGGTATTTATTTATTTATTTATTTATTTGGTCGTTTTGAGACAGGGTTTCTCTGTGTAGCTTTGGAGCCTGTCCTAGAACTCACTCTGTAGATCAGACTGGCCTTGAACTCACAGAGATCCTTCTGTCTCTGCCTCCCAAGTGCTTGGATTAAAGGCATGTGCCACCATCACCTGGCTTTGTATTTCAATAGACGTGTGAAAAGTGATCTATTCTGTGTTCTCTTTTGTGATCTAAGGTGCCCAGACAGACTTGGGCATAAGGAAGTATGCAGTAAATGCTTGTTGACTAATTGATCCCTAATGGCTTTATACTGGGAGTTCCTGGTTAATTGCATGTTCTGTTTGATTAGTATTTCAGTGTGAACTATATATATAGATTATTGTTTTTTGCTAAGTGGAATACTGTATAACACTTAACTGTAAAGCTATTAACATGGTTTGATGTTAGCTCTTTGGGAAGGGAATTTGCTAGGCCCTCTGTGTTGCCTGAGTAAAGCCCTGTGTTTATCAACTGTGCTGTGAAGCCTACAGGTGGCTAGCTGACCTCATTCTGGCCCTAGGTCATGGCAAATGGTAGGTGGAACATGGACTGAACTCAGGGGGCTCTGTACCGTTACATACCATAAGTCAAATCCATGGAGACACTTCTAGCAGCAAGCCTTGCAAGTGTTACTTTACTATTCTCTTCCTGTTCAAAGTAAACTGTGGCTTTTCCATAAGGGAAGAGAAACAGTAGGCTGCTGCATGGAGAGTATGTGGGAGACGCTGTTTTTGAACAGTTGTTAAGGATTGAACTTATGAACCGACAGAGCAGTGACAGAGCAAGGCTGAATGACTAAAGGCCAGGTTTGTGATCTGTCTCAGTTACTTTGACCAAACCAGTGATGGATTTCTCGTGTCTCATATGGCCATCACCTGCTGAAATAGGACTCAGTAGACTCCCATCTGGGCCTGATGGGGTGACTCAGATGGGGCTAGTTTATATAAAGAAGCCCCTGATCCAGGGCCCTTACCAGTGGGAGTGCCCAGCAAGCTGTTGTTATATTGCAAAGCTCCCACAGCGTGAAGATGGAAGCAGGGCAAGAGATTCCCCAATCCTGTCTTTGCTCACACCACCCTATCACTCGGTGTTAGATGTTTCTGGAGCCTTGAAGTTTGTAAGACCCTGAGCACACTGCCTTGATTTTTCTGTGAGAAGGAGATGGGAGATTATACAAATTAAACCTGCATCAACATACTGAGACTTTCAGGTTTCAGGGAGGAGCAGAGCAAGCACTCAGCCTTGCAGGGAAAAAAAAGAATTTTAATCTGTCGGCAAAACAGGTGGAACTAGGTTTCCATTCTGATAGCAGTTAAAGAAAACAATCTGTGCAATTTGTCCCGGCAATAGAGCAAGAAGGAGCATTGTGCAGAGCAGTTCCCCCTCCCCTGGGAGGCTGCTGCATGCCTCAGCCTGTGAAACAGCTGCTTAGTTGAGAGAAAGAAGTAGTTCAAGAGGCCGAGGCATCATACAGCCCGAGAGAGGACAGTCACGCGGCAGATATGGCGGTTGTCAAGAATTCTGAGCATCCTCAGCACTGGGCATAGCAGACAGGCTTATGGGAAGGTGTCCAGGGTTGTGGGGAGAGGTCAAGAGGCAGGAGTTTTGAGGGATGAGGCCTATGCTCTCTGGAAATATTCGTAGATAAGATAGGAAAATTGAATAGGTTAAACAGATTCTGGGGCTGTTGCTCGCAGTATTTGTCTAGTAGAGGTGCCCGCCCTACAGAATCAATTCCTAAAGTGGTCACACCAACTATTAAACAAAGAGCCCTGAGGTACAGCGATCAGAGTTTAACTTCTGAGTTGATTTGGGTCCCAGTTTACGTGAGACTTTCCTTCCCACCAAAGGGTGCCTCAGTCTGGGCAGGAAGGTGACTCTCCCAACTTCTGTTTCTCATTCAGCCCTGGCTGCTCAGGCCTATGCCCTCAAAGAGGAGAATGACAGTCTCCGGTGGCAACTGGATGCCTACAGAAACGAGGTGGAGCTACTGAAGCAAGAGAAAGAGCAACTCTTCCGAACAGAAGAAAACCTCACCAAGGACCAGCAGCTCCAATTCCTCCAGCAAACCATGCAAGGCATGCAACAGGTACCGACCACGTGGTGCTGAGAGGATGGGCCTGGGTGCACTTCCATGGGGATGAAAGACAGCTGTTGGCTAGAAAGGGTGAAGAGGAGAAAGGATGACCAAAAAGCTAAGTCCATAGCCAAGGAGAGCGCTGAAGGCAGTGAGAAAGCTAGACTCTGGAAAAGCCAGCCAACAAAGTTTGTTGAGAATTACCCCGAGGATAGGAAATAAAGGGCAAGAATTTGAGAGGTTAAAAGTTGGTGTGTGTGTGTGTGTGTGTGTGTGTGTATGTCCATGCTATGTGGTCAATTTCTTGTTGACTGTAATAACGTGTTCTATACTTAGAGGAGTTTTAAGTTCAAAGCTTGACAGCTGATCTTTACGAAAGCCATGTGTTCGATTTTTTTTTTGTTTGTTTTCAAGATCATCATCAATACAAACTATATTCTTTCTATGTCTGGGTTGTTCTTAGGGTCTAGTCTTAGGGTTAAGTATTGATCATCGAGTCTGGAGAGATGGCTCCATCTGTAAAGCGCTTACCAGGCAAGCCTGATGACCTGAATTCAATCCCCAAAACCAATGTAGAAAGCCAAGTGTGCTGGCAGGATTACACTTACAGTCCCAGCACAGGGAGGCACAGACAGGGGCAGCCCTGGGGCTTGCTGGCTCCCAAGCCTAGCCTAATTGGCTGGATCCTGTCTCAGAAAACCAAGGTGAATAGTGCCTGAGGAATGATACTAAAAATAAACATGTGGCCACCACATGCATGAATGTGCATGTGTACATGCAGCAGCATACAGGTACAGGAGTGCACACACATGCACACACA
>JABTXL010000002.1:34252925-34269822 GCA_025134845.1 Neodon shergylaensis | reverse complement strand
TGAGAATGTTGGCCATGGTGAGAATGTTGGCTGTGGTGAGAATGTTGGCTGTGGTGAGAATGTTGGCCCTAGTGAGAGGGTTGGCCCTGGTGAGTGGGTTGGCCCTGGTGCGAGGGTTGGCCCTGGTGAGAATGCTGTTATAGTGATGACCTTGGCTGTGGTGAGGATGTTAGTTGCTGGTAATGTTGGTTGTGGTGGTAAGGGTAACTGTTCTTATAATGCTGGCTGTTAAGAACCAATGGGGGTAACATTAGTTGTGGTGAGAAGATTGGTTGTGGTAAGAGTATTGCCTGTGGTTACTTTGGTGGGCTGTGGTAGAGATGTTCACTGTTTCCATATTTAGAGAAACAGAAAAAAATTTTTTTTTTTTTTTTGTAAAATTTACTTCCTAAAAGCTATGGAAATTCTCAAAGGCACAGCAGTCCTGATTCTCTGAGCCACCTTTTAAAGGCCCTACTTCAGAGAACCAGGAGAGCAGCACCTGGAGATGAGAAACACAGAGGGGTGAAGTCAGAGTTTGCTTCTTACAGTAGTCCCTGATTTCTTGATTATTTTCTCCTTTTAGTTCTAGAGTTGAATTTCTTTCTGTCATGCCTGCCAGTCAAATAGACCTGCTAGGGTATGACTTCTTATCTTTTTTTCCTACTGTTTTCTGTTTTGACTTTATCTGTTATCTATTTATTCTCTTGAGCTTCTGGCTTGGTAATTAAATTATTTGATTTCTGGAAGTTTACTTCTTCTGTTATTGCCTTTTTAGGTTGCCTTATTTTTATCTTAAAATTGAATTATCTTCTCAAATCTTTTTGATCATTCTACTTAGAAATTTTAAGGTATTTTTTGCTCCTAAATAATTTCTATTAATTCCAAAATTGTTTGGGTTTTGCTTTGTTTTTGTGCACACCTGTGCATGCGTGTGTGCTTTTATGTGTGTATGTGGTGTGTGTGTGTATGTGTGTGTATGTGGTGTGTGTGTGTATGTGGTGTGTGTGTGAGTATGTGGTATTTATGTGGTATATATGCATATGTTGTGTGTGTGCAGTGTGCCTGTGTGTGTATGTGATGTATATGTGTATGTTGTTTGTTTGTGTGTGATATTTTATGTGATATATATGTGTATGTTTGTGTGGTGTATGTTTGCTTCATGTGTATGTGTTGTAAGTGTGCATGATATGTGTATTATGTGGTATGTGTGTGCATGTGTGTGTGTACGTGTGTGTGTGTGTTTATGCCTGTCTTTCATATAGAGCCTTGTTCCAAGCAAGGTGATAGTTGGCCATCCCTTCAGATTTTGCATGAAGGGCTTGGTTTGCTTTCTTGAAAGTTGTGTGAGTGTGCTCACTACTGAAGCTGAGACACCCCAGACAGTAGTTAACTCAGGGTGTATTGACTACACACTTCATCTTAAGAGGAGAGCTTGGGTATCCAATCCATAAGTACCCACATTGATTCTTATTGTGAATTCCCAGAACTCCCGTTCTGTTCTCATTGCCCTTACAAGTTTACATTGACAGGCATTTGAGGAGAGTCTCTGGAGGAAGGGAGCATACACACATACACACTCTGCATCTCTTACCTTAAACTGGAGCCTCTTTCAAGGACTTGTAACTTTATTCTAGTCTTTGTCTGAATACTCAGCTAGCATGTGGCCAAGGTAGATAAGGCAGATAGGTATTAATAATTAGGTGGCCATCCAAAAATGTGGGCGAGGAAGAGCAGCAAAAAGGTTTTACGGTTGTCAAAATGGAAGGAATAAGAAGTCTGTAATGGTATATTTTGGAGTAAAGATGGTGACTGTCGTAGTTAAGGTATCTAGTACTATGAAGAGACACCATGACCATGGCAACTCTTATAAAGAAAAATGTTTAATTGGGGCTGGCTTTCAGTTCAGAGGTTAGTTCATTATCTTCATGGCAAGAAGCATGGCAGCATGCAGGCGGACATGGTGCTGGAGAGGAGCTGAGAGTTCTACATGTGGATCCACAGGCAGCAGGAAGAGTGAGACGCTGGGCCTAGCTTGAGTTGCTGAGGCCTCAAAGCCCGTCCCCAGTGACACACTTCTTCCAACAAGGCCACACCTCTTAATAGTGCCCCTCCCTATGGGCCTGTGGGGGCCATTTTCATTCAAACCACCACAGTGCCCAGGATAAGAGGGAAAGTGCATAATTGAAACTGTCTGGGTGGGAAAATGTGAGCCAAAGAGGCTGAAATATACAAAGAAAGAAATCACTGACTCTGGTAGCCACTCGGTCTTTCTCCTGGTTCTGGAACTGAGAAAGAAAAGTAACCAAAAAAAGCGGGGGATGGGGGAGATCAGGAAAAGAAGAAGAGGCAGAGGAGGAGCATAAAGACCAAATCTGTGGGTTCTGAGAAGCCTTGGTTCCAGGGACTGCGTGAAGCTGAGGAGTGCAGGACGGTCTAGATGGGGTTGAAGAAGACACAGGAAAGCCATGAAGGATGCCTTCAGCAGAGCCCGCCTCAACTGCTGCTGTTTAATCAAGGAAGCTGGCACAAACCCTGAAGAACAGGAAAATGAGAAAACTCCCTTAAAGAAGGCATTCAAAGAGTTTAGCATGATTGGCTATGTCTTAATCATTTTAATGAGATATCTAGATACCAAGTGGTGAATGTAAAAAAAAAACCCTGCAGGTGAATTAGTGTAGCATTTAGGCTATAATGTTTCATCTAGCATTTAGGCTATAATGATTCATGAAATCTGCCTTCTAAAGAGAATCTGTGGCCCTCCACTGTCCAGTTTTAAGGAAGAAGCATCCTTAACATGACCATCAGGTTGTTGAGTCACTCAGGAAGAAGTTCATTGACAATATTATAATGTTTTTACATATGCATGGTGTAACATTATCCATCAGAACAGGAAAGAATTCGGCACCACTGTACAAGGCAAGGACATTTCCCAACAATGCAGAGAGGGGGTTTCTCTGAAAAGCTGTAAAGCCTTTAGCTTTAAAAGGTTCAGAAAAGGCGTGTGTGTATAAATAAATAGACATGCACACATAAAAACCCGATGTCTTTGCAAACCGCAACTGCAGAGGCATGCCCCATGCTTAGTCCATTCCGTTTCATCTACCGAAAGGCAGGCCCTTCCTTTCTTCAGTGGGAATTATTCACGAGGCGTCCCCACATTCATATTGAAAGCCACTGGTATTTTACTAGGAGCAGAAAACCTCCTCCGCAGGACCATCTTAACTGTGCCTTTAAAGGGCTTGATCGTTAGACATCAAGTTCACCAGAGCCTCTTTTCTTAGTAATTAATTAATTTTAAAATGATCTTTTCTCATCTTATATACCTAACCCAGTTCCCACTTCCTCCCCTCCTCCCATACTCCCCACCTTCCCCCCCCCCCCCATCCACTTCTTGGAGAGGGTCAAGAAAGTCTGACACATCACTTTGAGGCAGGACCAAGCCCCCCCCCCCCCACCATGTCAATATGTAGAAGAATGCAAATAGATTCTTATCTGTGCTCAAAACTCAAGTCCAAATGGATCAAAGACCTCAGTCTAGCCACACTGGACCTCATAGAAGAAAAAGTTGGAAGTAGTCTTGAATGCATGGGCACAGGAGACCACTTCCTAAATAGAACCCCAGTAGCACGGACACTGAGAGCAACAATTAATAAATGGGACCTTCTGAAACTGAGAAGCTTCTGTAAGGCAAAGGACACAGTCAACAAGACAAAACAACAGCCTACAGAATGGGAAACGAAACGATCTTCACCAACCCCACATCAGACCGGGGCCTGATCTCCAAAATATGCAAAGAACTCAAGAAACTGAACATTAAAATACCAAATAATCTGATTTAAAAAATGGACTACAGAGCCTCTTAGTATGGAGTCTGCCATGGTCTAATGTTCTTTTCATTTGACGACCTAAGAGTTTGTCCTTTTTTCTTCACATTCTGTTTTCTGTACTTCGGCCTGAAGCATTCCAGCAGCTACTATTGACCTCAAGGTCACTTGTGGAGTGTGCCAGCAGGCCTCGTGTTTCCTGACCTCTGCAGGTGGCCTTCTCCAAGACATCCAATGGATGAGGCAGCTCAGCAGAGTGAGACTCTTGAAGAGACTGTTAACTCCATTTGGAACCAGAAACACAATCCATGCTTCTCTGCCGCCCGGGTGGAGTGGGTGCACCTGACACCTGTTAGGGATTTGAGAGTTTTCCCTGCACTTTCCTGTTGGACACTGGAGGCGACACAAACGACTCAACCTGATGCTAGCAGAGAGGAAATCGCCGAGTTTCCTTCGTTTCTGGCAAGGATCGGCCACAGGATGTCTTGCTGTCTCCCCAGGACACAGATCAGAAGATGAGAGACAGGTGGTGCCCACACTGCCAAGGGCATGGAGAAGATGAAGACACTACTACGTGAGTGGAAAGCCAAGGCGCGATGTGCCTGTTTTCTATCCTGTTTGGGAGCGAGCATGTGACTACACCCCAGGATCTTCACCTGGCCGGTGAGTCCTGCCAAACTCACCAAGGCTCTGTTGTCATGAGAGGAGATCACACGGGCAAATGCTCTGAATGGCGGCCAAATGGTGCAGCCAGTTGCTACTGTAGCCTCGGTGAAAATACAACAGCCCAAAACCTAAAAACAAATAAGTCTAAGACTTGGGTTTTGTAAAGTTAAGTCTAGGCAGTCCTTGGTCTATGTTCCCTGGCCCTGTGTGGCCTGTGGTGATGCCTCGCCCCTCCCACGGAGTTCCTCCCCCACCTCCATCCCCAAATGCTTCTATATTATTTCTCCATCTCAGGATCCTAAGTCCAGAATTCCAGGCAAGAAACTGAGTCCTATAAGTGTCAAGAGACTGGCCCAAGGCACAGTGTCACCTCGCAGCGTGGCAACTCCAGCCCAGGTCTCTCTGCCCACTCTCTGACACCATCACTTTCTGAGCCATGCTTGCTTGAGCATCAGCGCCTCAGAACTACAGTCATGGCGGCAGTAGCCTAGCAGAACATTCTGATCCACGTGTTAGGGGATTTTAACCTTAGCAGCCTGTTTGCTACCTCTGTGTCACAGACCCCAGTTCGGTCTCTGCATTACCAGAATAAGAACTAGGAGAAGGAAAATGACATACACACGGCTTCATATGTGTCGAATTTAAACTAGGAAAATAAATCTCTTCCCATCTGGGAGGGGAAAGAAAAGCACTAATGAAACGTAGCTATTGGAGCCTCATCTCCTCCTGAGTTCTCTTGTGCCTCCATTGATTAATCACGTGCCTCCTCATTCGTAATCATCCCCCTGAAGAATAATGAGGCCAGTGGTTGAATCAATGGGCGAGCCAGGGGTCGACATCATAGCACCAGCCTACAGGCCAGTAGAATCATTTGCCTTCCCTGGCCTTTTCTTCTGCTATGAGGAATCTCAGTTGTCCAGCAGCCTTGCAGCCATCGGCAGGATAGACGGGATGCAGGGCCTTTGTGTGTGCCGTTCTGCAGGCAGTGTAGTGACCTTTGAATGCCCTTCCCTTTCACCACCTCCTTGGGAAATTGCCTCCTGACTTATGTGCAGTATAACACTACAAGCACCAGATTTATAGTGAAAAGGATCTTTTCTTAAGGGTAGTAAATCAAACTAGAGTTTTGCCGCAGACACAGTCTGGCCTCCTCTGTTCGACCTCTGCCATCTCTCTCTTGCCAGCCACAGATGCTAAAATGAATCCTTGTGGTCTGGCCTTGACTTCAGTTCTGCATTGTCTGCCAGTGCACAGCAACCCATCCCTCACCCTGCTCGTTCACTGTAAAGCCCCCAGCCCGCTGGCACTGTGATGGCCCTGCACATAGCAGGTGTCCTGCTCCCAGCCAGCCTGACGCCATCATCCACCTCCAGAATGCGGCTACCTACCGTTAGGAGGGCATTCTGCTCCAAGATCTCTCTGTGCAGCTGCTTAGAAGAGGCAACAGGGATTAGAACAACGGCCCAACTTCCTTCCCATCTGAAATGAAGACCATGGAAAGAAGAGAAGGCAGGGAGAGAGGGAGAAGCAGAAAGTAGGAAGAGGTGGGGAAAACATTTACTTTGAGGAAGTGAATACATGCAGAAGAGAAACAGATGTGGTAGTTGGGGTTTCCTGGTTCTGTTTGGCATCTTGAATTTTTTCCTTTCCATTCTGTGCAAAAATATATGCTCAATTGAAGAAAACTTTGAAACATGAAGGATATATATATATAAAAATTGTTCATAATATCATAGTATCACTACCCAGCTAGTTAACTATTTAACATGGGCCTTTGCCCTTCTAGTCTTTTTCCTTTGTGCACATTGTAAGAATATATATATATATATATATATATATATATATTATTAATCACACTGAAATATTGACCAGTGGGTTAGGCAAACTTCGTCAACTAAAGTTTCTGCAACTGTAACCAAACTATAGAATTGGGAATTCAATTCCGAGATGCTATATGGTTAGTTAAAGACTATGTTTTCTCCTCTGTTTAACAAAGCACCCTGAATAGTCATCGAGGGAAGCTTAAACAGAGTTACTGCCCAATCTGGCCTTCACTTTATAGACCACCCACTTCAGTCAACTGATCATTGAAGCACCGGCATCATGGCGTTCTCCCCTGGATGCTGCTGCTTCAGTTCGGCCATTCCCTAGCTGGTTTCTGTGTCTGTCTGTCTGTCTCTATTTCTCCCCCTCCCTTTCAATCTTCTCTTCCTCCCTTCTCTCTCTCTCTAGAAATACAGCTCGGTGTTAGAAGGTTGTATAGCAGGTACAAAGCTATAAGTTTAATCCCCAGAAGTGGGTGGGGGTGGGGAGCCAGTTAAAGTGAAAGTTCTATCCCACACATGTGCCTACTCTGGTTAAAAACCCTAACTTTGCACCGAAGAGGCAAGTGGTGGCGGTAATAGCCATTGCTGATGATGTGGGGATGAGCTCAGGGCTGGCTCTCAAGTGCCCCAAGTAGGTAAGACCCAAGATCTCTTCCAAAGGAAGCCACAGGAGTCTGTCCTCAAGTCACCAAAGCAGGGTATTCTAGCTGGCCCCTCTCCACCATGCCTGAGTTAGGAGTGCTACAAAGAAAGAAAGAACGTGTCTCCCTTGGCCTTTGCGGCCCATCGCAAGACCCATCTGTTCAATCATGTCCTCATTTGACTGAAGTAAATGGGCCAACCTGGCAGGAAGGCAGGTTATTATCTGTACATGTGTCCAGAGGTTAGGGCGATAACCAACCCTCAGAGCTGCAGGGGGAAAGTGGTAAGAATAAATACATGTCAGCAAATTGGATTAGCATTTGCAGATGAATTACTGGTGCAGACAAGGGGGAGAACTGCGATCTAGTCTCTACTTCAACAGGGCATTTGACACCTCTCTTGTGAATTGCATGAATGGTGCTAATTCATGCCAAGTTGGGTCGGCTGTTTTGAAATTCAGTAGAGAGGAGACTACTAGCACAGGACCAGGGCTGGTGTGGGGGGGTGAGGAGCAGACAACAGACCTTTCTTCTGTACCAATCTGCAATCCCCAGTACCAGTACCGCCCACTCATGCTTGCTAAAAGCCACTTGACCTGGCTGGGTCTTAAGCTGCCATTTTTGTCGAGGAGGATAATGACAGTACTTTATTTAACTCAGTCTCTTTGGCCATTCAGGGAACCTTACATTACTTAGTGGGTGTGCCTTCATCTCTTAATGTTC
Source organism: Neodon shergylaensis (assembly GCA_025134845.1). Taxonomy (NCBI): domain Eukaryota; kingdom Metazoa; phylum Chordata; class Mammalia; order Rodentia; family Cricetidae; genus Neodon; species Neodon shergylaensis. The sequence continues at coordinate 34,262,160 of JABTXL010000002.1, read as the reverse complement.
CACTGGTAAATATTGTTTACTTCTGAAGAACATGAAAAACAGGAAATCGAGATGGCCCTGCAAATTACCCTACAAAGAAAAAGCATCCAACAAAGAGAAAATGGGTTGTAAAGACTTCCCAACACCTTCACATCTCTTCGCCCCTTGCTCGGCGTTGAAGAAACTAACTGGTGTGCTGTTTTGCAATTCTGCCTCCGTCTTCATGAAGAAGCTTTGACAGGAAAGGGGGAAGAACAGAGATACAAAGTGACTCGCCCAGGGCTGCACAGCACACTCCTCTGAAATGATGCTGTGTGTCTTATTTGCCCTTTTGCCCACCCTGAGCTGTATTTCCTTTCAGAGTAGAGTTGCCTCATAGGAACGTAGGTTGTCATGACTAATAACCCCAGTAGGTTGTGAGAACGCCCCAAATTGTCTGTCTGTCCCACAGTCTCCTCCCAGGGCATATTCAAATACATGAAATTGTCTTTAAAACCACATCAGATAAAACATGCCCTACCAACTTCCAGCCGCTAATCCAAGGTCACAGTTTACCTTTCTTAGATGACGGATACCCCAAGTAGGTAATGGCTGTGCATACTAGGAATAGACTCCTTGCCAGCCTCTGCCTCTTTAAATGGCATTGTTTTCTGTGATAATCATTAATTGAAGTTGGTAACAATAATGGCCAAGAAATAGATACAGACTTGAGATTGTCTTATGGCGAACTTCAGCTGTATTTATATCTATAAAAATACGATACAGTGCAATGAACAGGAAAAGACAGCAACTAACTCTATGGTTTATGAACACACCAGTTTAACTTTGACCCTCTTTGGCGGTAAACCAGCATTTGTAAATCATTATGCCCTAAATAAAAGCAGGTTGCAATAAAACCAAACAAAGGCCAAAGCACAGTGTAGGCAACTACTAATTATGTCATGGATGTAACATACTGACTTGTCTCCTAGTTTTAATTTTCAAAATAGTAATATTTGATACAAATGTTTCACACAGGAACTAAAATGTGTACTTCCCATTTGAAAAAACAAAAACAGGCTATCATGGTTCTCTGCCTCACTTTTAAATTCCAAGCAAAGACTCTTAAGGTTGTCCCGCTGGGTGGTTAGAGGTGGATCGGGCTTTGTCTGGATTGTAAATGTTTATTTTAAATGTGTTGTTGATATGCAAATGTATGCAGTGCCAAAGCAAGCCCAAAGCATTCTGAGTCAAAACAAATGTATGTCAGGGCTCAGTTAAGAGGGTTTACTGATCTTGCAAAGGACCTGGGTTCAGTTCCCAGCACCCCTCCCCTCCCCCCCATAGTGGCTCATAACTACCTAGAACTCCAGTTCTGGGGGATCTAGCACTCTCTTCTAGCTTCTGCAGGCTCCAGCACACACACCAGACACATGAACTCAGCAGCCTGTGAGCCTGTGTGTGAAGGCAGACTGGGAGGGGCTGAAAGATGGGCACATCGTACAATGTGAATATCTTGGTGAACAGTGGAATGTACCCGTCTGAAGACGGAACGTGTCTCATTGAATTTCAGCAGAGCTGGAAGCAATCCTTTAGCATTTACATCAATAGATTTTGTGAAAAAGTAGTTTATCGCTGATTTTGCACAAATTGGCATGTATACAATGATAAGGAATGGACTTTTGATTAGTTTAGTGATTGTGTTAAAATTCAGTATCGCTGTACCTAACTCCTGTACCTCAGTCTAACAGCGTGGAGGTAGGGACCCTACCACTGCCTGCAAGCCTAACTCTCAGGTCTTGCATCTTAGTGGCTCCCTGTGTTTTCCCATCCTGCCTGTCACTCTAGCAGTCCTATGGAAACTATGCCACCCTTAGGAATTCTGCTTTATTCCAACTTGGATCCACCCCACACATAAACACACGGACACAACTCTCTGTAGCTGGGGAAATCTTACTTTATTAAAGGCCGACCCCAGAGAATCTCGACGGCATCAGTTCTGAGGTGTCATCCTATGGGGGTTCTTTTGTCTTCTTCTCTTGGCCCAAACATCTTGGAAAATCTCTCCCTCAGAGGTTCACATCTTTTGGCTCATGCCCTTTCTCAGACTTGGGAAACAGAATCCTTGCCAGCGTACTGTCTTTGGGGAGAACAAGTTGCTTTGTGTTTCAGACCAACCCCTAAGAACCCAAACCTGTTTCTGTATTCTCACATCTCCCTAGCTGTCTGAAGCAGCCAGGGTAGCAATAGATGTGCCCCCATGTCCATGCTGTTGGTTCCTTAGGGGCTGATCCCCAGCAGGGAGGTACCTGGGACCATCCAGCTCTGGCACTGGGGTCTTAGCAGGAGGGTCAGAGGTTAGGTCCTTGCTTCAGGCATCCCTGGGCTTTAAGGGCAGCCTGATCCCATCAACAAGAGATTGCCTTTCTGCCTAGCAATGAGAATGACATTTAAAATTCAATATCAGGAAAGATATTGATGAGATTAAGGGCCTGGAGGAATTGATTTATGAGGAAAGACCCAAGGAATTAAATATGTATAGCCTGGTGTAATAGGATATTAGCTCTGAACACAGTTTCATTTCTAAGATCCAGCATTCGCATTATCAGTCATCTGAATGAGGAGTTCTCTCTCCAGGAGATGTCCCTCCCCTGGGGGTCACCCTGCCAAAGGCAGAGAAAGGGAGGTGCCAGGATTGATACAAGGGCCACCAACTTGGTTCTCCTCAACCTGATGTAAATTGAAGTACATTTTCATCTCCAGGTGGGAGCAGATGACATTTCCAACCAAATAAATCTTTGGTAGACTTATTGCCTCTTGCGAAGAGAAAATCCCAGCTGGTTCTGTTGCTCCCTGTTTTGCAGGTTCCCTGTAGTAAATGCTGATCTTTCCCCTGAGCCATGCATTTCCCTCCCTTGTCAGGAACACCACTCCCATGCTGTGTTGAGGGTACAGCCTGGCTCTCAGGTTGTGAGCACTTGATTTCTCCATTTCATCCTTTCCTCCCTGTTGGAGACGGACTCAGGATTTCCGGGCATAGAGTACAAGAGGCACAGATAAACCGGCCTCCTCAGCAGGGCCCGAAATTAATGTTCTTCCACAGGCTCAGTGTCGGTGAGACCCAGAGCAGAATGAAGAGGTAGGGAGTGTGCGGAGGGCCCCAGAAGGTGTGTCTGGGTGAAATATCACGCTAGAAGGATAGAGTTAAGGAGCATGAGCTCACATCTCAGAGCCTCAAGCAGGTCAACAAGCTGACCACATGTACAGTTGTGTTGCAGGCTGAAATAATTGAGGAAATCAGATTAGAGATGAGGCAGGTAGACACAGCAAGGCTGGATACTCACAGCCTTTGCCAAGGAGCCCAGCCTTTCAAAGTGGGCTGCTCACACCCACCATGGCCTTGGGTAGAATATTCCTTCAGGAAACACCCAGCCTCGCTTCCTTAGCTGTTCTACTGGCCTTCAAGGCCGGTCCCGCTGACTGGAGCATCCAACTGATAGCAAATTTATGAAGGCAGAATAATTGTGTTAACGTGGAATCAGAACTGAATCGTGTTGAGTTTCAATTCATGATATTCCATGGGTTCAAAGATTGAATGGCTTGGTTCTAGGGAAACAAGTGTCTCAAAGGAGAGCCCCTGAGCCTGCTCTATTGACCTGGAATCTGATCGCCCGAAAGCTTCTGGATTCCTCTGTAAAGCACGCTGGTCATATTCATTATTTGAGTATATTGTGTTGTTCTGTGTTAGTTACTGTGTTTATATTAACATCTTCGTGTGCCAGCATTTGGAAGACAGGGTCCCTGAGGTTTTGTTGTTGTTTTCTGTATTCTCCATGTTATCTAGTCTGGTAGGAAGGCCGGGTTGATTGAAGGAATAAATATTAACTGAATACTCTCAGACTGACTGTATGTAGAGCTAAGCCATTGCGATAGCCGGAAGCAAAGACAAGAGGGAGGGGGAGGGCCACAGGGAGAGTTGAGTCATTGGGTCAGTCACTATCACTAGAGCTCCAGCCTGTGTCAGGAGGTCGCCAATTTAAATAAACCTAAATTTAGAAAGGACCTTTGCTCCTGCCGGTCATGGAGGGCACAAAATCAACTTTGTATTTCAAGGTCTTCTCCATTTTGCGAGGTCAACCACCTCTATCCCCCAGGCGCGCTCTGTAGGCTACCAGAGAGTCCTGAGTTCCTACCAGGTCACCATTTCCAGTGTGACAGTGTTGGTCTACTTCTTACAAACCCCATCTACCCTAGTGTCTCTGACTTCCATGGGATCTAGTTTTATATCGTCTGCTAACGTTATTTTGGTAGCAAAATTGCAAGATTTAGGAAACAAAAACACAAGGAAGGCTTTGTAGTTTGTTTTTTGTTTTGTTTTTTTTTTTTTTTTTTTAAAAAAAAAGCTCTGCCCACCATACCGCTCATATAAGTGTCCACGGTAACATCTCCCTCAGGCTTGCTCCTAGAGGCAATGATGAATGCCCAAGTTCATGTCGTTGCTAGGAGGATTGTAAGTTTGGCGTGTTCTGATTTCCATTTAAGATTGATGGTGCACCTTAGATTCCAAGGTAGAAATTGCAGTTTGAGGAAAGAAAATGGTGCAAATAGTAGGTCTCTCCCAGACAGTGAAACCTCAGGTACCTGACGTCCAGGGGCCTGTGTTTCTTCCCTCTGTTAAGAATTAAAAAGAAAAGAAAGAGGGGGAAATGTGACCTCACTTATTCCAGGGCTCCACCTAACATTTGCAGTGCTTTTGAATTCGTTAGAAAGGAAGAGCCATTACACCCCACAGCCTCCATCTCCAAAGAGCATTACAAATGATCTCATTAAATCCGCCGCCCAGAAATATCGAGGCATGTCAGGTGCGGCGTTTATTTACCTGCTTGTTGTCCGCTCGAGTGTTTCCACTTGATTGGCATATGGATAATTGTCTAATTGGAACACACTCAGTTGTAACCACCCAAGAATGCAATAGTGCATCTGTTTAATGCCATACTCTCAAATGTTAAATTAGAATTATGCTGCAGTCAGCCGGTCCAACCGGGAGACACTTCTGATTAAGTTCTAGCTGCCTGTGAATGCCTGTAATTGAGGCACGTTGGTATTTAAAAATTCAAACTAGAAAGAATAGTACATAGTCTCATAAATTTCAATGGAAAGGACCGGAAAAGCTGGCTACAATTGTCTAGTTGTAAACTATCTCACTTTTTATAGGGTGCCTAGTCAAATGAAGGATAGCAGTTTGTATCACCACTGTTGTTGAATACATAAATATTAGATTCTCGAGCTTATACTTTGTAGACCAAAGAAAACATTAATTTTATAGAATGCACAAAAGACTCTAAGGGTATTGGTTTTATTTTTCCCTCCAATGGAAGTTTCTTTGGGGGAGAGAGCGGGACATGGGGAATAAATAACATAATTATAAATCCATTGATTGGAATTATTTAACCTTTGAGGAAATATCCTTCAGATTAAGGATAGCTAGAACTGACAGAGCAATGAATCAAATATGTCAGGTGGAGCCATAATTTTCCTCTGAGGTTTTTTATGTCTGTTTGCCTAGAAGAATAAATCATCCTGTGTAAGAGAGAGCATGGGGTAGTTTTTGCTGCTGCTTTGTGGAGCCACAGTTTAATTGCATTGGAGTAGGAAGATGAGAGCGAGCATTCGTTCATCCTTCCATGCATTCGCTCGTTTACTAACGACTATATACCGGCTGAGCTAAAACATTGCCTTTAGCGTGGACTGAAGTTATCTAGTTGAGGACATGGATAGAAAGGGAGACACAGTGGTGAGTGCTTCGGAAACAGAGAAGGAAGATCAACTAATGCTGTTTCAGAGCTTGAAAGATGTCTCCACGAAGAACCCAAGGTGTGCTGGAGTCTTGTGTCAACCTGACATAAGCTGGAGCTATCTGAAGGGGGAGAAGGTGTCTCCATAAGATCCAACCGATAGGCATTCTCTTCATTAGTGATTGATGGGGGAGGGCCAGCCCATTGTGGGTGATGTCATCCCTGGACTAGTGGTCCTGGGTTCTATAAGAAAGAGGGCTGGGCAAGCCATGTGAAGCAAGCCAGAAAGCAGCTCCCCTCCATGACCTCAGCATCAGCTTCTGCCTCCAGATTCCTGCCCTGTTTGAGTTCCTGTCCTGACTTCCCTTCTGATGAAAAATGATATGAAATCGTAAGCCAAATAAGCCCTTTCCTCCCCAAGTTGCTTTTCTGTCATAGAGAAACCGTAACCAAGACATAAGGCTATTTGTGTGCAATTGTGATGATTTTCTTGGCCAGGGATTCAGGCACCAAGGAATTTACAATATCCTTAAGTCAGGGGCCACTTTAAATTTTGTGGAGTGCAGAACGGATATCAGAGGGACAGACAGCATCCAGAGAGTAGCTGGTGGCATCATTGAGAGCAAGGCTAGGGTAAGTAACAGAACAGGCAGGGTTGTAAGGAAGATATCTGGGTAGTTGGCAGGTAGGCAGATATGTGTTAACAGGCACAGTTTGCAACATACCTAGTTAAGAGGCTTATTAATACTGAAAAAAAAAAAGCGTAAGAGCCTAACAGACCAGCTTTGTAAAATGTCAGCATGCTTAAGCCACGGCACAACTAGGGTCACCGCAGAGAGCATGTGGGGAGAAGCAAAGAAAGTGCTTCAAAAGCTGGCAGCAGCAGAACAATTGAAGTGGAGCGCTAGGGACTGGAATCCCATTGCAGCCAGTGAGGGCTTAATGAGCACTGAAGGTAATGGTGCTTCTATCCCTGGCCATTCATTAGCGCTACCTACGGAGGCTTAGGAAAGTCATCGGTGCCTGGTTCCCACCTTAGGTCTTTGGAGTTACCTGGGCTTCTGTGGGTCCCAGAAAGCTGTACTTTTAATACTCTTCTGATGATATTGGTATGCGGGAGGGAGGTAGGCCACTTGTCTTTGAGTGTTCTTTTAGGAAATGTAAATAAAACCCAGGACTTGCAAACATCTGATGAGCTGCTCAGAGTCACAGGGGAATAGAAAATGGGCATTTTTAAAAATGAAGGGCTGTATCCTGAGTGACTGGGATTGGCTTGACTGGAACAGGGAGTAAATAAAGAAAAGATAAACACAGGGGCACACAAAAGAGCTGGGATCACGTGGTTTAGGCTCTCAGGTAGAGAAGCTGCAGCACTCCGGAGAGCTCAGTGTCTTTATTGTATTGGACAGGGGTGGGGGTACCACGTAGAGCCGAACAGGAGGCGTGGTCACCACATAGAGCTGGACAGGAGGTGGGGTCACTGCATAGAGCTGAGCAGGAGACTGGGTCATCTCATAGAGCTGAGCAGGAGGCGGGGTTATCATATACAACTGAACAGGGAGGCAGGCTTAACTAATCTCCCAAGGAGAGACCTGTAGGGGGAGCAGGCTTCAGGCTATAATCATCCAGGGGAGAAAGCTACATTGGACATCTTTTGCATACACTATCAGCATCCAAACAAGGAACCAAGGAGGTTTTGCCATCCCTCTGAGCCTCAGGTTGGGAAGGCTTTAGAGTTCCCATAATTCTGAGGCATTGGGGTCCTTGGCACGGCCATGCCCATGTCAAACCATACACAGCCACTCAGGATTTTACTTGCTTGTTACAATGAAAATGCTTAGCTCCTCTTACTGGCAAAAATAAGAAGCCCAAGTTTTTCTTCTGTATGTGGGGAGGGTAAGTGTTTCCTCACCGTAATCCTGTGGGTCAACTTCCACATCTACCTTGTAGGCATGCCCTTGGTCTAGAGCTCAGGTGACCAGATGAGTATCTGAGCTGGCGTGTCCCACTGTGATCTTGTGCAGACTGGGAGAACTCGAGGTGCTGACTCTTCATTGGTAGGGCAGATTGGATAAGTTGGGTCCATGTACCCCATAGATGCAGAACAAACTATTAACATGGGTGGATCCAAAAGCTGTAAATTATATTGAAAACAGAGTAAATAATAAGAAATACGGCAGCATCCCAGGAAAATACACACAAACAACAGCAATCTATATGTTATCAGAAAAAAACTAAGTTCAAATAAAAGTCCAGACAGTATAAGCATTAAAATGATTATCTATACACGAGCAGAAAAGGGGATGGGGCTGAAAGCAAGAATTTTGTTTAAAAGTACAATTTCATGGAAGAATGAGGTCATATGGAAGCTTTAACGGGATGTAAGGTCAGGAGAAAGGTGTGTGTGTGTCTGTGTGTGTGTACAGATGAGATGGAAGTTTCCATTAGCTCTCTGTGTGTATATATGTGCATGTGTGTATGTGAACATGCAGATGGAATGGAAAGTTCTACCATGCTTCTCATTTATTCAGTGTTGATAATAACAGCTCAGAGTTATAATCAAGTCTTTTCCCCAATCTTAAATCCATTTGATTTTTCCCCCTAAATTACTAAAACAGTGTGTGGCCATTACAGATACAACAGAAAATTAACAAACAAGACTAACAGGTCACAGACTACATCCTCCCCCTGGGAATGGGGCCAAATTAATGGCCATCCATGTAACCTGGCCTGTCTTGCTACGTGGTGCGTTATTCTGTACTCCTCCATATCCAGGTTTGTACAGCTTCACAATTCAGGGCTGTGCACATGGATGGCCACTGTAAGTGGAGACTGTGCTTGTGTTTCCTGGCCACCCCAACCAAATAATCACGCAGGAACTATATTAATCACAGTATTGTTTGGCTGGTGGCTCAGGCATATTTCTAGCTAGCTCTTACATCTTAAATTAACCTTTTCTATTGATTTGTGTATGGCATGAGGCTGTGGATTACCAGTAAGGTTCTGGCGTCTTTCTCCTTTATCAGTTACATGGCGTCTCCTTGTAAATACCTAGTCTTTCTCCCTACTCATTCTCTTCTCTATTTCTGTTCCGATTCCCAACTAGCTTTACTCTGCTAAGCCATTGGCTAAAACAGCTTTTTATTCATCAGCCAATAAAAGCAACACATGTACAGAAGGACCTCCCACATCAGACCACCATGGATAAAACAAACCCTCTACTGCTGGGCAGTGAGCAGAAATATACTACTTTCCTTTTGAAAACAGTTTCCTGTTCATTTTGCTGACTTGAATTAAAAATTGGATTTGAAATATTTTTAAATACATGCGTGTGTACGCATGTTCATTCATTGTTTAGGCACGAGTGTAGGCGTGTACACAGACACAGCACCTGGAAATTAGAGGAAATCTTTGGTGTCAGCCTTTACCCTTCCACCTTGAGATGGAAGTCTCTTGTGCCAGTGTGTGCACCAGGCCAGGAG
>JABTXL010000002.1:34224511-34252915 GCA_025134845.1 Neodon shergylaensis | reverse complement strand
TTGTGCCAGTGTGTGCACCAGGCCAGGAGGCTCTCGGTTTCCTTGAGGTTTGTCTGTCTCCACCTGCCATGTCACTGTAGGAGCGCTGGAATTCTAAACACAAACCTCTGGACACAGGTTTTTATAGTCCCTGGAGTTAGCCACTCATGTGTGGGAAGTGTCTCTTGATTAAATTTTTAGGTTTTTTGGTTAGTAAAATCATCTTCAGCACCTGAGTCAGAACACGAGGCAACCATGGGCTGTGCTCTGGTCAGTGACGATTGAACAGGAGCAGAACCCACTGTTTCTGCTGTCTATTAGGTGCTTCTCCCTGTGCCACAGGACCCCAGAGGTCCCCACATTCCTATCCTCTAGGTTGCTGATACATAGTTCAGTGGTCAAAGGGAGCCACAATAGCAGAATGGGGGGAACTGGGTTGTGAGAGAAGTTACCGTTCAGAGAGAAACCAAGGGGGATTTTTAAATCTATACACAGTTATAAAATAAGGAGTTGTATTAACAAGGCCAGAAGAAGGAATGGTGTGGGGAGGGTGTATGGGGGCTCATTGTTTTTGTTCGCTTTGTTTTGGTTTAGTTTTTGTGAGCACTTCCCACACCCAGCTCTACTAAACCGGGTGGTATTAAAGACTCACTGAAATCCTTCTTAGTGGTGGACTTAAGCGTGAAAAATCCAGCAAGCGGGTTCCCCTGGACTCTGTCTGTGGCCTGCTGCTGGAGTCAGCCCCTCTGCCACAGGAACACACTACTCTTTCACGTCCCTCGAGAGGCCTTAGCTATACACCACAGCAGGAGAATACACTCTTCTGTGTTTCCAAACTGGTCCTTTGTTGTCAAGAGGCTTTGAATAGACATCGCTGTTTCCAGGGCCAGATTTGCAGCCCCTGAACGCATTCTCTAGCTGTACGCACATTAACCTCAAAGCAAATGTGCAGGGCGGTCCTGGGCTTCGGGTCGATGAGGTAAGCCTCCAGATGAGTTACAATTGATAGGGCAAGGAAAGCTCAAGGCTTACAAAGTCCCCACAGTGGCCCTGCTGGAAAATAGCAGTGTAGGCCGTAGCTTAGTGTTTTGACAGCTTATATCAGCAGTTTTCTCAGCTGATATATGGATTGCAGTTGGGCTTCCGTCCTGCTGATCCAATAAAACATCTCCGTCATAGCAGAGAAAGCAGAAAGGGCTTTTGTGGTCCCTGCCACTTGAGGAAATAGCTGTATGGTGTTGCCATGAAGCTAGCTTTACTTCAATATGGAAATCAAGAGGGTAGACTGTGTTTTAATTTTTAGCTTCTTTTAAAAAAAGATTGTGTGTGTGTGTGTGTGTGTGTGTGTGTGTGTGTGTGTGTACGAACACTCATGGAAGTCAGAAAAGAACATTGGATTCCCTGGGACTGCAATGACTGTTATCTACTGCCCTGTGGGTTCTAGAGACCAAACCTAGATCTTAATTTCTGAGCCATCTCTCCAGCCCCTCATTTACCATATGTCAGTTTGTTTTATGGACGTGGTTCTATGATTTTTTACAAATACTCGCTGGCCAGAGGAATATAATGTTGTCTTTACAAATATTAAATATCAGTATCATAGATAGCCTGCATGTATGTCCAAAACTGCAGGGCTCCTTTCAATTGTGGGGAAACCTAAAGTTACCTGGTGTCTGGATGAAGCTTTTGTGCTTATCAAGCAAACAAACAAAGCTCATGCTGTTTGGAGGACATTTTGACCCCCTTATCTTTACCTGGCCTTTGCCCACTCCCACCTCCCCTTACCCCAGCTCTCTGTTGATTCCACAGCAATTGCTGGCCATCCAGGAGGAGCTGAATAACAAGAAGTCGGAGCTGGAGCAGGCGAAGGAGGAGCAGTCTCACACACAAGCCTTGCTGAAAGTGCTCCAGGAACAAGTGAGCGAGCCAACTCCTCCCCTGCTCTCCCAGTCAGTCCAAACACTGCGAACACAGGCTGTCACCCATGCAGACAGGGCTCAAGGGAACCTGCAGGAGACCGATCCAGTCCTGTCCTCTGGGATTCATAATGCCATTCTCAACCACTCTGTCCTCACCCCCCCCCCATCTCCTCTGATGATCCAAGCCCACCCAAGTTTCGTTATTGTTTCCTCCAGAAGACCGGTGGTTTTTCATACCATGTTAAACTACCGGCAGTGAAGTCATGTTTCAAAGGAAGCTGCTTGTTTCTCTCCAGTCTAAGAGCGAGGAAAATGAGTTGAGCATAATCCATGATGTTCCTACAGACATGAGAATAAACAGGGGCTGATGCAGAGCGACATTAAAAATGTATCTTTCCTGTGTCAGGCCCCTTATCTGATCCTAGTAAGCCACAGAATTTTCATCTGCAGTCTGGGAAGCTAATGGCTTCCTTCTGGCTCCGATACGGAAGAGGAGCCTGACGTTGATCAGTGCATGGGGAAGTCTAGTCTTACAGTAGCGTAAGAGGGGTCCGCAGAGTGAACAGCATAGTCCCATTGTCCCTGCTGAAAAAGCCTGCATACCCTGGGAGTCCTTTCCAGTTTCTGTCCTTAGTTTTCAGGCAACAAGTAATGAATGTTAATAAGGCATGTCAAGAAACACAAATAGCAAGCCCAGCCCTCTTTAACCAAAATATAGATTGTTTTAAAATTGCTCCTCAAGTATACTTACAAGAACTTTATTTATACCATTTAAATACCTTCAAAGGAGAGGCTTTGGGTTGGCAGTGGCGGCACACGCCTTTAATCCCAGCACAAGGAAGCAGGTGGATCTCTGAATTCAAGGCCAGTTTGGTCTATAGTGTGAGTTCTAGGGCGGAGAAACTCTGTCTTGAAAAACAAAACAAAAAACAAAACAGAATAAAAGAAGAAAGAGAGATTTTAGTCAACTGTCACTCAGTGACTTCACAGTGGACTGGGAATTTAAAAACTATTTCATTTTCACTGAAAGGGGAAACACTTTGTGAGGGGAGGTGATTTTTAGATAGTTCATAAACATTCGTAGGTCTGGAGGAAAAGCCTTTCTAAATACAGCTGTTATCAATGCAGGTTCAATAACACACACAGGCTGCATCTGCAAGGGTCAGGGTCTGTTAGTTGGAGCTGAAAACTTTGGCTAATGAAGTCCACAGTGGCCTCCTTCCTAGGATGTGTAATGGCGCTGTCACCCTCCCTGTGACATTAAAGCAAAGTTCATATTTAATCTGGACCTCACAGACAGAGCTCTGTGATTGTGCTGGTTACTGTAGGGGTTTTCTGGGTTTTTTTGTTTTGTTTTGTTTTGTCGTTCTGGGGTGGGGTGGGGGCTTGTTTTGTGTTTTAGATAGCATTTCCTGGAATGTTTGTTGTGTATTTCTCATTTTTCTAGATGACTCAAATCCTACCCTCTGATTTAAGGTCTAAACCCACTCATCAAAAGAGATGAGTTGTGCAGAATGTATTAAGAAAGGCTCGCTGGGGTATGCAGGGTACATCCCAGCCATTGGTGGAGCATCACACTCTGCTCTCCGGGAGTGGGGGGCTGTGAAAAGAACTCAGAACAACCAGAACTGCTAAAGACCTATAAAGTATGACTGAGAAAAAAGGGGCATTTCCCATCTGTAGTGGAAACGTGAAATTAATGGCACCAAGAGTACCTGAGCCCAGGGACGCTGCATACGCGCGCGCGCGCGCGTGCGTGCACACACACACACACACACGTAGAGTTACCTGACAGAGGAAGATGAGCAGACGGGGGACTGAAAAGGATCTTCCCGTAATAAGGAATTTTAAGCCAATAGAGGATAGTACTTACAGACTCTCCTCGTACACTCTGATAGAACGTTCCTGTCACTGTGGCCTGTGCCTTTTCGTATTCCCGAATGTCCTACATTACACCATGCCCTTGTATTGTCAAGCATACAACCGTTGACAATGTAGCCCCAAGAAAGAGGGAACATGATTTTGCTGTGGCTAATTGGGCTAACATTAATGTGACAGTGAACTGAACAGCCTTAGATCCACAATCAGCTGCTTCCCCCTCAAAGCCTCGGTCACCGAGCCTTTAACAAGACCTCTCTCTGGACGTGGCCTCCTCACAGAAGTGGAAGACATCCTGAAAGCCCAGTGATTGTTTCACTTTAATATGAACACATAGCCATTCAGTAAACAATGTTCTGAATTAAGCATGGAAGTATAAATGATTTTATTTTCCCACAAATATTTTCTATTGGGTAGAAAGAAAGGCGCTGGTTTTGCTGCCTGAGCATCACGAGCTGGGAAGAAAGGTGACCCAGGGACCAGGCCAGCTCTCCCTTGTCCTTTGTCCTCAGTCACCGCAGGTCTAGTCCCAGTCAGGATAGGATGGATTCTAAAGGTTTCCTGAAATCTCCAATAACCGGTTACTCTTGAGCAGGTTGGGGGTGCTGCTGCAAAAAATCTCATTTGCAAACGAATTTTAATTCTAAAGCTTCCCTGACCAGAGATGTCTTCCTAGTCCTTCTCTTGAAAGACTCAGACTGTTATGCCGTCAGTCATCCCAGCCCTGCCCTCCAGACATGTACAGCAGACTGCAGTGCGTTCTGTGGCTGGAAGCCCATCATTCCCCAGCGATTGTTAGCAGAACATCCATTAGCTGATGGCAACTTGCAAATACTGCAGGGTTTAAATTAATGGCAATCCCACCAGGAAATGAAACCATTTAGTATTCTGAAGAACCAATTTTCTATATCTTATGTCTATAGAATGGCTTTCTAATCTTGCTTAAGAAATAATGACCAATATTCCTTTTTCTTTTTCCTTTCTTTTTTTTTTTTTTTTGCCAATCCTCAAGCTTTATAAAATATTGGTCACAAACTGGCTTCAGTAAGACTCACTGTAATTATCTGTTCCATCTGTTTGTCCTAGGAAGTTTTATAAAATGCAACCTCAGATGTATGCACGTTAACAGGATGATGTATGCTTAGTGGCTATGCTTGCTTATTCTCTTCTCTTGTTTTTCCTTAACTGTTGCAGCTAAAAGGTACCAAGGACTTGGTGGAGACGAATGGCCACAGCCACGAGGATGCAAATGTAGGTACCACAACCTGGTGTTTGCACTTCTTATTGGTGTTGGTTGAATCCCTGGGGCATGGCACTCTATTTATAACGTGAGGAAAATCAGGAGCCCTGCCTCTCAGGAGCTCAAGATTGCTCAACAGATTTCTAATATAAGCTTTGGTAATAAGATGTGATAGACACTCACCATTATTATTACATTTGGTTCCCCGAAGGTTCAGCTTAAACCTCCATCAGAAATTCTAATTGCAGTGAGTTTTCTCCAGACCTTTGCTTTGCCAAAGCAACATGTGTCAGGAGAGCTGTATTCTGCTTTTGTCACTATGACGGTTTGCTTGTCAGAGAAGACGTCTGGCAAGTGATTGACATGTTAAAGAGGTCTCCACACACCTCTTTATGCCCAGCATACCCGTGAAAAGTGCACCCATCTGTGATTTCTGCTCCACCCAGCAGCACAGTGCATCTGAACGATGCTGCCAGATCCTGGTTGGTCCCCTACCTTCTCTTAGTGTTCTTACATCTTCTCCAGACTCCCGAAAGTTGTACCTCAGGTGGAGTAATGCCCCTTGCTGAGAACTGCCCCTCTGCGTGCTTGGTGTCTTTCTTCTCGCCACCCTTTCTGATCTCTGTTTTGTATTTGATTAGCTTCCTCAGAGGAAATGCCTACTAAGCAGTCCTTTTCACAGAACACCAAATCAGACATGGTAATGAATGCCTGATTAAGCCAGAGCTAGAAGAAATTATATATTTCATATTCACTCTTGTTTTAATTATATGCAGCACAAAGCCTAATAATCATAGTGCCCAGATCTCCCTCGCTGTAATTGCTTACTATTCCTACCGGGTGGCTTTTAAACATAGGGTGCTTGACAGAGCGCTCCCCCTGTTGACAGGGAATGGGCAGGGACTCCAGGGACCCTCAGGCATACTGTCTGCTCTCAGGGAACTTACACTCAGGCCAAGGAACGCAGGAGCACAGGCTGTAATCCATTCAAAAGAGTGAGGCAGCTCAGGTGAGATACAGTTCAAAACCCAGGCTTCTGCTGCTTACTCTGCTCATCTTGACAAGTTATGTGACCTTCGTAAGCTCCTTGCCTTCACTGGGAAAAAGGATAGCTAAACTCTCCTTAAAACCCCATCATGGGCCGGGAGAGATGGCCCAGTGGGTAAGAGTGCTCCCAAGCAAGTCATTCAAATCGCCACCACCTAAATAAATGAAAACAAAACTAGGCATGGCCACCTGTGCCTACGATACCAGCATTGGAGGACAAAGAGGAGTCCACTCGAAGACTCAGGTCTTGTCTCTGAGTTGGGCTTTAGTGTCACCACCCAGCTTATGATAAGCTTGTCACTTAGTCACTGCTTTTGCATTGTATTGAGTGCCAACAGACTGGCCAGCACCTGGTCTGGCATGTTAAAGTGGATATGCCCTTAAAAGAGACACACCTGTGCCCATATCAGCCACGCTATTAGTATGTGCCCAGGGTAATTTAAAATTACTTCAACGCCAAACAGGTCAGTTTCAAAGCCTAGCTGTCTGAGAGAACTTGCACAGTTTAGCCCACACTTGCCAATTTTCCATAGTATCAATGTATTTGGATCTGGGTATGCTGGTGGCAGACGGGTAAGGCCAGTCTTTCATATGTACCCAACTTTTAACGCTGGCCTTAATTCCAGCGTCTTTAGATACCTCATTTCTTCCAGACCCCACTTTCTCTCCTGCCAATCAAAAGCTACAAATTTCCACTTGATTTCCATCCTCAAGCTCTCTCGGATCCCCAGGCCTGCCGTGTTCCTCGCCTGGTCCCTGGCAATTATGTGTAAGAATATCAAAATCTTAAAGAAAGGGATCTGTTCTCATCTTGTATCTTCTCGATGACCCCTCCACATCCTTATGCCCGTTATCCTAACATGCATGTCTGTGTCTAGAACACGAGTGGGAGAAGTGCAGGAGCCGTGAGGAGGTATGACACACAGTGGCAGCAGAAGCCTGCAGCGCGCGGAGCAACTTGGTCTGTGTGGTTCCCATGTACTTTCCCTCTGATCCCCATCTCTGTTCCAGAGGAGCTGCCACCCACAGGCCTCTGTTTACACAGTGCGGCTCCCTCCCATGTGGAGGTGAAAGAAATCATTGGCCATCTGTGGAGAGGTTTAAGGGGCGATGCTGAAGGTTGCTGCTGTCAAGCAACAACACCGTTCCCACCCGACGATAAAACAAAACACAAAAGAAAAAGGACTGCTCTGTTTTTCACGCTGTCTCCTTAAGAAAGTAAATCCTCGGCGCTGTCTTTAAACCTGTCAGAGCCAAGATGTTAGGAGAGGGTGGAAGAGATACGGCACAAGGAGCCACCTTCAGGGATAGCACAGCGGCAGAAAGCCATCGTTAACCGTCGGGTTTTAATTGTGTGTATGAGGAAGGTCCTATGAGTGTCCAGCCCATTTCCTAGTTTCAGAGTGTCTTGATTTGGGTAAAAACCCAATAAGCATGTACATACTGTGCCCCCAAGCAATTAAGAATAAACAACTCCCTTGGGAAAATGGGGTCATAGTCTCAAGGGAAAGAACAGCTCAGGTTGGATCCCATTCTTTTCATAGTGGCCTGGCCTCTGGGGACCTGGGTCTTAATCTGGGGAGAGAATAGAGATGGAGAAGGACTTTTCACCTACCCAGGCTAAGAGCTCTGTCATGTTCCAGCGAGGTCTGACCCTAGCAGGGCACTGTGACTCTTCTCTAGTTTCCCAGAAGCTGCTTTCTGGCCATCCTTTGCTGCCCTCGGCCCGTCGAGCCCCCAAGTTTGTGTTCCCGTACACCCTGCCATCCTACTGCTATCAGTAAAGCACAGATGTTCTTAGGAGGGGGAAGCAGAGTGTAGGGCACGCAGCAGATCCAGGTGCTAAGCTGTTTCAACCCTGGCTGGCTCTGCCACTGATTGCCCGAGTGCCACCGAGTGGTACCCTGAGCCTGTTTCCTTGCCTCTGAAATGAAATTAATATCTTGCCTACCTCTTAGGACTATTGTGGTTTCCTGGCCAATACTGATGTGGTCATTATGTGTTAGGTATCAGTAGAGCTCAAGCTTCATGTGGCATGTGTGCTGTGTTAGGCTGTGGAGTATGTAAAATGAAGACACACACACTCGCATGCATGTACATGTATGCGTGCATGTGTGCGCACGTGCACACACACAGAGAAAGAGAGCAAGAGAGCATTGACTCCCCCTTCATGTGCCTGTGCCTGGCCCTTCAAAACTTGCTTGTATTATTGTACTCTCTCAGGCCTGTGTCTTCAGGCCAATACCCCTGTGGCAATGGTGGGACTCAGGTCACTCTGGAGGCAAAACCTTTATTGGAAGGACCTTCCTCATGGAAGGAGGGAGGACACAGCAATATCTGATAAATCCTACACAGCTTTAAAACCCTAGAGAAGCGCAAATGGAGCAGAACTAAGTGCTGTGACTCCCCTTCAGGGAGAGGTGGACCCAGATCCCTAAGTGCCTAGGCTACCCTTGCTCTGTAGATGCTGAAATGGAGATAGTGGATGGATTCATCACAGACCGCCATTACCTGTGCTATGCATCTGACCCTGTTCATAGGCCAGACCCTCCCTCTCAGACCCGGCTTCTCCTTCCACCATCCTTCTGATGATCTTACTTCACTTCCTGTCTGTCCGTTCACCAGAAACCCTTGTCCAGCGGCTCCACACTTTCTGCGGTTAGGTGACTGTGGGGCTTGCTGTTTGCTAGGAAACCCACCATCCTCCCCAAACACACACGTGTCATCCCAATGTCCTTGAGACTGGTGATAGAAGGGACTCTGTTGGCACATCACCTCTCCAAGCCAGCACAGTGCAGACCTCCTAGAGAGGACTGGACAGGGTGCTGATGTTGAGGGTGGGAAGCGCCAACTCTCAGCAGCCGTTCTGTTCTATGAAGAACAGTTTTCTACCCAGGCACGTCACTGTCCATTGGCGGTGGCTTTCCACAGCTGGAGCCCCGTAGCCGATGCTCCACCAGGAAGGACTGCTTCTTTTTAGCTCTGTATGTTATTTGAGAGGCATGGTTCTCTATAGAGATTTACTTTTACTACTTAGAATATTCGGTGTCAATAGTGATTTCCGTAGCCCTTAGTTTCTGCCAGGCTTGAGACCAGTGAGGGAAAGATGTGCACTCTCATCTTGCCCTTCTGAGCTGCACACTGGATCTGGAATACATAGCCAGATTTGGACATGTTTAGTGATGTCGGCAGGCCGAGTAAGGAAAGCTGAAAGTCCCTCTTCCCTTTGGCCAGGGGAGAGAAGGCAGGGAAGGGAATAAATTTCACACTGTAAGAAGTGGTCAGTCGTGCCTGTAGATATTTGCCCACGTGTGGAAAGCCATGAGAACCTCGGTCTCTCTGAAGACAGAGTGTGCTGGTCATCCTACCTGTTGTAAAAGCACATGTGGCAAGTGTTTGAAGAGTGAGACCCTTTAGAGGAAGATTGATAACTTTTATGGTCTGTACACAAACATCAAAACATGGAGACTGCTATCTTAAAGGGTTGTTTACTTCTTGGAGAACCCCTGGAAATGCCAAAAACCGCAAGGGAAAAGATGATCCCCTACAATATTAGCGGTCACAGTGTGTTTCCACTTTGCGTATTTTCTCCGTTGGCACTACATCCAGGTATATTCATTTTAACAGGATCTAAAGCACATCATGCTGTCAATTTTTTTATAGCCTGGATTTTTTTTTCACGAATCGCAGGCATTTCCCCTATATTATTAAATATGTTTTCTTGATGTGATTTTTAGTGATGATCTAATATTCCGTCCTCTTGATGTACTCTATTTCATCGTCTGCTGTGGGACTTGGTTTTTGCTGTTTTAGATAGTGTGCAGTTAATGTCCTAGAACAATGTATTTGTTAATTCAACCATCATCTAAGCACTTTACAAATGGAAACTTTGGTGCTGGGTTGGTATTTAGGGCTAAAAGGAGAATCACTGATTCTCCAAAAAGATTAAAGATCACCCTTTTCTTGGCAAGTGATTAAGTAAACAGCTCCAAGTACTATCTGGGTATTACCTCATAGAGGCCGTGCTGTGCTCTTCAACAGGAGAGGAAAAGAGTTCTGAAGGGAGAATATTTGCACTTTGAAGAGAAAGGCAATCACATATACTTCATAAATAATTCAAAAGAACAATACTTAGATATGCTATTTGGAGTTGTGCACTGCAGGCTGGCCGCCTTCGTGTCCTGAAAGTGCAGAGCCCATGCTCTGTGTGGACTGCAGACCAAGGCTAATGGAATTGGGCCACTGCCCCAGCATGCCTGTCCACTCTGTCCACAGAGTAAGTGAAGCAGGGCAGAACGACTCAAGCAAAGAATGGCACGTTCTAACGTCAAATAAGAAAGTCAAGCTGTCACTCATGATGATGGTCCCTGTAGGCTCTAAAGCATCAACAGGAGGTGCATATGTATCCTGCATAGCCTTGACTCGAAGGCGGTGTTATATTTCACAGCCACACAAACCAAGGAGACTCAGTCACAGCATTCTTCCCTCCCATGCATTCTTGCCACAGCCTGACTTCCTCAGTAAAACCAAATGGAGCATCGGTAGCATTTGTAAGCAGGTCCAAAAGGTGGACCGAAGCAGAGGATGGCTCTGGGGTCTCTGGGGTCTCACGGAGACGATAGGGAGCTGCCGGAATCAGTGTCTGAAACCAGTGAGGAGCAAGGTACGGCAGCAGGCTAGACCACTTTCTTTAGCTCCGGATGTTACTCAGGAGTCGTGGCGCTTTCTGGCTTTCTGCATTATTACTTAGAATAGTACATGCTCTTTAGTGTGCTCCATCACTCAGTTTCTGCTAACCCCTTAAGACCAGGAAATGGAAGGTAAGGAACGCGGCCACCATGATGTATTGTTCAACAAACTCCCATCCTTGACATTCGTCTTCATGTGGACTTCCTGCTAAGCACAGCCTGATTTTCCTCAGAAGCCCGATTATCGGCTATTTCTCTCTGTTCAGCTCTGACCTCATCCATTAGGTCTTGAAATGACTCACAGGATTAGGACATTCCATTCAGGAAAGGTGTAGGCAGGCAATAAAGGAAACCAGTAGGTACCGTGGTGGGAAGAATGAAAAGGGAAAAGTGGCAAAGACCATAAAGACCTCTCAGAAATTGCTTCCTGCTCACTGCCTTCTGCCATCCAGCAGCCCTTCTGAATCTACCTGGCCAGCAGCAGAGCAACAGCGGCTGCCATCTTGTGGCACCCGGCCAACTCCAGCTGTGAGCTCTGTCTCCAGCACAAAGGTGCGATTGTGGCTACATCACCATCCAGACTTCATGGGAAGTTAGACCAAAGAAAACGCTGTTAAATGCAAGGCAAGAGGTTCAGCTGTCAGTCCCCCAGCCAGAATCATTGCTGGGCTTCGCAGAAGACACTCCAGAACTACAGCTTGGAAGGAAATATTTCTAAATTGCCCACCACGGAAAGAAGCGTGTCCCAAGCCTCCTTCCAGCCTTCTCTGCTCAGCCTTGGACTCCCCTCCCGAAGCCCTCCCCACGGCCTGTCTGGGATGTGAGTTTGCAGCCACTACTTCATCCACCCTCTGTCCCGGACATCCTGGGAGACCGGAAGAGCTTAGCGCCAGATGGAGTGTTTTCATCAAATCTTCAAGAAGGTTGTAAACCTCAAGCTGATGGTTCTTAAGCTTCAGAACCTTAACAAAGCACGTCTTGTGAATCCCCTGCAGGCCCCGGGTGGGGCCAGCCAAAGCTTCGGAGGGAAGGTTGTCCAAAGAAAGAGACAGCAACATGCTTTGTTACATTTTAAAGTGATGTCCATGGTGTGTCCAGAGGGGTCTTGGCCTGTCACCCTCTCTGAACAATCTCCTCCTGTGAATATGGGAAGAGTCTCCTGACCAGCCTCTTTGCCCAGGTACATGATGGACCATCTCTTAAACCCCACAGTAATCTCTTAAAGCATTTCACCAACCACGGAACGCTCCATCGATTTTTTTTCAAATTTCTATTCTGTCTTATCTTGTCCCCCACCCCATCTTCCCAATCCTCCATGCCCTGTCCCTCCCTGTCCCTGAAATTGCCCTTGCGGTGAGGGCCATGGCCTGATAGCTCAGCGTCACGTCATTTCTCTTATGTCAGCATCTCTGGAGGATTACAGAGTGGCTTTTTCTGTCTGGACCATTTCCAGACTGGTCCATGTATGCTGATGAGCCACTCACATTTATGAGGCTCACAGAATCTAATCTGCACAGGCAATTCCTCGCCACGCCAGCTTTCAGAATGAAGATTTGAAACTATGAAGAAGGTCTGTGAGTGCAGCCTTTAAAACCTGATGTCCACATCGATCTAATCCCCTACCTCCCACACCCTACGCCCACCACATGCATGCCAGCTCTGAACCTTTTAATAAGACAATGCTCGAATTGGTCCCTTGCTCGGAACAGAATTACCATTGGCCTGCTATCCTGAATGAATGGCTTTAATCAACAGGTCAGATTCGGCTAGGTGAACCATTCATTAAAAATTCTAAATAATTAGATTTTTTTTTTATTGATAATTCCGCTTGCTCCATCTATCATGTCACCCGTTTTGCTTGCATTGCAAATCTCACCTGTGTTTAAGCTTGGTTCAATACCCATAGCTCGTAGCCTTCCCCTACATGGTCATTCCAAGTCAGTGACAGATGCCCAGAGTGTCCCCATAGTATTCCATCGCCCTTCGAGCCATGTTGAGTAGGCCAGATCTGAAAGGCTTATCCCCAGCCCAAGCGTCCATCCCTCTAATTCCTGATTTACCCTCTTCAGAGACAACCTCAGCCGTGAGCCTGTGGAGGTGGTATGTTTGTAATACCTACTGACTGATGATGGAACCAATGTGATCTTTCCACAGCCTCCTCTGCACTGGGTGTCTGTTTGGCCTAGCTAGATAAGGGAGGCAAGCCTTTCTTTCTGTGGATTTTCCACTGGTGATTATAAAGATATCATTGCAGTTAACTAAAAGGATCCTCTAGACTATGGAAGTAAGAATTGAGGTGGGTAAGGATCACCCCATCCAAGCATCTTGTTTTCTGGATTTTTAACCTGGTCTCTTTTCTTCGTTAATTGTTGCACTCATGTAACTATTGCTGAGGCTGCTGTTGTTTGGTTTCTCTTGGTTTTGGTGTTGGTGATAGACATGGAAGTCATATGACCAAGCTCTTCTCTCATTGTCTGCCCCCAAGGCCTGCGTGTGAACCTTATTTTCCAGGGTAGTGGGTCTCAACCATTAGGAAGCAACACAGCCAGAGAGCTATCTAAAACAGAGGGCGTTGGACCCCAGTGTATCTGATTAGGTAGATTCAGGCCAGGGCCTGAGAAACTGCATTATTTTTTGGCTTTCTCCCCCCCCCCCCCACATACTTCCCCTTACAGAGCTGAGAATCCAACATAGGACCTCACAGATGCTCAGTAAGTACTACCAGTCTGCAGGCCACACTTTGTTAACAGTGCCACCTAGTATTCAGCCAAGGCCAGGCTAGTCAGATGCCACTCTGGGCCTCTTTCTATCACACTGTGTCTTGACTTATTGTACATGTTTGACCCTCTTCTCCACTCTTACACACTGAGAGAGCAGGAACCACTATCAATCATCTTTACACTTTATTGTCTAACTCAAACCTGCCATTATAATAGATTCCCAATAAATAACTGGTAAATAAAGAGTCAGGGAAGCTCAATAAATTCAGTCAAATGAAGCGGAGGGCTCCAGCTTTCTCAGTAATGCAGACGTGTAGCCCAAAGGTTCAGCTTTGCTGCCACAGAACTCCAACAAGGAAGCATACAGTCTGGAATTGCCAAAATCTGGTACGGAAGAAGTGATAGCCATGGAGATAATGCAGATTATTGGCATCCCCATGACTGACCCCTTCTGAGGAGGCCCATCTAAGCCCAAGGGCCAAGCATTGGAGTGTAGCAGACGCTACCCTCAGGTCGAGCACAGTCCAGTAACTAAAACGGCAAGCCATGGAAGAGAGAATGCCTCCCAACACACACACACACACACACACACACACGACAAAGCACTTAGCCTAGGGTCTTAGCACACACGGAGTAGTGCTGACTCTCTGAGGGGGGGCAGACAGGGCAATACAGTCTGAGTTCCTGGGCTCAACCTTGAAACTATTACTTTCCAGATGTGTGAACATCAGCCTATTTGTGCCTCAGTTTACTAGTTCACAGCACCTGTCATCCACCAAGCTCTCTGAAAGAGCTATGAGTAACACTGCGGTTCACCAGTATTTGCGTTACTGTATCAAATTCTGCATCCTTCACCTTCCATTCTGTGGCCATCCCAAACACTCAGTGCTTGAAATAGTTCTCATATATGACATCTGCGAGAAGGCAGCAAGGAGAGAGTGAGTTGGGTTGGGGCGCATTGGGAAGTCGGGCATTTAGTGCTGGCCGAGCGTCACGGTGTGCCAGGCAGACAGGTAGAACTTTGGTCCACTTCCATCCGAATCAAATGTGTGTCTTTCCCATTCATCAGATTGTACCCCATCTATCCTCGTGACCTAATTTACCATGATAAAGGTCAAAAAAACCCTCTAAGTTTTAATAATATCATTAGTAATGTAAACTCAGCAGGTGAAAATTATGATAGTGAATGCATTGTAGCAGGGAAAAATAAGAAATGTCATACTGAGAAATGAACTGAGAAAATAACATGCCAAGAATGGCATCATACGATTAATCTTCACCAGCAATAGAGTCAGGATCATGCAAGATAAATCAGCCCGACTAATTCTGGCTGCACATACATACGTTAGAGAAAGCATTCCACTTTAGTTTCTTCTTCTTGCTGCTCAGTTTTTATGGGGAAGGCAATTTCTCATGCCAGTGCCTTTTCAGACTGTGAAGTATATGGACCCGTGTCAATCCGGCAGTGCGGAGAGTAATGCACACCTATTTTTCAGCACAAGTGTATTTTTCACTTGGTAATGTCCACCATTGTGGCATATTGTAAAACAGAATGAAATGCTGCCGCTTCATTTAAAGAGTGTGTGGTAGCTTGGAGTAAAAAGGAACCTTTTTTCTTAATTCTTTTTTTTCTTTTTCTTTTCTTTTTTTTTACCATTTTTAGTTAACATGGCGGTCACAAAGCTTTGCCAAAGAAGTCGTTTAATTGACTGGAGACCACCACTAGAGCATGTTGTGAACTGTGATGGCCGCAATTAAGCCCTGGCCCAAGCAGCAGCAATGCGTCTAGTATTTAATGAGACGTGTTAGGAGATTGAAATTCCTCTTTCCTATCAAAGTGTGTGTTCTTTGTCAGGGATTTTCCTGTTTCTGAGGCATATGTGAAGGGTTTCCCCCCCCCCACACACACAGAACTGATCAGCAATAATGCCTGCCTGGCCACAATGGGCCATGTCCAAGAGGACAGTACCCATGCTGTGACTCCCCATGCTCCCAGTGGCCAGCGATGTGCCTGCCACATTCTCTCTATCCTTTGTCCCAGGGATTTGGAAGGCCCTGGTTAGGTGGGGCCGGTTGTGGTACAACCACCACTTACTTTTTCTCCAGATTGGGATGGTTTCTTTCAAACCAGTCAAGTCTCTTGATTCCTGTACTCTTGTTTAAGTAGCAGCAAAATTCAACAACATCTGGACTGAGGACAGTGAAGACAGTTGAAGCCCTCCGTTTAGTTTCGTTTGATTGGAATTGACTGGGTCCCCATGTCATTTCATCCTCTAGCTGTGTGCTAAGTGGCCACCATGACAGCAGGCTTTGTGTCAGACACCAGGGCGCAAAGATGGAAAGACGGACAGGTGGGGGTCCTCCTTCCAGAGTGTGATTAGGACAATGGTGAAGCACAGACTACTTGTAGGAAAAGAGTTAGATGTAAAATATATTTAAAAAAAATACTTCAAACTAACAGCGTTTTTATCTCTGTAGTGAAATTTCCATGCTTTTACTTTCTTTTAATTTTTCTATATTGTATTCATAAGGAGAAAGCTAATAGCTGTCATAAAGAGTAAAACTGAATGAAGAAATCTCTTCTGCCTTACATTTAAAAAAGGGAAAGCTAGCTTGATCTTTTTAAAGCTTGCTCGCAATGTAAGTTAATATTTAAAATCATTGAAAGCATTCATAATAGATAGTACCTAAGAATTAACTTCTTTACGTCTGGCTAACAAGGAGAGAAACTTGGTTGCTTTCAAATGATGGAGCAGTGGAAGCTTTTGTGGGTCTAAAGG
The DNA here is from genome assembly GCA_025134845.1 of Neodon shergylaensis. Classification (NCBI taxonomy): domain Eukaryota; kingdom Metazoa; phylum Chordata; class Mammalia; order Rodentia; family Cricetidae; genus Neodon; species Neodon shergylaensis. Next base: position 34,236,664 of record JABTXL010000002.1, on the reverse strand, counting down.
AAGCAGAAGATTCAGAGTGGTTGCATTGTGTTTTGCCACTTTGTCCCCGTAGACTTCATGTAGCTCATCTTAGCGCAGGGGTGCTGACCAAATTCCTACACTGGCTGGTCTGCCTGTCCCATACAGCTTATCCTCTCTGTGTAGACGCTATCACATTAAGTACAAAAATACCACCGAAGGGCCAGGATTTCTTCTTTCCAAAAAGAAAAGGTCATGGCTGCGCAGACAGCACTATGCTCGGTACCAAGTTGGTGCTGTAGCAGAGAGAAAGGCAGAGTGAGCATCCCGAGTCCTGGCGGGTCTGTGTTTGAGACTGCCACTGTAACTCCGCTTCTACCTCTAGCAGATAGCAAATGTGCGTTAGGACAGGAGGGCAGAGTAGCAACAGAAAAGTGATCGGGGGAGGTGTTTGCAACCCAATGCTTCCCATGCTCGGCTTCCAAGCTGCCTTTCCAAGATCTTAACTCCAACCTTTCCATTGGGAGCTGTTTTATCTGCTTCTCTGTGATGTCTCATCCTGGGGTTGTTATCTGTTAACCAACAAGACTGGCTCAAATGTTAACCAGTTCCTCCTTCCTCAGAGTCCCAATTCTCACACAGCATCTGCCTATTCTTCCTTCACAGCAGCTTCCACACCCTCCTTCCTCCCTTAGCCATCAGAGATTCTTCCATAATACATAATGTTCAGAGTATGGCTGGATGTGAACCGTGGGTCTCTCTGCCTCTTCGCCTGCCCAGCCAATCCTGCACACGGCTTTCCCTTGTTCTCTTAGAGTTCACTTTGGCCTCACCTTTGGGTACTGTCCAAACCAACAGAGTCTATATGGCTGACTTGTCCATCCACGCTCTGCTAACCCCACACACACTGAAGTTAGAAGTCACACAGTTCCCCTGAAAGTCCTTCCCTACCGAAGAACAGCAGGCAGGCAGTCCCTGCTGAGACTGCATCCCAGCTACCCTCCAGGTGGCTTATGGCCTTCCTTATGACCTTTTTGTTTCATGACTGTGCTGTAATCACAGGTGACTGGACTTCCCTAGAGACCCCGCTGGCTCCCCAGTCATCCAGTACTGACTGGCCCTCAGTAGGGGACTGTCTCAGTGTCTCCTCAGCACTCAGCATTCATCTCACAGACAAGTTTTCAGTTGGAAAAGATAGCAATGGACGATAGCAGGGCATTCGAAAACGGCAGCGACACACAGCCCAGCAGTTAAGACTTGAAATGAGACAGTACGGGCTCAAATTCTGTGTCAACTTCTTCCTAATCATCTCCTCTGAGTCCTTCCCTTTTTTATGCCAGATCTTGCTCATCTTTGAGGCAGGAACATAGCCCCCGACCTCAGACATTAGGTTTGTCTTGTTTTATTGTGTCAAGGTCTTGCTGGACTTAAACTCATGATCCTCTTGCCTCAGCTTTTCATAGGGTTTCAAAGAGAATTAGACGGATTCATATTTGTAGGGTGCTTCTAATAAGCCCATGTACGTGTCTGTTGAGAAAGTAGGAATTAAGGTGGTCTCAAAGTCATCAGAACACTGCTGTCTGTGGGTCAGACGCCTAAACCCCAGTCTTTACCTGCAGTTCTCTAGACTGTGCTTCTCAGGCTGTGCGGCCGTCCTCTCCTCCTTTGATCACTGCAGTGGGAAAGCTTTGAGAACAGAGTTCTTGGAACTGCCCACAGACATGGATCCGTGCTGCGGATCCAGCCAGCTCCACTGAGGTGGAATGTCTCAAATATTAAATATTGTCAGGCTGAGATGACTTCCGGCATCTCGGCTGAGGGCGCAACCCAGCTGTCTCCTCTTCCGTGACCTCTCTGACACTGGCACCTTCTGGGCCCCCGAGGCTCACCCTGGGCTGATGCACTATATCAAAGGCTGCTAGAGAAGGATGCAGGTAAGAGCGCCCATGACCTTCCACACTGGCAAGGCCAAGATCCAGAAACTAGGGAGACTTCGGGCTTTCTTTTTCCCTTTCTTTTTTTAAATGATTATGCAAGTGAATTTGTTTTTTCTTTCCTTTTTATTAGGATTTTTTTAAATAAAATCTTTTCTCATTTTACATAGCTATCCCCATTTCCACTCCCTCCCCTCCTCCTGTTCTACCCTTTCCCCACTCCTCAGAAGGGGTAAGGCTTCCCATGGGGAGTCAACAGAGTCTGGCACTTCAACCAAGTATGAACCATGTATGAACACTGTATTTACGTCATGTTGCTTCTTTCTTCCCCTCAACTCTTCCCACACCCCCTGCCCCCAATTCCTTCTTAAATCCATGGCCTTTTATTCTTTAATTATTATTGTTACATGTACATGTATGAAATACTGCTGGTTCATTTAGTATTGCTCATATTCATAGGTGTTTAGGGATGACCACTTAAGATTGAATATCCCATCAAGGAGCTCTTCCCTAAAGAAGACCAATAAAGAGCTACAAGCAATTAATGACTTTTGAGAGAGGGGGAATCAGGAGTTTTTATTATAATATTTTTATCCTTTGAGAATTTTATACAATGTATTTTGACCATATTCGCCCCTTATTCTTCCCCTACCTCCTCCCAGTCCACCCCTACCTCCCTATCCCTCCCAATGTCATAGCCTCACGTTTGTTTATTTTACTAACCTGTTGAGTCCCATTTGTGCTGCCCTTATATTCAAGAGTATGGGACCATCCACTGCAGCATGATTGACTTAGCAGGGAAAATGGCCTTAAAGGATACTAAACCTCCTTCCAGAAGCCACTCCATGCTAGAATGTTGGCTGGCTTGCTCTTCTCCAGGCAGGTCTCTCTCAGGGAACAAGAGCTGCTGGAAGATCGTAAGAACCCCAGTCCTGTCGTGACAGGAAGACAGTCTTGCTCTCATCCTCTCTGGCTCTTCAGTCTCTCTGCCCTTTTCTTCCCTGACGGTCTTGGCTTCAGGATTTCTAAGTCACAAGAATTCCACATGATCCTGCTCACTCTTGTGTATGAATACATTCTTCCCTTCCTTTCCTTGAACCATGACCGTTTAAACACTTGTTTTCATCAGTATTCTTCTAGCCCATCTGATACTCTGCTTTTCTCCTCCTCTTTCCTTCTTATTGGCATCTGAAGTGCAACATTCTGGCTCTGTGGTTCATGAACTCTTGGAACAGTCAGTAGAGATCTTTCACATCTATGGTCCCTTTCTACAGAGAGAATGTTGAAACAAGGGTTCACAGCTGGTCAGTGGCTGTTAGCTAGTGACTAGATCATTTAAGAAGATGTAAAGAGTGTGTCTCTACTCTCTCAACCACTCTCCTAATCCAGTGTGGACTGGGCTAACAGTTACTAGAGACCAGCACACGTCATGTGTTAGATTGCTTGGCCTACTCCGGACAGATTTGAGTGAAAGCTGAGGAAGTAGCTTATTAGCATCCTAACTATCATCCACAGGGCCCCTGACTTCCTGAAGTGTGATGTTTATGAGTGGGGCACACAAATAAACAACACAAGGACAAGTACGGCAGAGAAAGAGGGTGACCCTCATCCTGTTATGTTGGCAGAGTCAGAGACAACCATGAACTTCTACCACATAGACCTCATTGATTGGCCCATTCTTCATGCACAAGCGGCCATGGACAGTGTTCTCTAGGGGGCCTTAGGAAGTATCATAGGATGGTGGTCTCTATTTTGAAGGTATGAGTATCTGGAGTATTACTCAGTATATTACTTAATGAGATGTTTAACTATGGCAGATGCTTTCATAGAGGTCTTCAAAGTGAAGTTTGCATGTTGTTGGTTTCGCTTCATTTCCCTTTAAATCATAAGGATAACAGTATACCAAACTGCCACAGGAATTTTGAAAATATCTACTATTCAAACCCAACACAGTTAACATTTTTGTATACCTATTTTTATAAGATTGCAGGAAAGATCTAACAGTGTATTTTTGCATGGAATCAAATTAGATGCATATTCCATATCCTGTCAGTTCCATAAATAATAAAAGTGAATAATGATGTATTACAATGCACTCAGAGACGTGCAGTTTTCCAATTTGGTTCCCACAGCAGCCCTAGGGGATCGGCATAGAGTGGTGTCCTTGTTTTGCATACGAGAAAGCTAAGGTTTAAAGCAATGCTCTACCTGAAGCTACCCAGTGTGTAGATCATGGTGACAGAATTAGACCACAGCTTCCACTCAACCGAGTGGGCTCACTCGCTTAGATATGGCAATTGCACTAGAAGTTCTGTTGAAGAAACAAATGGAGATGGAAGCCAATTCTCCTCAAATGTTTAAGTGGTCAATTGCCGCATCCGCGGCATGGAAGTGGTTTCCAGATAATGAAAGTTTACAAGAAACAAGTTCCTTTGGGACATATGGGACTTGCGCTCTGTATAAAAGTGTTTAACTTAGAAGTAGCAGGACAAAGAGAAAAGAGAACATTCTAAGAACCCTAGAAAACACCAAGCTGTTACGAACCTGAAAACTTCATTTCTACTAGCTAGCTTTCACAGTGCTGGAATGTTCTCTCATTGCTTCTGAGTGATCACAGTTTTACCCAACTGGGAACTGCCGTAATGACCAAACTGACAATATATGCCCCACTGGTGTAATAGTGTTATGGGATTAATCAACTGCTTACTGATTGCTCCACAAGATGAAACCCATGCCTGACACTGCTGACTGGGCCAGGAACCCATGGCCTGCTAGGTCATAAACCATAGAGGAGATCCCAGTACTACTGTTCTCTTAAATAAATATAATAATCAACTCCCCTTGAGTTATAGATTAGGTCATCTCTGAACCTTCATCACAGAAGTTTCTTTTTGCAGTAGATGGTGATTAATTCAGAAACCTATACCTGGTCAACACATAAATAATAAAGGACTCGAATGCCCAGTTCTAAGTGGACCTCTGTATCATACTTCCTCACCCCGAGGCCCAGGGATCATCACAGAAGAGGTGATGGAGAGATTATAAGAGCCAGAGAGAGCTGATGTCTGTATCAAAACAGTTTCACAATTGCACACATGAGCTCACAGCAGCGGGACCACCTGTGTAAGACATGCGCAAGAGCAAACCAGCCAGAGTCACAGCAGGGATGAGGAGGGAAGGACTCAGGAAGTCCTACCCCTATCTGAGAAACTAATGGCTACTGGTAGCTGCTGCAGGAATTATAAAATTTATAGAAGAACATTAAGAAGGACTTGGGTTCAGGTTTTTTTTTTCATTAAGTACATGATGAGATTCCATGAAACATAAAGATACGAGTTATACCCAGCACCCACATTTTAGACAAGTAGCTTCCTGTTACTGAGACTTAGAGCTGGTCATTGATTTTTCTCAGTGTCAGTAAGTTACTAGTGAAAGAGTCGAGGTGCAAGCCTGAGTGTGTGGTAGCTCCTCCACCTCCTGGTGGCCACATCTCATTTTAAATCTGAACCATGCAGTGGTCGGTTCAAGGGAACAAAGCCCAGCAGTCAGTTGATAATGAGCAGCAAAGGGTTAAAGAATTAGGCTTGCTCCCAGCTGAACCCATGAGGATGAAACAGAAGAGCTTTGATGAAAGAGAACGGAGAAAAGTGCAGACTGAACTTTAGCAAAGACCAATATTAGAGTATCAAAGAAGGAAAATGGAGGCGATAGACCAGCAGAGTAAAATAAAAAAGCCAGTAAAGAGGAAGTAAAAACCCAGGACAAAGGCTGGGACCTTACATGTAATGGAAGTGAAGCAGCTGGTTTAACGTCGCTCATGTCTAATATACCAGGATGAGAAGAATGAGACCTTAACTGTCAGGAAGGTGACGGGGACCCCTCCAGAGGGTCTTAGATCGTGATCTCTAAAGCTGATGGACACCACATGTGCAGGATGTTGTGCTGGAGCAAGAGAGTAGAAGAACACAGAGACCAGTGGACTAACTAAATGAAAGACCCCTAGGAAAGAGTTTAGGTTCTGGAGACTCTGTTCTGTCATACATGGAAGGGAACGAAAACAAAGGAAAGAACAGGCACAATCCTAGCTCTGCAAACTATTTGACCCATTCCTCTGTTGATGGAAACCTAGAGTGGTTCTGTAACTTAGCTACCGTGCACAGTGTCTCCATGACATGGATGAGCAGTCTCTACAGTGCGATGACTTAGATTGCTCCGGGTGTATCTCCAGGAGGTGTGGTACAGCTACATCATATGCTTGTTTTATTTTTAGTTTTTTATGGTGGTGGTGGTGGTGGTGGTGGTGGTATTGGTGTTGGTGTTTTCTTTTGTTTTGAGGAGCCTCCATGCTGATTTTTATAGTTTCAGCATTAGTCTGTATTCCCACCAGCAGTGTAAAAGCTTTTCTTACCTAGTTGGTGGGTTTTTGTTTGTTTGTTTGTTTGTTTGTTTGTTTTTTCAGTGTTATCCATTATAATTTGGGTGAGATAAAATCTCTGTGTAGCTTTGGTTTGCATTTCCTTGATGGCAAAAAATACTGAGCATTTTTAATGTATCTTATTTCTAGTGTCTTTTCATTTGTTCATTGTTGATTGTATTATTTGTTTTCTCCCCTTTGGGGCTTAATTTTTTTCGTTTTCATATATTCTAGATGACATTCAGCAAATCACATTCTGTAATCTGTTTCTTCACTCTGTTAATCTTTCCATTGCTATGCTTGCACTTCTCAGTATTATACATTCCTATGCTAATTCTGGTCATTGTATCCTTAGTTGTTAGACTACTTTCCAGAAAATTCTTGACACTTCTTATGTCTGAGGTATTTTGTCTGTTTCCCTTTAGCAGTTCAGATTTTCAGGGCGTATATTAAGGTATTTCATCCATTCCAAATTGAGTGTGTGTGTGTGTGTGTGTGTGTGTTTTTGTGTATGTGTGTGTGTAGGGTGAAAGATATAGATCTAGCTTCATTCTTATTAATGTAAATATCTAATTTTCGCAGCACTATCAGGAGAAGGGGCTGTCTTTTCTCCAATGTATGTTTTGACGCCTTTGTCAAGAATTAGCTGGAAATATCTATGGGAGTGTAGTTCTGGGTCATCAATTCTCTTTTATTGATCTCTCTGTTTTAGTGCCAGTACCACACTGTGGTTGTGCAGTCAATTTTGAAACCAAGTATAGCCTCAAGCATTGTTGGTTTTGCTCAAAATTGCTTTGGCCTTGGGGGATACATTGTGCTCTCATATGTGAATGGTGTCCTTGGAATTTGAATGGCAAATGGATTGAACCTCTCAGTCGCCATCAGCAGAACACTCACTTTTACAGGGTGAGCACAGGAGGCCTTTCTGCCTTCTAGTGTCATCTACAGTTTTTATTTCCTTCAATGTTGTACATTTTTCATTGAATAAACCTCCTTGGGCTTATTCCTATGAGGATTTTGAAACAATTATGAGTGGGGTTGTTTTCTGTTTTTCCCCTCAGCGTGTTTGTCCTAAGTATATAGACAAGCTATTGATTTCTGCTTGTTGATTTGTGTCCTGCAGCTTTGTTCAGTGTGTTGTTTAGCAGACCTAAGAGTTTCCCAGTGGATTCTCACAAGTCTTTAAATTATCGGTGAAAGATCTCCGAAGAGAGTCTTCCCTCAGGAGGAGAGACCCCTCACCCAGGAATCAGTCGAAACCACTCGTACGGATGCAATCAGCAAGAGGCTTTATTCGGATACACAGGCGCCCGGGGCGACAAAGTCTCTCCGAAGACTTGCGCGCCCCTCGGCTAGGGAGAGTGCTTTTTATAGGGATAGGGGAGCATAAGCGCAGGCACAGAAGCGAGATGCATGGTTATTGGTTAGTTTGAATAAGGCCAGGGTTAACTCATGGACAAGTTCCTCAGGGTGTGTGGGGCAAGAGCTCAGGGTGTGTGGCGCTACTGATATTCTCCGTCCCTGACTCAGGACAAGAGCTCAGGGTGTGGGGCGCTACTGATACTCTCCGTCCCTGACTCAGGACCAGATGTTCAACCATAGATAAGCTGTGGCAAGCTTTCCGATCTTACCCTGACCTCGGGTGGGGCGTTTTAAGCCTTGCGAAATGGCGTTATAGGGGCTGCATAGCTGGAGTGGGGGGGTCTTTCAATCGGGTTTTATCATCCACATATAGGGCTGCTCTGACTTCTTTCTTCACTATTTGTTTTCTTTTGAATTAGTTCTCTGACTCAGGCTTCAATGCTAAGATCTACCTATTTCTCCCGTGTCATCTACCGATGTGACTGCTGCATAGACCTTTGCAATAATTGCTTGTTGTATCCCAAGTTTAGTGTCACTTCGTGTTCAGTGTCCCTAAACACTTAGAATTCCCTAGCATATAGAATAGGCTGTGCATGTGTGTGCGTGTGAGCATGCGTGTGCATGTGTGTGTGCATGTGTGTGTGATAATTTTTTGAAGAGACTGAAAGTGAAAAACTCATTTCGTTGAGCAAGAGCAGAGAGAGAACACCTTTGTCTTACTCTAGAGAACATACTCTATTTCCCCGCTAGTGTAACACGGGGCACAATCGAGTTGTACACAGCCTTTCTTCTGTTCCTTTCTCTGGATGCTTTTGAAGCCTTGTCCATTAACCATTTCCCCCATTAGTCTCCTGCACTCTTCTGCCACCATCCACACTTAATCTGCTTCCACCTCTGCTCTGAAACGTCCCAGGTCTGGGGTATCATTTCTAGAAGGCCTCGTCGGCACATTGTCCATGCCACATCTGTTGAGGAAAGAATATCTATATAGTGGAGTAAGCAGATAAGGCACCTCCATTATTTTATGCTTCTGACATTAATCTCTCATTTGATAAGACCTTTTGCATTGACTAGAGAGTTATACTAGTAATACAGACGATGCATAATTTGTAATTCAATATTTTGAAAAAAGTGACTTCCCCACATTCGATAAGTTAGACTACCCTAAGTAGACAGTATAGACCTTATTGTTTTCTAACATCTCTGTTAGAGCTTTTGGTAGATATTCCTTAATTTATCCAAAAGCTAATGAGATCTCTTTGTAGCTTAATTTAAGTCTGTGTCTCTTCTTAAGAGGATTTTCACAGTGAGAGGTTTAAATTTTATGTCATCTGATACCCTTGAGAATGGTCACCTTTAATTTTTAACATCAAGGTTTGTCTCTATGAGGAATCGTTCTCACAGTGTTTACTTGAGATCAGGTGATGCTGTCATCCTGGCTTCACCAGACATTTGACCTCACAAAGATGCTCACGCGTCCCGTAGTGAGGCTGAAGGGATACCCTCCATGTGTGGGGTGACGTTATAGGAAACCATGTGACAATGGTGAAAATGCTCATATTCACTTTTGGAGATCCTGCAGACAATTCCTCATAGGCTACAAGCACTCCTTAGAGTCTGTGTGCTTGGTGGGTCCTGTCCCACTTTCCTGCAGAGTTTGTCTCCCCTCTGGAAGACTCGGATAAACAGAAGCACCCCAAAGCTGAAGAATCTGCCATGTCCCAGCTCTCTGGCATGCTCAGGTCCTCTGGATGGGTATGGATGCTACATGGGGAGGTGGATCCACCCCATAGCCACTGTCATATCCAAAAGTGTGTGTCCATGGAAGGACAATCCTATCTTTCATCTTCACTGGACCACACCTACAGCATTATTAGAACAAGTCGTGGCTCTATCTGGGTTGTAGCCAGTGTTACTCTGTAGCATTTGTTGGGGCCCTATTCAAAGTCTCCACTACTTCATCACTCCAGCACTAGAGATGGGGACAGGTACTGAACAACACCTGTGGGTGGTGTGGTCTGCTGTGCGACCACCGCCCCCTGCCAGCTGCTGACATGCTGGCTGCCCTCCATCATCCACTTCCCTGTTCAGACTGATCCTCAGCTGTGTACAGGCCCCAGAACACCACTCAGTCTTAGCAATTAATGTGGGCCTGTTGTCCGCTAAATTCTTGTGTGTAATTTCATTTGTCCTCAGTTGTTATCCAGGCTATGAACATCTCACCCTCTCTGAAAGACATTCTTTCCTCCTAGCTCGGAGGTTCATCACTAATATTCTTTTATGATGCAGCCATCATCCTGGTTAATGTTCGTCTACCTCTTTTCTTCCTAATCCTCTCTTGGGAGACGTTCATAGAGACTCAGCCTGTGTTCTGCTTAGCAATCTTCCCTTCCCAGGCCTGCAAGCCCAGTGCCTGTCCCTGTTTGTCCTTCGTGTATACCAGGCACAGAAATCCACAGACTCCTTGAAGCTGGTAACCCAGAAAGACCAAATGTACATAGTCCTTCTTTGCTCTAATTGAGAAAGCCCGAGCTGAAAACAGTGTGTGTTATTTCATCCCCCCAAGGAATTCCTGTTGATATCCCCATTACTCTGTCAAATGTTCCATTCCCACATAAACTTTAAGGTTGGCTCTGTTCTAAAGGTCACAGTTTAAAGTGTTTCTGGGCTGGTAAGATACCTCAGTGGTTCAGGGCACTTGCTGCTCTTTCAGAGGATCTGAGCTTTCAGCTGCTTGTAACTCCAGCTCCAGGAGATCTGACAATCTCTTCTGGCCTTTGTGAGTGCCCGCACCCAAGTGTGCACATATACACACACATATTTTTTAAATCCTCTTTTAAAAAGGAAAGGTATCATCTTTTATCAGGAATAACATTTTATGCACAACTGGCCCAATTATAACCTCAGACCATCCTAAATCCTGTTCACAAAGGGATCTCTCATTCTCTGTCTTTCCCTCTCTCCCCTGCCTCTTTGTGTGTGTGTGGGGGGGGGGGCATGCATGTGCATGCACTATGGTTAAACTTACAGTCTCACGTGCTTGAGAAGGAGTCTTGTTTTGATCCGCATACCCAGGCCTCATTTGGTATCTTCTTGTCACCGATGTCTTTGCTCTGCCTCTTATCCTATCAACATGGTCCCTCTAACTCTGTGCCCACAATCTCCTCTTACTCAGCCTTGGCCATTCTGTCTTTAGCAGGTAAGTTTCATCTTCAAGTGAGCCTCCAAAACGTTCACCAAATATCACCAACCACAGTTTGGCAGGAGAACCTTTGTTCCTGGCACTTTCTAATCACTCATGATTTTTTACAAAGTAGTAGGTCATGTGTTAAATTAAGCTCTGTTTTTCTTGGCACGTGCTGAGGTTGTCATATGTAAAGGCCATTAGATGAGATTCATGTTCTTTGAATTCTCAGATTGCTCTCAACAATTTGTAATTTCTCACCATCTAAGCAGAAGGAGTGTCCTTCACTCTTGTTCAATATGCTGACCTTTCTTTCAGATCCATCTTTTTCCTATTAATAGTATTTATACATCTTTATAGGGTACAATATGGTGATTTGATAAAAGAATACAATGCATAATAATCAGAGAGGAGTAATAAGCTCTTCCATCTCAAGTGCTAATTATCTTTAACAAAGGATAAAAAATGCATAACTCTTATTTTTTTGAGTATATCATTCATGGCTAGTATATTTTACATCATTTCTGCTTCTCCCTTTTCCACCTCCAACTCCTCCCACATCCCCCATCCCTCTCAAATTCCTCATCATCTTTCATTATAATCATTACATATAGATATACATATAACGAATACAGTCTAGAATCCCTGTAGTATTGCCACAGGTGTATGTGTTTAGAGCCTACCACTTGGAAATGGATAACCTATCAGAGAGCTCACCCCTAAAGATGACTGATTCTTCCTTTCTCGACAACTATTAGTTACCTTAGCTCTTTATCTAGGAGTAGGGCCTTGTGAGATTTCCCTCATCCTCACTGGCATGTGAACTGGTGTTTAGACTACCATATTGTTGTGATTTTGTAAGTGCAACCTCCCTGTCTAGGCAGTTTGGATGCTCACCTTACTAGACCTGGATGGAGGTGGGTGGTCCTTGGACTTCCCACAGGGCAGGGAACCCTGATTGCTCTTCGGGCTGACGAGGGAGGGGGACTTGATTGGGGGAGGGGGAGGGAAATGGGAGGCGGTGGCGGGGAGGAGGCAGAAATCTTTAATAAATAAGTAAATAAATAAAAAGAACAGAACTATCTCATAGCAGATCTCTGGTTCTCTGGCTCTTAGAATCCTTCTTCTCTCTCTTCCGTGATGCTCCCTGAGCCTTAGGTATAAGGATTGTGCTGTAGATGTACTGATTAAGTCTAGATGTCCCACAATCACCTGCTCTCTACATTTTGACCAGTTGTAGGTATCATAATCATCTCCATCCTGCTGTAAAAAGTTTGATGAGGGATGAAAAACACACTCAT
>JABTXL010000002.1:34178687-34224501 GCA_025134845.1 Neodon shergylaensis | reverse complement strand
TCCATCCTGCTGTAAAAAGTTTGATGAGGGATGAAAAACACACTCATCTGCAGATAGAAGGATAATATTCAGAATGCAGTTGGGGGTTAGCTGGTTTAGGACAATGGCAGTAGTACGCTTTCCTCTAGGATCTACTGCTTTATCAGCTAAGGGTTGTTACCTGGGTTTACAGTGCCAGGCATGAATTCCCTCCTATTGAACAGGCCTTTAGTTCAATTAGACTCCTGTTGGTTTCACCAAGATAGAAGTGCCACTATTGCACCTGTTGGAATACCTTGCTACGCTGGTCCTTATTGTGGCTCCTAGGCTGAGTAGCTGGGTAAAACTAATGATCATTTTTCTTCCTTGGCAGCTTACATAGCACTTTCAGATATTATAAAAGCTAGTCCTCAGGGAGGAAGCTTCTGAATTAGCTCTAGCTCAGTTCCTCCAAGTCCTGTGTCTTCAGAAATATGGTCTTATCTTCAAGTTCTGAGATACAACCAAGGGCAGTATATCAATTTAGAAGTCTCTTTGACTCCTCTGAACAACAAATGGGGGGGGATGTAAGGTAATCTATTGATATTAAGAGGAGCATTATCACCCCAAGTGATATAACTCATTCACTATATTATGTATATATATATACACATCTGTGTATATTATACATGTATTTTAAGTAAACATAAAATATCTTCCTATGACTTTTCAAACATCCTGTGTTATGTACCCCGCCATGTCACCCTTCCTCCCACTTCCCAGTCAAATCCTTTGCTTTTTCTTGCTTCATAAGGCTTGTGTTCTACTGTGCCCCTCTCTAGAGCCCTTCTCCTATGCAGTGAACAGCTGCACTCCATCACACACCCCCTCCATGATTGCTGCTTCACCACAGGCCCAGGGCAACAAGGCCACATAACCATCAGCTGAAACGACCATAGCAGGAGCCCAGACACATCTTTCCTCCTTGTAAAGTTATTTTCTAGTGTGTCTGAGGAACAACATGGTCTTGTTCCTTTTTTGTAATTTAAGAAGACTTGATTTGTGGTCCTAACACATGATCTGGCTTGGGGAATTTGCAGCATGTTGGTCAGAGGAGTGTGCGGTCTGCCATTGGTGAGTGGACTGTTCTCATGTGTCTTTTACGCTCTATTGTATAGCTCAATTCCAGTATTTCTTTGTTTCCTGTCTGGACAATTGAGAAAATTTGGTACTGAAGACCCCCCATCTATTATTGTATTGCAGGCTGTTATTTATCCTTTTAGGTGGTCCTGTGGTTGACTTGTATATATTTATAATTGTTTTGTCTTCTGCCAAGTTGTTTACTAATGTCTGATGACATTTTTGTCTGTCTTTGTGCTTTTTATTTAAACTATTCTTTGTCTGGTGTGAGTATCATAATTCCTATTTGGTTTTGTTTCTGTTTATGTGCCATGTCTTTTTTTCCAACCCTTCATATTGAGTCTACAACAGTGGCATGAGAATTTTTGTAGATGTTTCTGTTTTGGGTAGCATATAGTTGGATCTTGATTTTTTTATTATTATTTTTGTTATTGTTGTTTGATCTATTTGACTGGTCTGTGTCTTCTGATTGAGAATTTAATTCTTCTATACTCAACATTGTTGATGATTAAAAACTCCCCCTCTTGTTTTGTTAATTGCTTCCTGCTTGTTGTGTGTATTCTTTGGGTTTCCTTCTGATGACTTACCTTTCTGACCTGTTAATTTTTGGTTCTCTTTCTCTTTTATATGACTATTCTTCTAGTGGGTTTTATGTATCTGTGTGTTTTCATGAAGGTGCTAACTGTCCTTTTGTTTCTAGTGTTCCCATGAGCATATTTTGTTAGGCTGGTCTCATAGTGATGAATTCTATGATTTTGCCTGACAGATTACTGGGTGCATGACTGGCAGGGTTTGGGGTTTTGTTTGTTTGTTTGTTTTTTTCTTTTGGCAGAGGTTCTTATTTTCTTTTAGGACTTTGGTTATATCATCCATCCTTTCTAGCCTATAAGGTTTCTTCTAAGAAACCTGTTGTAAATCTAATGGAAATTCTCTTATAGGTGACAGGAGCTTTTTGTTTGCTGGTTTGTTTTGTTTTGTTTTTGGTATCTTTATTTATATTGTACCCTTACCATCTTGTCTATAAAGTGATTTTTTTACCTATTCTTTTTTTAAAAAATATTAAGTATAGAGTGCCTACAGGCCAGAAGAGGGCACCAGATCTCATTACAGATGGTTGTGAGCCACCAAGCAGTTGCTGGGAATTGAACTCAGGACCCCTGGAAGAGCAGTCAGTGTTCTTAACCACTGAGCCATTTCTCCAGCCTAATGATTTTTATTGTTGTTGTTTTATTTTGTGTTGCTTTTGTTTTTTGGTCAAATCTAATTGGGGCCATCGAGTTCCTTAGAGTTGAATGTCTGTACCATGTTGAAATTCAAGAATATTTTTTGCTATGTCTTCATGAAGTAGATTTCCAATACTCTTTTCCTTCTGGAACTTCCACTTTCTCATTTCTTCTTGTCACTTTGTAAAATTTCCTTAGCATAATTCTTTTGTGTTCTTTCCATGGACTTCCTTCAAATTGGGATTGTTTCTGGAGGGAGGGGTCTTGCTTCTTTGTTTCTTATATCCATATACCAATGCCTGTGCATCTAGTGAAAGAGTCACCTCTTCTAATTTTATAAAGCAGTTTGCTTAGAAAAGTATTTTGTTTTATTTACGTTGGATGTGTGGTGCCACTTGGGTAGGTCTTTTGGCTTTGTTATGGGTGTGCTCAAAAGTGTAATCTGCTCATGATTTGGTTGGCTATGGTGATATCGGAAATGCCTGTCAAATCTCACTGGTCTAGATGATAGTGATTCATGACTTTAAAGTTCACAGAGGTTCCTAAAGATGTGTGTTCTCAGGCAACACAGCATGTAGCACTCATGGCACTGGGGCCTGTGATGGCAACTGCCACAGTCTTGACAACACAAGATGTAGATTAGATTGTCCTAAATTCAAGAATAAATACAAGTGACACCAAGGATGTAGGGAAAATAGTCCCTGAGTCACAGAATGTGAAGGAGACCCTCTCTGGGCCTTTTAGGATGAACACAGGAGGTGCCTGGGCCTAAGGAAAAAACTCTCACAGTTTTGAGATAGGAAAGCCCTTTCATGATTCCCTTATGATGAGCACAGTGATAGTAGGGTACATGGCTCTGGTGACCACAGCTTCATGGTGTAATTGCGAGTTCTTCTTGGGCTTGTAGTGTGTACTGTAGCCATTCCTCTGGAGCTGTGGAACCTGGGTGATCTTCTGTAGGCCCAAGAGGCAAGTGCAGATGACACAAGCACTTTGTCATCAGTGTTTGTGGTCCACAAACAATGCCCTGTGGAACATACCTTTCCTTTATCCCCTGGAGTGTATTCAGATGGCATTTGTGCTCACGGTGCTATTACTTGTGTTCCTGATGGTGTATGATATGGAGGAGACCATCCCAGGAGCTATGGGTACCACTAGAGCATTGGCATTTATAGCTATAGGAAATGGATGAAGAGACAAGTGTGGTTGATACAGGAACTATCCACACTAGTAACTGCAGTCCCAAGGAGGAGATCTCCCCTAGTTCTGTGGGACTTTGTCCTAGGGTTCCTGCAGTCTGTTAGTCCTGAAGCTATAGGATTCTTGAGGGACTGCCGGACACCCTGTGAAGAAACACGGGTTTCAAGGCTTTTAAGATAAGATGGTGTCCAGCAGTAACTCTTTCGATTGCTTGGCATCTAGACATGGGGAGAGTCTATGTTCCTTCTTTGGGGCAACCAGACAGCCCACAAGCTGCTCTTAATCCTTTCTTAGGACCAAAGATTTCTAAAGCTTCCCCCGCATTTATGTTTGGGTGACTGGCACCTTACCACTTACCTTTTCCTTACAAAGCAGAGTACCCCTGCCTCCCAGCCAGGGACCTAGTGTTAAAGCTGCAGTTTGCCCCCATTCTGTAGGGTGTTCTTCTGATGCCTCATTGTATTTGGGGGTCCAGGAATCTTCCTTGCGGATTTCCAGTGTTCTCCTTCAACCACTCACCTCAGGATACAATGTTCTCTGCATTGCCTTGGCACTCCCCCGTGGCAAGGTTGAGAACAAGATGCTCGTATTTAACTATGCCAGATTTCCCTCCAGGGGAGGGAGCTGCCCTTCAGTTAGCAGCTTCCTTCCAAAAAGACTCAACTTCCCTAGTGATTGTACGTATGCTATGTATAGGCTATTAAATTTCCATTACAAAGTTTTCTATTTCAAGTCATAAATCAATGCTGGGAGGATATGAGTTAAATATCTGTCTCTATCTTTAACTTTTAGACGATCATAAAAATAATCTCAGACAGCCTATTCTCAACATGTCATGCATATACAGCTCTTGTTGAATTCCTCATTGCTAAGTTAAAAAAAAAAACTCTCCCCAGGCTTTGCCTCACCTGCCTTCCCCTCTTGTGTGTAAGAATCCATTCCTTCTCAACTTCAAAACTCCACCTGCAGCTCTGCCTCCACCTCTGAAGCCCATCCTGTTATCTGTGTTCACTCCGGCTAATCAGCCAGTCTTGTGCAAGCTTTGACACCTCCCCCCAAATGCTGTGATTAGAATGAAACACACTAACATGGCTACAGTCAAATACATAGCCTTCGTGAATAGAGGTGTTTGGTTTGTTTATTAAGTTTTTCAATTGACAAAAATCTAAGATAGTTTAATGTCAAATTCACTACTCTGAGAGACTCTCTTGGTTGTGTGGGAGCAGTTTGGAGCCTATTGAACAAATAATTAAAATATTTTATCTGCAGTTCTAAGAGGAAATGATGGTCTGTTTCATAGAGTTTAAGAAACGGTTTTTTTTTATTAAAACGCATGGGATCTACATAAGCACCTACATGGCTTTTGTGTTTCTACTTTATAGGAAATCAATGTGTTGACAGTTGCGTTGGTTAACCAAGACCGAGAGAACAATACTGAAAAAAGAAGCCAAGGCTTAAAATCTGAGAAGGAGGCCCTGCTGATAGGTAAGAAGTCTCTTTTTATTATCTATTTACAAAAATCAGATAACCAACTTGGGCAGTATTTTAGTAATTCACTTACACCATACTGACAATCGAAACAGCAGAGCCTCCCAATCGGAGGTCAGACTTACTTCGTCAAGATTACCCAATGCACATTTCAAGTGAGTGTCATGCAGACTGGCTGAGCTTCCTCTCATCAGGAACTGGGAACATTAGGTAGTTGTTGGACAGAAATCAAGGTTCAAGGAAATAGGTTAATTTGCATCTTTTGGGTCATAAATCTGAATTTTAAAATTTAAAAAGAGGTCTGATTGGTTCTTGTCCAAAAGTTCATAAGCCAACCCAGATTTGTAGGCAGTTTTGAACCTGGAGATGAGCCTGTAAGCCCCTTAGCGGAGGCTGCACCCCAAAGGCAGCCCCAAAGCCAGATGCATAGGGCTGATTATTAATTGCTGTGTCCAGAGTAGTTCCGTTCAGATAATCGGGAGTCTAAGCCAGACTCCCACATGCATGTGGACCATTTAGCCAAATGAACAAGAGAAGCTGGCCCTAATAAAGAGAGTGAGAAAGTTATTGTTAACTGCAATATTCTCTTGCCCCGAAAGATACTGCTAGGTTGGCTTTTTCTTTGTCTATACTGAGACAGAACTCTTGTTTCTTAAATCTTTATCCAGTTGGTCCAGGCAGCATGCTTACTCTCCCAGGGAAATATCCTTGGGGATGGTGTGTTGGTAATGCGCTTGGGACCCCACCTTACAGTCCCCTCCCAACCCAAGAAGAAAGGGCTGTTCTTCACCTGCGACACATAACCGTGGTCCAGGCTGTACCTTGGCGGAGACCGCAGTGTGGGGTTCCAGGTTCAGCCTGGCTCCTCTGCAGAGTGGTCAGTCAATGGGGAGGATGGAGGCCACAGCACACATGCAGCAAACTGTTCTCCCCCAGGTCATTATCTGGCAGACGCAACAGCCTCTAAATACTGCATCGGCTCTCACCTGAAAATGACGGGTGCACTGAGGCCTGCAGAAGCTGGCACAGGGGAATTCAAGAGGTAGTCCAAACTTCATCCATCACTTATAGATTTTTCAACTATGAGGTTATTGAATATGACATCAACTTAGAGATACTCCAAGGGAAACCAATTATTTTCTCTCTCTCTGATGATATACAGCTGTAATAATATGCCGTGCACATATCTCGAAAGACATGCTGATGTGCTGTCATTCCCAAAGACCCAAAACGAGCCCATTTGTATATTTGAACTGGCTTCTCCCCTCCGAGAATAGTTCCAACTCCAACAACTGTTTGTTTTATTCTGTATGACTAAGATATGATTATTGCCCCACAGTGCTCAGGTCTATGACCAAACTCAAAACGATCGCTAGAAAACTTTCTAGAAGTGTGAAGAATAGTGACCAACAGGCCCCCACTTTAATTTCCTTCTCACTGGAGGTGCCTCCTGTTACAAGGAGCAGGGCCCCTTGTTTATCCCTGCCACCTGGCTAGCTTAGCCCCCAAAATAACCACACAGAAACTGTATTCATTAAAACACTACTTGGCCCATTAGCTCTAGTTGCTTATTGGCTAATTCTTACATCTTAATTTAATGTATCACCACGTGACTGTTGCTTACAGGCAAGAATCTAACCAGCATCCATCTCAGGCCGGAGACTCATGGCGTCTCCCACTCTGCCCTTCTTCCCAGCATTCAGTTCTGTCTTCTCCGCCTAAGTTCTGCCCTATCAGGTCCAAAGCAGTTTCTTTATTCATTAACCAATGAAAGCAACACATGAACAGAAGAACCTCCTACACCAGCCTCCTATTATATTTTATATTCTCCTTGGAGAATGCATTTCACTTGTGATGTCTTCTGAATAGTTCTGTTTATAAAATATGTGTGTAGGTTACACATGTTTACATGCACACATTTTAGTCAGTTTTCACAAAATTTTAAATACATGCTTAATTATTATACATTCTAAATTATTCATAATTGTGTGTGTGTATGCATGTATGCAAATACCCATGGAGGTCAGAGGAGTTAGATGCTCTGGAAGCTGAAGTTAGAGACAGTGGTGAGCTCCCTGACATGGATGCTGGGAATCAAACTTGGGTCCTCTGTAATATACAATCTTAACTGCTGAGCCATCTCTCCAGCCCCCAGTTATTGTACATTGATGGGAGTAGACAGGGAGCTTTGGTTTATAGCTTTCTATCTCTGCTAATGTCTTCAGTCTCAGAACAAAGAAATTTGCTATTATAGTGTAATAGAAAGAAAAACATGAGGATGTCGGTATCTTCAATAAAAGCATGTGCAGAGACTGAATGTTCCCCTCATGGTCTCTCTTGGAGCCAGCCTACCTGTAAACGGTGGACTGCAGTAAAAGAGAACAAGGGATAAACTCATCTCAAATCACTATATGTGAACCTTTCTGCTATAAAGGATGTTCAGGACTGTAGTGTTTGATCAAAACAAATGACTAAATCCTTCTTTCAATTCTCTGTTGGTACTTTACCTTCCTCTGGTGATGGCAAAAAGATACGACTTCTTCCCCGAGCCTGTCTTCCAGATAGCCATATTTATATTCTTATAAAATTTAGAATTAAATGAGAGCAATCCTTCTGACGGGGAGTCAGAAAAAAGGATTATGAAGAAGTATCTTCCAGCGGGGCAATGGCTCCTGTGGAAGACTACCATTGCCTCTGTTATGAAGCCCCCACCATCTTAGTTACTGTCCATGGCACTGTGGTGAGGTATCCCGATACAAGTGGCTTAAGGGAGAAAGGACTTATTTGGGCTCACAGTTTTGAGGAGACAGTCCATTATGGTGGAGACACAGCAGGAGGAGCATGAGGCATGATCACGTGGTACCCACAGACGGGAAGCAGAGACAAAGGCTTGTGCTCAGCTCGCTTTCTTCTTTTTTACTCTTAAATGGTGTTTCTATTCATTCTTAGAGCTTTCCAAAAATGTCTCTCTATCATACCCACCACCCATTTTACCCCCAACTCCTTCCAGATCTTCCTCCACATCTGTTTGAGGAATCCACCTTGCAGCAGCCATCTTGGTCCTCTGGCTTTTGCAATCTTCACCCCGCCCCACCTCCCGTGATGCTTGCAGAGCCTTATATATGTTAATGTGTGAATCTGGGGTAGTTATCCCACAGTCAGCTGGGCTCTTCATTTTAACCTGTTGTGACTAATTATTTTAGTCTACTTCAAAAAAAAAAAGGCTCCATGATGAGGCTGAGAGCTACACTTAGCTGCAATAGCAGGATATAAGCATTGAAAACACAGTTAGAAATGACGCTGGCTTAGGGAAGTGGCAAGATGTGGGTTCTCCTCTAGGTCCCATGTCCTCACCAGCCACAAGTGTTGGGCTAAATTACCAGAGCCAGACATGAATTCCTTCCTATCAGTGGGTGTTAAGTCCTAATAAGGGGCTATTAGTTACTGTCGTGTCTCTCAGAATATCTTGCTGTGCTGGCCGTTGGTGTGGTTTGTGACATTACAACTGGATAGGATATAGATGCATTTCTTCCTGGAGGCTTGCATGGCTTCTTCTGGTCATCATGGAGGAGACTTCCAGGTCAGATCTAGACGGATTCCTCCAAATTCTGTGTGTGACATGTGTTGTGATCTTCAGGAACAGGATCGTACTTTCTTTTTCTGGAAGGTACCAAAGGCACATCAATTATCATAGCTTCAGTTCTGTGTGTGTGTGTGTGTGTGTGTTTGTGCAATTTTAATAAAGAAGCCTACGTTTGGACTCTCAGTGTAAAATAGGTCCACCAACCCTGAGGACACCCTGTATTCTGTCACGGGCTTTCTCTTGGTCATGCTTATCACCATATGAAAATATTTCCTTTACTCTTAATATTTGGGCCTCCCATCTGTGTTGGTCATCTAGACTGGCAATCCATGGAAATGGCCCCTTTTCTGTCTTGCACAGAGCCATGCCCAGCACCTTAGTGTCATATGGCTACAGAGTGCTTAAAGTGAAACATCAAAACTGTGTGGTTGTGAGCGGCAGTACTAGCACTGTTTGGTTGATTTAAACATTACCAGTTTGGTCTTAGTGAGGCTCAAAACAAGGATAAAACGGATGGTCCTGACGGGACACTCTCACGTAGCCCACTGGAATGAGCCTTCCAGATGGGATCTGCCGCTCCTTACACTGAGCTGGCTTGCATTTTCTCAAGTAGCTTTTACAGCTCTGAGACATGTAAAAAGCCCCAGTAGGACAACATCTGCTCCTTCTATCCCACTTAGATTATTGGCTTACAAATGAGTTTTGCACTACCGGGCACTTGGTTTTAAGTAGACAGGCCTGCTGCTACTCACAGAAATAGACAAGGCAACAGAGCTCACCTGCTCGGCTACCTCAGTTCCCAGGGTTCCTCTTACCAGCATGGAAGCTGTTCCCAGAGTGCCAGACAGGAGTGTCCATATGGGAACATGTTGGCACTTTTCAGTAACTTTGGAGTTATAACACCCTTCCTTTTTCTTCTTTTTTAAGAGAAACTTTTTCTTTATTTTGCTTTATTCTTGAGAATTTCAAATATGTGTGTTTGTGTGTGTGTACACATTCACACAGAAACACACATATATACACACAATGAAATATGATCATATCTACACACCAATTTCCTACCTCTAACCCCCCCATACATTCTCAACACATACATCCTCCTAACATCGTATCTGTTTTTTAGATTATTTTTCTTCTTGTTTTGCATGTGTGCATACTTTTCTAAGTTCATCCAGTTTGTGCTGCCTATATATGGGGGGGCACTTAGTGGAGCACAAGAAACCTACCGGTGACCAGGGGGCTAAGATCTACCCAGCCTCTCCTCCGCCACTGCTGTGTACTACTCATAGCTCCTCTGTAAGAGGCGGGGCCTGTCAATCATCTGCCCCATCTCTGCCAGGGTGTGGGCTGGCACCGAGATATCCACATCCCTGGTCCAGGGCTACTCTCAGTCTTGCTCAGAGAAGCCTCTTGTCACAGTAAGCAGCAGTCGGTGGAGGAGATGCATAGCTGGTCCGAGTGCTGAGAGTGAGAGATGGGGTTCTAGGCCTAAGTGGGGGACATCTATCTATACTGAGGTCAGAAGCACTGCAGAAGGAGCACACTGAGGGTGGGGGTGGGGTAGAAAGCATGTAAGAGCCAGGGGACAGGGAGGAGGACTGTGAAATGTGTTTTGTAGACATGGCATGGCTATCGTATTCACGTGTTCACAGCGACGGTTACCTACACACCACCTGCATAGCTCTCTCTTTTCTGTTCCTGGGAACAACTCAGTTCCTTTCAAGAAGCAATAGAGACTTCATTTACGAAACTACTCACAACTGAATCTGATATTTGAAATGAGAAAACCAAGCACACAGAACCTAGAAACTGCATTTTCTCAGTGGTCACTTAAAGATGTTAAGATCGCCATCCTCACCTATGATGGTTCCTCTTATGTCGTAAAACTGTAGATCAGAAAAAGAAAGATTGGCATGGACTCAGAATAAAAGGCGAGCAGTCAGTCTGAGGATCCTGATAGTTCAGGTTGATGGAGATGTAACGTTCCTGCCATCCTCATATAAACCTTGTATGAGCAAACCTCTAAAGAGTCATTAAGAGTGCTCGGCTGGACTCTGCAATTCTCTGTCCTTAGCCTGAGGATAAGCCAGGAACTTGTCTCTGAAATCTGCTTGGCACCCACCTATAAGCGCCCAACAAATCACAGAGAACAAACACCACCCCTTGTCAGTTCAAGGCCCCTGCAAATGTAGGATGGCCTCCTGCTTGGCCGGTGCTGGCCCTGAGCGCATTTTAGGCAGGTGACCTTTGACCCCCTAGCATCAGTTCTCACAGTACACAGTCTAGGAGAAGTAATACACCTCAACCCTGATTAAAGCCTCTAAAGTGTCCATCTAAGCTCCACCTTTTCACAAAAAGCAGGATGCGGTCTGCGGAGCTGACTCCCTCACTATTTTGCTTTTGGACCTGGGAGCAGCGAGGGCAGGCGCTTTTTGGTTCGGCCCTGACACCACTATCCAGCCATTAGCTGGGACAATCCTGCTGGTGGGTCCTGTGACGGAAAGACTTTCTGCCAGAGTGCCCGTTCCCAGACTTTTCCAGTGATCCTGTGTGTCACAGCCGAGAAGGCAGAGCACGGGCTCCCCCCAGCACACACACCACACCACACACACACACACACAGGCGCAGTCTGTGGAAGCGGCACAGTATGAGGTGCACAGAGAACACGTCAGGGTGTGGACTGCACACTTTTCATAACCACCAGCTGTTGTTATCAAGGACACTCAAGGCAGCGTGATCCCTGACACAACCATCCGGGCCACTTTCAGACCACCAAGTCCACTGAGAGAAAAGAGATTATTTAACCTTCCCCACACTACAGTTTCCGATTGGTAAGCCAAGCATGAACTTGGTGGCTGAACTACTTCCGGGGCTCGTGGTTTAGAAACCGCTGTTCATCTGTGCATCATCCCAGGGTCTAGCCATGCTGACCACTGATGTCCTCATCCCACAAGAGAGTGTATTCTCTTTGCCATGTCACCGTTGCTGTTACGGGAGGCTGGCTGGGAGGTGATGGAAATGACCGAGTCTGTGAGATTAGATGGCCGTCGTTAAGTGAGCCTTCCCACTGTCCTCCGAATAACTTCCAGTGTTTGTCTTTTTCCATTCAGGCATCATATCAACGTTTCTTCACGTTCACCCTTTTGGAGCCAATATAGAGTATCTGTGGTCATACATGCAGCAGCTGGACTCTAAGGTAAATTGTTTCTTTGATTGCACTTTGCATGTTGCCTGCTTGCTGCAGGCAGACGCCGTGTGAATGGCATCAGTAGGAGCCACATAGCAGCACCTCTGGGAGGACCCAGGGCTTTGGCAGGCAGCTGTCAGCTCCTTGCTTTTGTCTTTATATAAAGAGAAATCAGTTATTCAAAGTGACAATGGCTTGTCACTGTCAAAAGATGCCCAAGTGCTTTGAAAAGCTTGGAAGGGACGGGAAAGTCCAGATTGGCCCCGAAAGTTTCTGAGACCAGGAGGAAGGTAAGAGTGGCTAGCGAGGCAGGTTCCTTCGGCCATGTCCACGCGAGAGTCCATGCTAGAGACTTCCCATGGAGGGGCCGTCATTGTCAATAGCTTAAAGATCTGATGGGATGCTCAAGAAAATGCCATCAACAGCCATTTTAACGTTATTTTCTGGGTGTTAAAAAATAAAAACTGTCGCGCTACCGTCAGCTATGTCCCTGCAGGGCCACCCTCCACATCAGCTGTCACCATGCCGTTTTCCTGAAGCTCGGCTTTCCCGTCTGATAATTAGCAGTGTTTTGGACAAATGCAAAGAGACCAGGGGAAAAGGTGCAATTTCTGTGTTAAAATGAAAAGTTGAGAGGGGCTGCTATTGGTGAAGCCACACCCTTTACCAGGGCTGGCAGGGAGAGCCACAAGAGGGGTGATCACAGCAGCTAATGAGATAACCAGAGAGAGGCTAGGAGCCAGGGGAAACTGCCCTAAAGACGGTGAGAATAAAGAGAAGCGCCACCATCAGGCAAAGAAGAGGCTGTGGACCTTGTTGGACCAGCCACTCAGCCTGCAGCTCTGGGTCGGTGTTAGCAAGGATTACAGGATTACATCACCACGCAGTGTCCTCATTTGCTGCGGATGACTTTA
This sequence comes from Neodon shergylaensis, assembly GCA_025134845.1. Taxonomy (NCBI): domain Eukaryota; kingdom Metazoa; phylum Chordata; class Mammalia; order Rodentia; family Cricetidae; genus Neodon; species Neodon shergylaensis. The sequence goes on along the minus strand of JABTXL010000002.1, from coordinate 34,211,808 downwards.
CCTGCACAGGACCACAAAACAGCTTGATCTTTAAGTAGACCTGAGATTCCTCCTTGGAGAGGAATCATCTGGAGCTGCTAGTGGTTTCTAGTTGGATATTTGTGCCTTTTTATGAAAGACAAGAGGAGTTAGATTTTAGGCTTTAAATGTTTCCCATTCATACATATTAATTGTACAGATTAGGGCAGTTTAGAGTGGTATTTTCCTAAATTCTCGCAGTGTGGATTGATCAACTACTCTCTCGTTACCTCCTTCCGGAGAACTAGTAATGGCTATTCCACTCTATCGTTACCTCCTTCCAGAGAACTAGTAATGGCTATTCCACTTAACATCGAGCGCTTCTTCCCAGATTGTAGAAGTTAGCTCGATTCGGGAATAACCAGGCTAGCTAAAAGATAAAACAATTATAGTTTTATTTATTATAAGGGGAAAAACTCACAAAACAGGAATGAGAAGTCCAAGCTCAGCTGTGCTGCGAGGGGACCAGAGAGAGAGAGAGAGAGAGGAGAGAGGAGAGAGAGCGCGAGGGCAGCATCTGGGCAGCGCACCGGTTTTTTCTCCAGGTCCCAGAAAAAGCCACACCCTAACTTGGTCCCACCTCTTAAAGATAATTGGTTAACAAGGCTTCCCCATCACCAGATGAGTGAGGTACAGCACCCGCCTCTCAGTGCCGGCTTCTTTTACTTAACATAATTCAGGATTTTTCACTCTTTATAGATGAATAATTCTATACCACATACCTATTAATCTGTTGATTGATGCCCAGGCTGATTATATCATATGACTATTATGAATATTATAATAGGGCACATGGGTAGGGAAGTATCTCTATATCCTGAGATTTCTTTGGTAAATACCCGGAGTGGTATAGCTTGATCATGATAGTTCTACTTTTAATTTTTTTTCAAAATGTATTTTATGTCTATAATTGTTTGGCCTGCATGTATATACACCGTGAGTGTGAGGTATCTGCAGAGGCCAAAAGAGGGTGGGTCCCCATGGAAATGGATTTACACATGGTTGTTAGCTATCTTGTAGGTGCTGGAAATCAAACTACAGTCCTCTGGAAGAGCAGTTAGTGCTCTTAAACACCGAAATATCTCCCTGGTCCCTACATTTAATTTTTTTTTATAGAAACTCCCTAATGATTTCCATGGTGGATGGACCAAGTTACAGTCCCACCGGTAGCATAAAAGGTTCCTTTCCCCATGTCCTCAGCAGCATCTGCTATTTGTCTTCCTAATAACCATTCCAAATAGGGTGATAAAGAATCTCCTTGTAGTTCTGATTCGCATTTCTGTGATGGCCAAGGATGTTAAATATTTTTAAAAGTTTTCTTTATATACTCACCAGTCACACTTTTTTTGAAAGCATCAGTTCAGTTCACCTGCCCATTTACTGATTGAATTATTTCTCTTTATTATTGTTACATATATAAATATAAACATAGCAATCAGAGTCTATGTAGTGTTGTTCCAATGTGTATGTATATTTTTAGGAATGACCACTGGTTTTGGATAATCAATTAGAGCCTCATACTTGGGAAAGACTAATTATTCCTTTCTCAATAGTCATTAATTTCTGTAGTTCTTCATCTAGAGTTGAGGCCTTCTTATATTTGGCATGTCATCTCAACTGGTACTGTCATTGCTCAGGTGTTGTGTAGGCTACTGTATTGTTGAGATTACATAGGTGAAGGTTCCCTGTCTTGTACAGAAGAGACTATCTCATAGCATGCATCCTCTGGCTCATAAAATATTTCCATCCCTCTTTTGCAATATTTCTTGAGCCTTAGGTGTAGGAGCTATGTTGTAGATGTTCCCATTAGAACTGGGCATGGGTAGTTCTTTGCATTTTGACCATTTGTGGCTTTCTGTAATGGTCCCTGCTGCAAAAAGAAGCTCCTTGATGAGAAGCAAGAGCTACACTGGTTTGTGGATCTAAGGAAGTACGAATGCACTTAGAAATTACAGTGGTTTAAGAAAGTGTGGTAGTGTCCTCTGGGGTCCATGGGCTCGGCAATAGATAGTTGGCTAGTTTTATAGTAGGGACGAATTTTCTCCTGTTGAGCAGACTTTCATCCAACTAGAGAGCTGTTGGTTATTGCCAAGATCTAAGCGCCACATTGTACCTTTGGAGATGTCTTTATTGTCTAGTCTTTTTCTGAGTAGGTTCTGGATACCTGAATAGCACCTTCAGATACTATAGAGAGCTAATCCTCAGGGAAAAAGCTTCCAGATCAGTTCTGACTTGATTCCTGAAAGGCCTGAGTTCAAAATCAGCAATAGAGACTTACCTTCAAGGTCGGGGAAAGCAACCAAGAGCAAGGGCAATAGCCTATAATTGTTTTGTTTGGTTGGGATTTTTTAATTCCCCTGCCAACAACTCAAAAGGAAATTTATCCTGCCTGGTATTAGAGATTTGTTAGATGATTTATGGTTCTTGGAGAAGTATTTGCACCCCAAGTGATATACAAAAAGCATATGTGGATATATAACGTTATATTATATGTAAGCCTAAACTATAATTCCCTATGTTTTTTCCAAATATCTTTAGTGTTATTTATCCCTTTTACCTCTCTTTCATATTGTCCTCCTTTTTCCCCTTTATAGTACCTGTTGTATGTGTGTGACACTATTCATGAGGACACATAAAGATCTCTTCACCTCAGATAGGATACCACCAAAGTCCAAACTGGAGCATCATAGTTTTATTGGTGTTATTTATCAGAACAGAAATGACATAAAGACAGCTGCATCACGAAAAGCCCACTGCACTATGGGTGACCCTCACCAAAGCTAGTAACCTGGAGCACACTGCAGAACTTTCAGGCTGCTCATTGGGTTGCAGAGTAGTGTCCTTTCTGATAGACCAGTTGGTCTCAGCCATTTCTGTGCAGGTCAATGGACTTGGCTTTCTTCTAGGCAGTTCAGTTGGTCTGAAATTATTTCTCAGAAGTCCTTACTGCTTATATATGCTTGGGGAGGGAGAGGACTAGTGAATCTGCTCAGTTTCAGGGATTTCCTGAAACTATTTTTAATGTTTATTTCACAAATTTATATTGTTTCTGGTCTTATATCAAATGCTTTCATCATTTCCCCTATTTTGTATGATTTTAGTTATGGGTTTGCTATATACAGCCTTTATTATGTTATAATCTATTCAGAAACTTTATTATAAGGGACATTGACTTTATCATATGTTTTCTACTTATTTATTAATGTGATAAATTGCATTTATTGATTTGCATATGCAGAATCACTCATAACTTCATCACTGTCGTGATACTGATCTTTTTGGTATGCTGCTAAATTCAGTTGGCTAGTATTTTCACATAAGTATTTATCAGGAATATTTTTTTATTGTGTCCTTGTGAGGTTTTGGTAATAGGAAAGTGCTGGCTACATAGAATGAGTTTGGCAAGGTCTTTGGTTTTCAGTTCTTCAGAATAGTTCAAGCTGAATCAGCATTAGCCCTTTCAGAAGTTTTGTAAGATTCAGTAGTGAAGCCATGTGACCCTGGGCTTTTCCTTCTTGGTAGATATTTTAGTATGGATCCCATCTCATTACTGGGTTAGTAAGGTTTATGTCCTTGTGGTACAATTTAGGTGGGTCACTTGTGACCATTTTCTTCTTAATTTTATTTAAACTATCTGTAGTGTGTTGAATTTCTTGAGTTTTTTGTATAATCAACTTTTGAGTTCTTCAGTAGATATTCTGTTTAATTGCTTTGGAATGCATAGACCCTATGTCCCTCCACTGAAATTTCTGCATGGGGTAGATCAGCTGCTACTGCTTTCCCGGGGGTGGGGGGAGAGGGCTTCTCAGAAAAAGTGGTTCTCTCTAATGGTGGCCTTAGGAGGTCAGTTTGTTATATGATGTTGGCTTTAAGTTTTGTCTGGACACTTTAGAATAGTCTACTTGTAGGTTCCTCGGCTGTTTGATGTCTTTGGCCAGTTGTGCTCTAGTGAGTTCAGAGAGACTTGCTACTCTCTGTGGGCCACACAGTGGGCACACAACCGTTCAGACAGGCATGATAGAAATTGGAAGGGCCATGTAATGGCGTCCCCTGTCAAGATCTGGGATTGGTATACACCCAGACCCTATATGAGTAGAGATAGAGGCAAGAACCACACTAATGCCCACATTTACTGATGGTGATAGCGGATGGAGTCATAAGGAACAGTTACTGGAAGCCACTTAAATGGAGTAGCAGTAGGAACTGGGGTTCTTTCTGCTGCCACTTGGGAATACCCACCATAAATGGGACCTATAAAGCTTCTGTATATGCCTATGGACAGGATATTTCTTCCCCTGATTTCTTCTTCTGTAATATCCCTGGGTAGTGGAGAGAGGCTAGGCCTCAGCCTTCTCCAGACCTGCTTCATCCCCTTACCCCAGCCTAGCTACAGTGTACAAGGCTGCACCAGACAGCCCTGTGTGGTCTGAAGACTAGTGTTCCCTCCTGCTCTGGTAGGAAAGGTACCTGAAAGGGTTGTGGGAACCACATGGACACCATCCACATCATCTAGCCATGGTGAAATCCCTAGGACCCTAAGGGCAGTTCTCGTTGAGAAGGCAGCAATGTGTTTGCCTCAGAAAGGAAATACCTGGGGACTCCCTTCACCTCCACTGTTGCCCACATAGTCCTCAGCCTCCTCAGGGACATGCCCAGTAGTGCTGCCAAGTTTTGTCCTCATCCCTGAGGTAAATGTGTCACAAAGGACTCTCCAACTTCCAGGTGCCAGGGACTGCACCACATAGTCTCTCTAGCCCAGCGAGGCTTCGGGGACATTTAGGTTTTTAAATCCAGAATTGCTGAATTCTAGAATGCCTTATCTTCAGAGCTTAAGAGAGAGAGCAAAATAAGTATTCACCAGGGCCTTGTGCCTGCATCAACTGCCAAAAGGCTCATAGCCCTGGATCTGCAGGCAGTCTGAGGATGCTGTGGGTCTCCAAGGCAGCAGCCAGGCCCAGCTGCCTCTGGTTAATCAGAATGAACTGGGAGTCGCAGCCCTGTGCAGAGCTTTGGTTACTGCTGCATTGCAGCAAGATGGGTCTGTCCTACCACCACATGTTGCGTTTTCTGCCTCTGATAAAAATAGTTTATGAAGTCACCACTCAGAGCAACTCGCTTTCCTTGAGGTTTGACACTGCCAGGAGCAGCATAATTGTAAACTAGCATTTAGATTCTGTTCACCCCCGTTCTGAGGAAAGCAAGAAAAGCAGCCCTGGTCCAGCCCTGTAATGTAACTGTTCTTACTAGCATCTCCCCGAAGGCTGCTTATGGGAATGGAAGGAAGGGCAGGAATTAATCTAAATTATACTGGGCATGTAAATTGTTCATGGCTCCTAAAACCATGTCGCCCAGTAACAGGCCATTTTCCAGTTAAATATTATTCTTGTTCTTGATAATGACATTTATGTGCCCCCCACCCCCGGCTGTCTCCCAGCTGCCCACTCTCATTCGCCCACCTGTCTTCTCTCAGAAACGTGAGACAAAGCCAGAACGGTCCTTTCAAGAGACAGGGCAAAGGCTTCAGGAGGCTGTGCTGAATCTTCAGAACAGACAGCTCCGTTTTGACCAAGGTTTCACTCACCTTGGAATGGAATCCCAGCTGGGAGCTGGGCAATGCCGCCCTCCCCCTGATGCTAAGCCACACAGACGCTGGAGTAGAGCTTTGGCAGCTGAGTACTTCCTGCCTTTCTTCCTTAGCTCCTTCTGACGCTCATACAGATAGTCGAGAGCAGTGGTTCCCAGCCTTCCTAGTGACGTGACCCTTCAGTATGGTTCCTCAGGTTGTGGTGACCCCAACCATATATTGTTTTGTTGCTACTTTGACTATAATTGTGCTGCTATTATGAATCATAATTTGTAGATATCTGATATGCAACCCCTGTGAAAGGGTCATTTGACCCCCCCCCCAAAGGGGTTGCGAACCACTGGTCTAGGGGCTCTTCTCCAGTTTTAAATATACATGTAAATGTGTATGTAAATACATATGTATTTTGTTTTGAGATAGGATTTCAGCTCTGACTAGCCTGGAACTCCATGTAGACCAACTAGGAAGACCAAACTAACCTCAAACTCAAGAAGCTCTACCTGCCTCTGACTCCCAAATGCTGGGATTAAAGACGTACCACCACTCAGGGCAAATTTCCCTCTTCAAAGGATGGCAGTTCTGTCCTCTGTGTGTGGCAGGCTGCCCTGCCCCCTCTGCATAATCTACAGCCTGCCCCACAAACTCCTAGCATGGGAGATCTGGTTCCAAAGCAACAGACCCAGTATGACTTGACAGCAAATCCTGCCAGGTGCAGGCGGACCTGCCTCTGAGGCAGGACATCCCGTCAGCTTGGGTGCTCAGAGGCAGGCGAGTATCTTCCACCCAGGAAAGATCGCCAGGGCTTGTAAAGCACCCCTCTCTGCACATCCAGGATTTCGGCATCTTTCTAGTTTCCAGGAGATCCTGATTTTTGCCTGGATGGCTCAGTGTTCTCTCCTGGAGTGTTGGAGGATGGCAAAGATGGGTGAGATGATCCTAGTGGTGTGTTTAAATTTCCCCTGTGAACAACCATCCCCGTGATATGTATGCCAGCGCTAACAGCCGGCTGCCACCAAGCATCAATGAAGGATTGCTAAGACAGATGTAATGAATGTGTTTTCTGTATCACCTCCAGAAGGGAATAGACTCTCCACCTGACCCTCGAAGCAGAGAGGGTTCCATGACACCCGAGCAATACTAGACTATGTCTGTCCTTTTCAGGTGACCAGGCTCGTCCTCCAGGCAGGAGCAGGGCAAGAGGGCAGCACACAGCAGGCATACAAACAAGCTAGAGTCTGCTCTCGGAAGGCTTACAGTTGAGGAAATGGTGCAATATGTAAAAAGATAGGTGTACTTGACTCACGTGCACTAGGTCCTGGGTTCAGTACCAGCAACCCTGCCCCGACCCCAACCAAAACGTATTAAATAACTGGAAAATGAGACATGACTGAGTGAGGTGCCAACTTCAGCGGGGTGAGATTGCAGTCCAGGATCTCAAAACCCGAGAGAAGAGCAGCCTGGAGGCCAGCTCTGGTCAGAGCTTCCTTCGGGGGTCATTAGCCAGTGTAGCCTCTCATCCCTCCCTTCCTCTCCCAATTTTTCCTTTCAGACCATGCTTGTTGGAGGAAGGAACACAATGTATCACACGCACTCTGAAAATCAAAAGCCAGTGCACCCTAGGGAAGGAGCCAGGACTTTGCACTTGGCCTTGTGGACTTTGCAGCCATGGCACAGCCTGGGTGGCATCTTTTCAGTGCCCCAAGTGAGAGCCCTTCCTTATCCAGCCTGCCTTACCTGATGGCGTAGGTCTGGTGTAGGACGAGCAGGCTTCACTGGTTTGCCCACTGGTGCTAGCTGGTGCCTGTGTCTGCAGGGCTGGTGAAGAGGCTCTCGGCTGGAGCTAGAGCCAGCAGGGCAGGAAACAAATGGAGCTGGTATCACAGGTTTCCCCTGTGACGGCACACCACGTCAGCCCCTGAGTTATTAGGGAGCCTTTCCGCCTGTTTTCTGTTGTAATGTTTGTCACAGCTCAGTCCTTCCTGAAGGACTAATTATTAGAAACCCGAGAGCAAACCGGGAGGAAGGGACACTGTGAGAGGAAGATGAGAACAGGTGGCAGCTAGTAAGGAAGAGAAGATGGGGCAAATAAAAATACTGCTTAGGGGCTGTCAAGGTAGCTCAGCAGTTAAGAGCACTGGCTACTCTTCCAGAGGACCCAGGTTCAATTCCCAGCACCCACATGGCAGTTTACGACAGTCTAACTCCAGTTCCAGGGTCTCTGGTGCCCTCATATAGACATAATGCAGGCAAAACACCAGTGAACATAAAATAATTTTTTAAAAAAAATACTTATTCCCAAGTTCAAAACATTGTAAAAGCGTCAAGAGCTGGAAGAGGCCTAAAACCATCCCACAGGCCCAGCCACAGCTTCTCATCATCCTCCCTCCAACATACATGGTGTCTTTAGGAAGGTTCCTAGGATCAGGTGAGAAAGCCCCTGATAAGCTAGGTGTGCTGGGAGGACTTCGTCTGAAGGGCTCTGCCCCATCACCGTACAGCAGACCTGGCTCTTGGCTGACACTACCAGCAGGGTTGGTAGTTCACTATGCTTGGGATGCTGCAAGAACTTAAAGCCTGTGTCTCTAGAAAGAGTCTTAATCTTCACTTTGAGCTCCGTGCACAGCCTAGCAGATAGGTAGTTTTCGAATGATTCACCCCAGAAGTCACACTAACAGTAGAAGCAGCACTCAGATCAAGTCCTCAGAGCATTTAGTGAGCTGCCTCCCATGAAGTCCCTAGTCCTATGAATGAGAAAACAGGTCTAAAGAGAGTACAGTACCTTGAATTGAGTGTCGGCCATGGCTGCCCATCACCTGCTGCCGCTCTGGTTGTGAGTTCTGGGATGGTACTCATTTGCAGCGTGAAAGTGTGTGTTGAACTGGCTGGTTCCGTGTCAGCTTTCGTGACAAACCAGAGTCATCAGAGAGGAAGGAGTCTCAGTTGAGGAAATGTCTCCATGAGATCCAGCTGTAGGGAGTTTTCTCAATTAGTGATCAAAGCGGGAGAGCTCAGCCCATGGCAGGTGGTGCCGTCCCTGGGCTGGTGGTCCTGGGTTCTATGAGAAAGCAGGCTGGGTAAACCAGGGGAGGCAAGCCAGTAACCAGCAGCCCTCTATGGCCTCTGCATCAGCTCCTGCCTCTTCCTTTGCTGATAAACATCAATGTGGAAGTGTAAGCAAAAAAAAACCCTTTCCTCCCCAACTTACTTTATTGGTTATGGGATTTTGTCATAGCAATAGAAACCCTAACTAAGACAGTGTGCATGAGCCTGATCCATTCGGCCTTCTCAGGGTTTGGTTGTGGGTATGGGCACCACTCTGCTCAGCCCTCCTTAACACAGTCGCCTCACGGCCGGCATTGCCCCATGAATACAGAGGCAGGACCCAAACACTGTCGTTAATCCCCTTCTTGCAGCCTTCTGATAAGAACACAGCTCTCCAACTAAAATGCCTGGACCCAAGCCCTTCCTACTTTCAGTGCCTGGCTCACCCTGCTCGAGTTACCTGACCCCTCAGTTTCCATATTTGTAAATGCCTCCCTATCCATTGAGAGCGTAGTTAGAATTATAGAACCTCGGGGGGGGGGGGGTTGTTTGTTCTTACAAGTCTGGCTCAGCTGTTGTTAGATATTCCCAGCCAGCTGCAAGGTGGCTACACGCACTTGCTGTCCCAGGGCCACTGCCTCCAGAATAGACGATGTCTTCAGTAGCTTTTTCCCCCTCAAAAGTGTAGTGGTTTCCCTCCTTCCTAGGGCTTCTTCCTGAGTTACCCAGACACTAACTACTGGCTTACCGCAGTCTGCCTTCCCTGCTATGGCCTGTGTTTGGTCTGGGGGAAGATGGCTCATCCAGAGAATGATGCCTGAGTTTGACTGGCATAGCCTTCTATAAGAGAAAGAAAGGCATTTGTGACGGGGGCAGCATGCCCTCATAAAGCCTCACAGAACTGTCTCTTGTGTAAAGTATTCCCTTACTTAAAGAGTTAGAAAAGGGAAGGAAATGCTTGTAAAGGGGCAACCTGGCCTCATAAAGGACAAAGGAACTGTCTTCCGAATGGCCAGGGCTGGAGAGATGAGTCAGCAGTCAAGAGAAGGTGCTGATCTTCCAGAGGATTTAGGCTCCATTCCCAGCGCCCACATGGTAGCCACAGCCACCTGTGACTCTAGGTCCAGAGGACCAGGCGCCCTCTTCTGGCCTCTGTGGGCACTGCGTACCACGAAGTGCACAGCTTACAAGCAGGCAAAACATTCACACACATAAAACTGGGCAAGTGATCATCGTGAGGAGGCCTGATTTAAACATCACGTGATCTGCATATCTACAGCAACAACACAGATTACTCTGCTGCCATGCACAACCTTCATGGTCTCAGGGGTGTGAGTTACGTAAAGAAAATGTCTCGCGTGCCTAACACTAAGTTCAACCACATACGTACAGGAGTATTCTCATCTCCATGAGGCCTTTGACCACGGATCTTTATCCTCTGCACAAAACTTCTGGTGCTAGCACTGTTGTTTGTCCACATCCTGTGTGGAGACAGAAAGAAAAAAAAAAGTGAGAGTTTTGATTTGCCCTGAATTCTTCCTCCCAACCACACAAGGGTATGGTTATTTCCATTATATATGGAAGAACTGAACGTCACGAGCAGTAAGTGAGCTGCCCAAGACAGGCTGCTTGCGGCTTAGCCCAGAGTACACGCCACGACTGCCTGACTGAAGCCTCGATTCTTACTGAAGCCTCGATTCTTAACCCGCATGGACCCTCTCAGAAGGATTGTTGAGGGAGCTCGTTAAAAAGAGATTCTCTGGGCTCCATTCCCAGAGCGCTAACCTGGGGTCCCAGAGAAGCAGCTGAGAAAGCTGCACTCGGAACAGGAGCCCCAGGTGACTGGTGATCCACAGCAATGCCCTTCGTTCCTGGCTGGCCATTTGAGCTGAAGAGCAAACACAGAAGCAGACCAGTGTCCAGGCCCAACCCACATTCCCATGTCTCTCCCAAGCTGTCTTTGGTATCAGCCACACATATCTCATGGAGTAAGAAGTGAGCATGTGGAAGTCCCTGCCGTGCCCTTACAGTACCCATGGGAAGGGGAGATAACTTTGCAAGGTCACTAAGTGAGCAAACTGTTTAGTGGCTTTTCAAGGGTTGACTTGGGAATCTAATGATCCTAACATGGTTTTATGGTGCAGTGCCATTTAGATTTCAAATTATTCACACACACACATCAGACTACGGTCTATTAAGAGATGGAGAGATGATTGATTCAATGGTTAAGAGTATTTACTGCTCTTCCCAAAGACCCGAGTCTAGTTTCTATCACTCACAACAGGTAGCTCACAACTACCTGTAACTCAGGCCCTAAGATCAGACACTCTCCTCTACATCCCCAAACATATACTATAGACACACATAAATTAAAATATTTTTTAAGAATATAAACTATTTTGCCTTTCAGGAATGTCTTTAACTAAAAATTTACAGTGTGGGTTTAGGAATATTGAATATATGTGGAATGTTCTCCATGTAAATATTAAATATGGTCGAATCGACTTTCTCTTCAAAGACAGGCCAAAAGGACAGTCTTACTGTTGCTAAATGGGAAGCAGAGATGATGACTGTCTCTCTGAGACAATTACACCATAAAAGATGATGATCCCCCTGATATGTGGAGCATTGCCATGGGCCCAAATCTGGCTAAGCCAATGGCTTTGACACCATCCTTATTTTTACTCCCATTCGCTAAGGCTTAAAGAGACTAATTATCTTTCTAAGGTTCACTTAACTCTTAACAATAGAAGATAGGGGTTTCAAACAGAATGGCAGCCCCCAAATTAGCCACATTGGTATACAGGTTCTCAACCCGCACCCCAGGTTAGAAGGCAAACACAGGAAAACAAGAACAGTGGCTGTGTCAGGGAAGATCAACATTCATTTGTTCTTCATTTAAAGCAAAATGACGAATGTAAGAAGTCGCTGGTTTTTTAACTAAAACATCTGTCTAGACATTGCGACTTTTTTTTTTAAATGATTGACTATCAAGGTTTTCACTGCTTTAGGTTTGAGGTTTAGTCTTCATTCCTAAATCTTTATCATCTTTAAGAGAAAGAGGTTGAATAGCAAGAAATCCAGCCTCAAGGCCTCTGGTTACTGATGAGCTACAGAAAGTTTCTGCCCCAGGCAGGTGACACTAAGCACTGCAGGGGAAGGAGTTTGCCCTGAGCCTTTTATGTCAGGGAAGGTTGAAGCCTAGCGCTGCCAGGGAGTCATCTCTCCATCCACAGGAAGGAAGGGTGAAGCCAGAAACCCCTAGCCCATCCCACACCCGTGCTGCCTGGCACTCACAGACAGGGCAAGTGCCCAGCATTCAGTCAAGGAGAAAACTGTCTCCACAGAAAGCAGGACTTCCCCTAGGCCTAGCCATTCTAGCTTTCGGGTGGGCTCCTTTCCCAAAACTGACTTCTCTTTCTTCCTCACAGATATCTGCCAACGAAATTGAGATGCTTCTGATGAGGCTGCCACGCATGTTCAAACAGGAATTCACTGGCGTGGGAGCAACATTGGAAAAGAGATGGAAGTTGTGTGCCTTTGAAGGAATTAAAACGACCTAATGGCCAGGGAAGCTGGAAACAAAGCCGTCCGAAGCCGGCCAGGACTGTACAGTAGAGGAGCAGGAGGGTTGGGGTCGGCCAGTGGGGGACCTGTGCGGAGCCACCAAAGCCTTGTTCAGTGACATCTGTGGCGTTTTCTTGTGAGTGGAAATGTAATTGTGTACCAGTTCCTTAAACTAGACACATCCTCGTACTTTACTATGACAGACCTGTCCCTCTGAATACCAAGCAATGATTCCACAGTCAATGACCACAGAAGTCTCAACACAGGCGTTGCGGCAGAGTAGAGCACCGAGCAAATGCTTAAAGTTAATGGCGGTGTAGCAATGGTGGTTGCTAGGCTACAGAGTTGTGTATGTAATGTATAGCTGAAAACATTAAATGACATTTTCCTGAAGGTCTTTCTGTTAATAAAACAAAGAAAAAAAACCAACAAAATAACAAAGGTGATTTTACAGTGGGAAAAAAAATCATACCAAAAGAAAACTTGAATATGTGTCTGAACAGTTATTGTATTTTGTAAATTAAGTTATATGCTGTTCCAGGGACTTTTTGCCTTATTGAAGAGGCAGAAAACTATGATTGGACTCCTTGAGAATGCTTTATCAAGGATATTATTTTTCTAACGTAACAGTTCTCCATCGTGCGTTCTTTTCACATGGACTGCATAACAATTTTCATAACCTGTAATAGAGGAGGGACTGCAGCTGCTGTCTGTGCTTGGTCTGTAACATTCAGGTTTATGCATTGAAAACATTCGGAAGATATTCCTGTTACAAATTTTATAGCAAAGATATTAATTTTTTTCAATAAATCTTGACTTCTACCATATTGGGTTCGTGTAATCTTTGTTGATAACATTTCCACGCCTCCTTGTAAATCCTTTGTCCCCTCTTTCAGTCCTGGGTACGAGAGCACCACCTCAAGTGTATTCAGTATGAGACAAAGAGAAAAAGCATTGCTAAAAATAGAGCATATGCAGTCGGAGACTCGGAGTGCAGGGCAGGAGAGGAGTCAGCACTGGAGTAGATGCAGCTAAAGCACCACGATAAAAGCATTTAATGCAATTACCACCAGACTTTGTTGCTTTCTGTCCTTGTGGCAGGTACTGAGGACCCAGCCAGCTCATCTTGCCGCTGTGGGATTTTTACATTTGTAAAAATCTTCTGTAAAGCGCGCATTAGAAAAGGAATGAAGTCAGCCACACAAAAGCCCAGCAATTGAAACCATTTGGTCTTCCCTTCTTCCTTTTGCCACTAAGTAGAGTAGAATGTGGCTTTAAGTTCCCTTTCCTTCCTGCCTTATTACAGAAAATCCTCCAAAAGACAAGTATTCAAGATACTAATTTTAAATGAACCGTTTTCAGAAAGACGGCTGAACAATGAATGTCCTTTGAAGTTATGAAAAGATAGTCGTAATTTCCTAGTGGACGTTATTACCCTCAGGTTCTTTTTATTGAACCCTGGAAAATGAAGGCTCTTATTCACAGTTCCCATAACATCTACACGTGTTTTGTTCAGACTCAGTGCGTGTGGAGATGGATTAGAAGAGACGTCTCTCCATACTGCCTTCAGAGTTCAGTCTGAAACAGACATTCTCCCCAAGTGTGTAAATGTGAGCTTTGTGGCAAGAAGAGGTGATAGGAATGCTGTAGGGATTAAAGCAAATGCCAGGATCAACTGGGCATGGTGGCACATGCCTATAATCCCAGTGCTCAAGAGGCCAAGGCAGTAGGATTAAAGTTTTGAGGGCATCTTGCTCTACGTAGTGAGAGCCTGTCCCAAGAACGCAAACAAAAGCAAATCCTACTAACCCATCAACACTGGCAGCATTCCCTACCACCTGCTGGTGATGGTGGCCTAGACTATGGCAGTTGGAAAGCAGAAGACATTGTAGACCACCCTGTTATAAAGCAGCCTAAGAGGGTCGCCTGAAAAGGGGCAAATTCCATACAGATTCTAGTCACAGTGATAAACTGTTGAGTAAGGGATGCAGGGGAGGGCAGCACGGCCTCACTGGTTCTGATGGCAAACACGGGGTGTTCTTATGCAGGCTGCATGCTTCTGAGTATTGCTAGGAGTCATATCAGACAATGAGACTTCACAGACTGGAATCCGTAATCAGGCTCTGAACTTAAAAGGGAGTCTAGGGGAATACACTCACAGTGGCCTTGCAGGGGGTATGGGGGTTCCATACGTCTGTCATCCCAAACCTCTTTAATCCTTGTGGTAATACTATATGAAGATATTCTTATTGTCCCCTTTGGTCACATGTGGAAAGAGAAGCTTGGACGTTTCTATAGCTTGGCCTTCTTTGCAATTTACAATGTTAGTCTGAGATTTAAACCCGAGGTCGACTCCAAAGCATAGTCTCCTTTTTACTTAGACATGCTTCTAGTTCATTCTGTTCCCAGGCCACCTCTGACTCTTTTCTTCCCAAAGGCAATATCTCGGCAGAATATTACCTATATTTTTATTTAAGTTTGTCTTATGATAAAAATCTATAACACGCTTATTTTGAATATTCATTAAGCATGCTACATTAAACACATTGACAATATTAATCAATCACCACTATCTGATCCAAAACTTAATTGCCAACAAACTTCTAGCACTGGCTGTCTTGGAACTCGCTCTGTAGACCAGGCTGGCCTCAAACTCATAGGGATCCTCCTGTCTCTGCCTCCCAAGTGCAGGGATTAAAGGTGTGTGCCACCAGCGCCTGGCTACATTTGTCCTTAATAAGCAATAATGGTTTACCAACTTCCACTACTGTCAAGCCCCTGTCCCAAAGCCTTCTGTGTCCCAAAGTCTGCCCACTGTTACAGCGTGTGTCCTCCTCTGTCGACCATCTATTCAGCTTATGTCTTAAAGGTCCATTCACCCTGTAACAGATATCACAACTTAACTCTTTCTGTAAGGCTGAATAATATTTCCTGGTTTGAGAACTCTTACTGCCTCAGTTCATTTTTTTAAAATATTTATTTATTATGTATACAATATTCTGTCTGTGTGTATGTCTGCAGGCCAGAAGAGGGCACCAGACCTCATTACAGACGGTTGTGAGCCACCATGTGGTTGCTGGGAATTGAACTCAGGACCTTTGGAAGAGCAGGCAATGCTCTTAACCACTGAGCCATCTCTCCAGCCCCCTCAGTTCATTTTTTTTTTTTTTTTGGTTTTTCGAGACAGGGTTTCTCTGTGGCTTTGGAGCCTGTCCTGGAACTAGCTCTGTAGACCAGGCTGGTCTCGAACTCACAGAGATCCGCCTGCCTCTGCCTCCCGAGTGCTGGGATTAAAGGCGTGCGCCACCATCGCCCGGCTCCCTCAGTTCATTTTTATCTACTTCTGCTGCACTGAAGAAAAGCCATCAATCTATATGTGAAAATAATCAAAACCAGCTTTCAAATGTAGAGAAAAGCATGGTCTCATTAGCACAACCCTGTTAGCTTCATCAAGGATGATAAAAGTCAGATGACTTCCTCAAAGAACTAATAAAAATGTTAAAAATGAAATGACAAATTTGCAAAGATGGTATTAATTGTAGAAAATATGACTAAGCACATTCTACACGATGAAATATAGACAAAATGCTTTTTTTTCCCCTAAGAATTGGGACTTCTTTGAGGACAACATCAACCACTCAACAAGATGGTTGATTTACATTGGTACAGTAATGACATGCTGTCTTGAGGGGTAACCAACAGCTGCCTAATTAAAGGCTCATTCACCAGGAGAGAATTCATGCTTGGTACTATAACTATGGTCTGAGAACCAATGTAGTATCTTATCTAAGGTTCCTATTGCTGCAACAAAATGTTGACCAAAAACCGAGTTGGGAAGGAAAGGGTTTATTGGGCTTATACTTCTATATTGAACTCCATCACCAAAGGAAGCCAGCAAAGGAACTCAAACCAGGCAGGAACCTGGAGGCAGGAGCTGATGCCCAGGCCATGAAGGGTTGCTTCTTACTGGCTTGCTCCTCATGGCTTGCCCAGCCTGCTTTCTTACAGAACCCAGGACCTCCAGACCAGGCATGGCACCACCCACAATGCACTGGACCCTTCCTCATCAATCACTAATTAAGAAAATGCCTTAGAGCCTGATCTTAAGGTTCCCCCCTTTCAGATGACTCTAGCTTAGTAAGTCAGACCAGCCAACACACAATGGTTAGAGGTTACAGACAGTAGAGGAGAACCTAACTTTCATCATTTTTCAAAACTGATACTGAATCAAACTGCCATCTAGATGCTTACCTTTAGACACATAGATTATTCTAACCCATGATCCTCCAGAGAAACTCCTTGTACAGGAGATGACAGCACACAGAACCACAGCTGGTCAAAGTTCAGAGAAAACATGTCTTTGGTGTGCTCAGCTCTCAACGAGACAACTGTATCAGACTCCCTCCCCTAAGGCTGACATCCAAGAAGAGACCAAACATAAGGGCCTAAGGTTGGGGAGGACAGCTGCAAACAGTATCTAATGCACAGTACAGGACTGCATCCATGGAACCCAGAGCAGCTGCAGGTGCCCATGCAAGACCTGCTGCACAAGGTCAGTCTAGTCAATCTTCCAGCATGTGCTGGGCAGGGGGAGGCGCTCACCAAGTCCCACTCCTACTTGAGAGGCTGCTATGGCCAGGTAATGGCTTTTGGGAAGAGGAGGTTGGTTTTCTTCAGGAATGAGCCACCAGGTAGATTGTCCATGCCATAGTGAGCATCTCTACAGCCTTCTGCATGTAGGCAGCACTAATTAGACTCCCTTTCACCAACATACAGACAGACAGATATGAGAAGTGGGGAGGGAGATGGAGGAGGAGGAGGAATCAGGAGGAATAGAGGGGTTTGTGCAGGGTAGATTTGATAAAAATAAAATGCACTCTTGCATGGGAAAAAAATGAAAGAGAAGGATAAGAGTTTGAGAAGGAGATGGAAAGCTCAGGCTAAACAGCTTTTGAGTGGTCTGTTCACATATTGAAAAGAAACTCCCAATCTGTAGATGTGAGTGTAGACTCTAGAGGAACCACAGAAACCAGGAAAAAACAAAAGGACCATGACAAGGGGGAGGGGAGTCCAGAGGGAGGACTAGCAGGATATAAGCAGTATGAAGAGGGAAATGGGAAAAATGAGGGGGTTGAATATAGAAGATGAGGGAGAGAGGGAGGGAGAGTGGGGGATAAATAACCTTAAAGACGTTTAAAAAGCCTTAAGGAATCAGATTTTTATATTTACCTAAAGTGACTTGTAATAAATACAAGTGTGTACCTTAAATGAGTTTATTCCACTTGGGCTGACAATGCCAATGTGGGAACAAGAGCCATAGAACATCTAACCTCAGCACCAGGCATGAGAAACCTCCTTACAAGTTGTTGGTCAGGGGAGTACAAAAGAGGCCCAAAACAGTATAGAGTATTACAGTTGCTCTTGGTCACCTCCCAAGATCCTATGGATCCTGGATCTATCTGTCATAGTATCAGAATTATACTAGTTGCCAGAGGAGGGAAACAACACATAGCCCTACCCAGATGCAATGTCTTATGAACCACAGCAATGACCACCAGAGCAAGATATTCCTAAAGGTGCAATAATGGCACACATGTCTTGACGGCAACCAACAACTATATAATTGGACATAAGGTCTACTCAAAGGAAGGGAATCATGCCTGGTACTGGAAACCTAGTCAATACTGCCCAAGGCTAATGAGGTCTTGGATCTGAGGAATGGAACCTACTCCCACCAGTTTACAAGACCAGTATAATTCCTAATTGCATTCTAAAACATAGCCAAATATATTAGTTGATTTTTAAATGTTGTGATAAAACACTGTAACTGAAGCAACTTATAGGGGTAAAAAAGTTTGTCAGGTCTTGTAACTCCAGAGAGTTAGGGGTGATGATGCAGTGATGGAAAGTATCAGCCCTCAGACATGGTAGCCAGAGAAGAGACTGAGGGCTCATATCTTGAACCACAAACACAACGCAGAGAAAACACACTAGGAATAGTCCATGGTTTGGCACCTAAATGCCTGACCCCAGTGACACACTTCCTCTACATGCCCATACCTGCTAACTCAAACAGTGCCACCAACTGGAGACCAAGTATCCACACATCTGCATCTTTAGGAACATTTTCATCCAAATCACCATGCCACAGGTAAGTGTAGTTCTCAACCCTCATCAAAACAGCTTCTCTTTGCAGTAGAGACCACTGCAGATGGCCATTTCTGGTCAAGATGCAGGGAACAGCTGATTGCAGGGTGACCAGCCCTGATGTATCATCTACGTGTATCTACAACATAACATAACTCTTACACTTAAAGCTCAGAGAACATTTCAGAAGAGAGGGCAGGACAGTTTTAAGAATCAGAGAACCAGGAAGTCTTCTGTGAGATTTAATCTCCTAGAAAGGTCAGGGAAGCTATGCCCTTGAAACCACAACAATATATTTGTCCAAATAAGACCTGAACAAGTATAAAACCAATAGGTATGCTAACATTTTCTTAGTTAGGATTTCTAGTGCTGTGATGAAACACCATGACCAAAAATCAAGTTGGTGAGAGAAGGGTTTATTTATTTGGCTTATGCGTCTGTTAATCATTGATGGAAGTTAAGTATAGGAACTCAAGCAGGGCAGGAACCTGGAGGCAGGAGCTGATGCAGAGGCCATGGAGGAAAGCTGCTTACTGGCTTGTTTCCTATGGCTTTCTTCTAGAATCCCGGACCACCAGGCCAAGGATAGCACTACCTGCAATTGACTGGGCCTACCCCCATCAATAACTAAGAAAATACCTTATAGCTGGATCTTTGTTTCATTTTATGTTTTCAAGACAGGATTTCTCTGTGTAACCCTGGCTGTCCTGGAACTGACTCTGTAGACCCACCTGGCCTTGGACTCACAGGGATCCACACGCCTCTGCCTTCTGGGTGCTTGGATTAAAAGTGTGTGCCTCCAATATCTGGCTACAGCCAGATTTTATGGGGGCATCTTTCTCAATTAAGTTTCCTCCTTTCCTATAACTCCAGCTTGTGTGGCAGGTTGACATAAGAATAGCCAGCGTAGACATAGGATGGGAAATTCACTAGTAAGTAGTCAATGATGCTTCTAAATACAACACAACCATATGGAAGACCCAATCCACATGGGAATCAGGGCCAGATACATTCAATAGTGAAGAAAGAGCGGCTATGACACTGTCATTCTCAATGAGGGTCAACAAGGAATACAATCTTCAGAGATTAAAAAAAAATTACTAAACTTTTTTAATCCCAAAGAAACATCGGTGGGAAAAATTATATTAGTAGCTGGAATAGGCAATAGTGTTATTTTACAAGATATACATGTTTATTATAGCTGCTGAGGGTTTCATAGTCAAGGACTCCAGTAAATCTAGTAATTACAAACTGATTATGTTAATCAAATTAGTAGTTCTGTCCAAGACATTAACTGTTGCCTACTCTGTAAAGATGCCCAGAGAAGCACAGATGTTCACGCAAGCCAGTCACTTTTTAAATAATGTATATTCACTGAGACCAGCCTATAATGGAATGTTCTAACTCCTGGGAAAAAAAATACCAGGCCCACAAAAATAAATTGCAGACAGTTTACAGTAGAAAATAGTGTTTTACTATTCAAAGCAGAAAAGGCAGTTAATGTACAATAGAAAGTGCATCACGTCTAATGAAATGTATTTTTTGTCTAGAAAATATATTTGTTGTGTGTTGAAGATTGTAATATCTTCCCCTGTATAGAGAAATTTCTATTAGAAAGCTCATTTGCCATGTGAGGGGGAAAACTCTTTTTCTTGTTTACTGAAGTAGTCTATCTTCCTCTTGGCCCACAACACTTGTCAAGTTCGCTTAAGAAGAGCTATGTCGAGATAAGGATGGGATGGAATCGGGGACCAGGATATTCCGTCTCATCTGCTTTTACATCTGAGGGAGTGCCGTGTAATCCATGGCATCTGGAGGCAATCTCATTTTTGAAAGCATTTTTCTTTACAGATGAAAAGTCAAAAAATTGGCCAATTTAAGGCTTTTACCAATAAATAAATCTTTTACCTTTGAGTATATTTACGCATAAGTGAGCATTTCTGCCTCTTGTGCTTTGAGATAGAACGTGAAGTATGGGATACAAAGTCAAACATTGTCTTTGAAAGGAGATAACAGACGAAAACTACCGTGGGCCATTTGTTAAACAGACATTGATTGTTACGTCAAATCAACATGGCACAGATTATTTTTATGATTTACAATCACAGTAAATCAAGTTTCAAGCACGGAGTGCTAGGAATTCTTTTACTGAGAACTGTGTCACTCCCTGAGGCTGAGCAGAAACCGGTTAAGATATTACCCCATTATCTGTTCCGCCGGCACATGATGGAAATTTTAGTTCAGTGCATGCCAACGAAAGTCTGGGACTGGTATGTGGTCAGATTGAATGACAGAACAGCCAACAAAAGCTGTGCCAACCCACACTGAACATTTTGTATTGATAGTCTATGACTTGCAGGTAAATGAAATATACAGCCTCTTTGTCCAGATGGGTAAATCTCAAAGACAGTGCCGTCAAGTGGTCAGGTACACCCATCCTTCTAGAATCACCCCATCCAAGTGATAAGGGAAACGTGATCAAATCCCTGTGGTTTCTCCCTGAGAGTGAATGACACTAACCTTGCTATAGGCATGTTGCAATGTTATCTAGTCATTCGGTCTTACTTGGTCATTGGAGACAATGGACTTCTCTCATGGCCTCAGTTTATCATTTGCCTCAGAGGTTCCCATCAATGCATCAAGAAGAATCTGCTTCCTGCGCGCGCGCTCTCTCTCTCTCTCTCTGCACTGTTTTGTTTCTTGAGGGCAGGACTTACTAAATATCTCAGGCTGTCCTCAGATGCCCAGCCTCCTTACCTCTGGCTCCGAGTGCTGGTATTGTATGATATTCTTGCTCTTGTATGTGGTTGCATATACGGCAAGTGTGTGATGGCCTGAGATTGCTGTCAAGTGTCCTTCTCATTTGCTCTTTGGCTGTAGAATGAAGCAGGGCTTCTTCCCGAACCTGGCTCTCACCACTTCTGTTAGTCGATGAGGCCACCTTGCTCTGGGGGTCACCATCACTAGGTCTAACTCCTGCCCTCTGGGATTGTAGGCTTGCTGCCATGCCCGCCCAGCTTTTACAGGGATTCTGGAAATCCAAGCTCTGGTCGTCTCCCTTGTTCAGTAAGTGTTTTACCCATTGAGCCATCACCCTTCCGTTCGGCCCTCATTCTTCCTTTCTGCGTGAGGACTGTCTACAGCTACTCTTTCCTTTATTACCCATGGCATTATGGTTGGGCACCAAAGAGTTTTTGTTTATTTGTTTTTTCACTCAAAATCATGCATCTGAGAAGCCACATTAGAACCCTGGATCCTGGCCCTTGAGCCTAGCCCTGTGATTAGATGAGTCTTTAAAGAGTGTAAGGGTGTGTGTGTTCGGAGGAGAAGGGTCTTTAAGTGTCTTAGGAGGGGTGCGGCATATTTTCCCACCAGTCAGTAACATGAATAGGTAGGAGACATTTAGCTTCTGTATCAATTTCCATCCCAGCTTCCTATCAGACTTCTATTGCTATGCTAATACCAGGCCGTCTAAAAATCAATGGTTTATAACCTCCACAGTTTACAAATCACCTGAACTCAGAAGCTGTTGACTGAATTGGAGGACACCTTTAGATCTGTCTGGACACACTTGTGTGCTTTTCAGGCCAATTGGTCACTGGCTGAGACTCACAATTCTAGAGATACTTTGCTGGTGGTTGGCAGGGGCCAAGCTTAGCTGTAGTAATTCCACTGTCCTCCACGTGTGTTCCATCTCTCACACTGTACATTCACAATCATTGCGAAGGAACCATCAAAGGTAATAATAGCAACTCATGACGATAAAGAGTATCAAGAGGTAAGCCTCAAGGTATAAGGACTTTACAAGCCAGGGCCAGCCTCGTGCTCACTGAAAGTCTTATATATGTTCCCAGAAACCAGGTGGGTCTATCAATATCACCAACCAACCATAATCCCCAAATTATGTTCTCTGGAAACTAGTGGCCAACAAGATATTATCAAGTGTTATATTAAGAAAAAAAATCTCTTTGACTATACAAGGGAGCAAAATACTTCTCCCATCTCTCTCTTGGTAAGCTATAACCTGTTACACCACTACCAGGTTCTGGATTTCTTTGCCTGGCTTAATTGTTGTCTCCTGCACTTATTTATGCATGAAACACATTAATTATAGAAAATTAGGAAGACAACTCGGGAATAAGTGTTTCTTAAATCACAGTCTGAAAACCACCCAGTCTAAATTATAAAAGCATGTAACAACTGTGTAACAATAAAAACAAAAGGAGCCGTAAGAGACCTGGAAGCCTTCACAGCACAGATAAAGAAAACACAAAGAGTCAATATGGTCTTGACAAGAAAACCAAGAGGCGGAAAGTTTTGCAAGGTGCACAGGAAAGGAGCAGCGGGGCTGAAGGGCTCGCTACACCTGCCTGCTTCCCAGCATCCATCGGACCTTTGATCTCCCTGCCTGCCAATGTGGATGGAAGGCCAGAAGCAGCACTGGGAAGGAGAGACAGGCTGGTGGCTGACACTGGCTTTGATTCTGGCTTATGCTCCAACCAGCCAGCTCTTGAGGTGGTTGAAGCGTCTCTCAACTGTGGATTGTAAACTCCAGTCTCCCTTTACTCCCCCCGAAGCTCAGAGAAGCAAGAAAATATTTTAGTTAAGTCTGTGCTGGGACACAGGAACCCCCAAGGCTTCCCCATCCACCATAACAATGATGACAATAAGCTACTCCCTTGGCATAAAACTCACTCCCTGGTCCTGACCCTAACAAATTCATTTTAAAAATCTGGTTATTTCAATTACTTCATATTTTCGTGATCCTCTTTTCCCCTTGCTCTTTCTAATTGTCCAGTGGAATCTCTGGGATATATTCCAGGAGGAGCATATTAATATTCTGAGGAAATATAGCACGGGCCCTGTACGGTCTAATTTTGGAACTTTCATCACAGAAATAGTTTGCTTCCTCCTGTCCTATTTTTCTTCCCTTTAGACTGTCAGCCCGATGGACTACATTAAGCTAGCTGGTGCCTCCATGAAACCTTTCTTCCTTTCTTCATCCTTTTGTCTGGGATGGTGGGAGGCCCCGGAAATGGGGAGGCCACAGCCCCCTCTGCTCTGAGCTTGCGCTTGAACTGGGGAAATAGGAGGCGACAGGAGAAAGCACCAGCAGGAAAGCAGGGACAAAGGCACTTTGTTAGGGAAGCTATTCACTGTCACAGCATCCACCTCAGCCTCGTATCTCATCCTGCTAAGGCACTGA
Source organism: Neodon shergylaensis (assembly GCA_025134845.1). Taxonomy (NCBI): domain Eukaryota; kingdom Metazoa; phylum Chordata; class Mammalia; order Rodentia; family Cricetidae; genus Neodon; species Neodon shergylaensis. The sequence continues at coordinate 34,188,244 of JABTXL010000002.1, read as the reverse complement.
GGTGGACTGGCTTCAGAATAATTTTCAAGTCATTGATGGTCAGATTTGGGGGAGCTAGCACCCATAACGTCACATCCAAGGAACTCCAATCTCTTGAGTTAAACATCTTAAATGCCCTTGTGCTCCTACAATAAAAAGCAGAGTGACTTCTCTGTTTCTAGTGACATCAGCCAATGCCAAGCATACTGAATGACCTACCCTTCCCAAGGGCAGGGTGGCTCACGAGTAAGTGTCTAGCCTCAATACGGTTGGCATTCTTAAACTGTGCCCCGTGCTGTGATGCAGTCATATGCCTTAGAGGATGAGGGTGCTCTAGCTGCCTCCCCTGTAACCCCCCATGATGACAGCATCCTCTACCTCCATCATGACCATCCGAATTGACCCCGGATAGAACTGAGTGTCTGGAGGAGGTCAGTACAATCTCCACTGGCTAAGACTTGGTGTCCAAGGGTATTAGACCACACCCTCCAAAAAATGTTCAATCTTTTTGTTCAAAATTGATCTCATGGCCACTATGACTAATTGCTGTCTATGGGGTACCCAGCTTCCCTCCAAGCCCCTGGGCCTGGGGTGTTTGAGACTTCCCTGTGGTGGTCTGCATTAAAGCTTTCATTTAGTAACTGTTTTTCACCCTTCCTAAACCACCACCTTTGGCTCATCAGTTTCTAGAGCTTTCCATTAAGCTTCCAATCACGCGTACATTCTCTGAAGATTGTAGAATGATTATTCTGGAGGGACTTGGAACCAACTTAGTGACAAATTTGAAAGAATCCAGTCAGGTGACACAGTGCTCATTCAAAGTCATTTTGTCAGTGTGATGAGTTGCTGTAGGGCACAGGATGTCTCCTTGAACTCTTCTCTCAAACAGGTCCCTAGACTCCCACCACTGTAGAACTAGAGGTAGACTAAGTGTATTAAAACATTAAAAAGTCCTGAGTCCCCCAAAAAAGCAGTAGCACTGATGTTAAGTCATAAAGTGGTAAGAAAAGAACAAGGATTTTAAAAAACTTTTCACTTACGATTTTTCCAGTACAATATATTTTTATTATATTATTTTCCCTCGCCCCACTCCTCCCAGATCCTTGCCACCTCCCTACTGTCCAGCTTCATAGTCTGTCTCTTACCTTCTCTCAACAAAACAAAGCCAAAAACCAAAACAGACCAGATCGATTAGACAAAAACCCTTTTGGTTTTACTGTCTCTCCCTCCTAATAAAAAGTGATAAGGGAAGGAAGTCCACATTGGTTGATGTTTTGTATCAAAAGCTGGCCTGGGATCCAGGTGACAATCCCTTCTTCTGACTCGGCACAGAGCTGGCTGCAGTTCCCTCTGCTGGGCCTCTAGAGAGAAGAGGGCCTGGAGTATAGCGAGTCTGTGGGGTGTTTGCAAGGTATGAAAGGATAGAGGAGGGTTAGGAATGCAACTCAGTAGGTCCAGTGCTTTCCCTGCATGGATAAAGTCTTGGGTTTAATCCCCCAGCCTTGGATTGGGTCTGCACAAGCTAGGTGAGGTGGCATACACCTGCAATCTTAGCCCATAGGCTAGAGGCAAAAATATCAGAGTTTAAAGTCATTCTTAGCTACTTAGAAACTTCAAGGTCAGCCTGGAATACAAGAGAGCCTGGGGGGTAAAAAGATAGACGACTCAATCATCCTGAAGAGAGACTACAGTTCCCAGAGTCCTCCTGTCACTCTACTCCTTGCTCTCTGACCTTGAGTACTTACTCTGTGCCTCAGTTTACTCACCAGCAACACTTAAATGGTTTTTTAAAAAAACTGGCCGGTCCTCTTCCTACCTAAGACATAATAAATCAGGATGTTGGAACATTCTGTAATTTCAGAAATCTATAAATCAAGCCCAGCGAAATATAGAAGCCATCAATATCATCACCCTAGGTCAAAAACAAGATTTCAATTCCAGGCTCCAATGCCAGAGCAGGGGGTGTCAACGCTGATGGCTGGCCTATAGCTCTTGTCGCCACATGCAATGTGTTCGCCCTCAGATCAAGGAGTCATTAGAGAGAGACGGCCTCGCCGTACAGCCTGTGCTGTCATCGGAGCAGACTGACAGAAATGGAGACAGATGGCTGCTCAGCGGCAGACTTGAAAATGAATTTACTGCTTATGAAATGCACAGATTGATGACATCAGTGACAGAGTCTTTGCTTAAAGGGCCAGATCAAGGGGGACAAGGACAGTGACCTGGACATCCTTTCTTCCTGCCAATCCCCAGGCAGGAGACTAGGGCTGGCTGCCAAGTCCCCAAAAGGGAAACAGTATCTAAGCTCATGGTGACACACTCCAAACAGGTTCGGCTTGTTGGTCCTTCACATTGGCAGAGAATATGTCAGCGTGTGCCAACTATGCGGGGAGGGGCAGGGGAAAGAGCAAAGCTTCCCTTCTGGTCACTGTGTTTGAAACAGTGTGGAGGTACAGAAAGAAGCACCCCCACCCAGCTGAAAACACCCAACAGAGGATTGAGGCATGTAATAACTATGGCAGATACTCCTTATCTTACAGATAACGTGGCAATCTTCGTCAAATCTCACGCTTGACAGACTCCAATCATTATTTCTTCAGCTTCCTGCAATTTTCAGAGAATCCACCAGACTACACTGAGCTGTACAATGTCCTGCTTTCACAACACCAAAGGACTTCATCCCATCCCTCCTAGCCTGTCTCCTTGACATTTTCTCCAATGTCTCCAACTTGGATTAAAACAAAAACCAAAACCATTCAATGTGACACACTCTTTGGGACTTTGGGGATATCTCTAGTGCCCTTTGTCAGCCTCTGTGAACCAGTGACGTTGGAATAGACATTGAGTACAACACCCAGGAACCAAAGAGAGGTGGCTGAGTGCCATGATAGTGTACCCGCTCACCAGCCCATCTGTCCCCTTGCCCTTTCCTGACAGGTGTTTCAGAGCTGTGACGTATTTGTATACATCATAAATACCTTACTTGCTGGGCTAGGGGAGTAGCTCCATTGCTAAAGTGCTCACCTTACATGCCCGAGTACCTGACCTCAATGCCTGGCATCAAAAGACAGAAACCCAGGCATTGCACTGCATGCTTGTAATGGGAGTGGTGGGGAAATGGGAGGGTTCCTGGGGCACCTTGACTGGGTACGCTAGCCACATTGGTGAGTTCAAGAGTCAGGAAGGCTGTCTCCAAACATAAGGTGGAGAATGACTGAGGAAGACACTGAATGTTAACCTCTGGCTTCCACACACATGAGCACACATGCACTCCGTGAACATACATACACATACACATACAAAGCTGTCAAGACAGCACTGTTGGGTGAATGAACATGAGCATGCCTCCACCATGTTGGACTGGGAGGAGCCAACAGGTGTTCCACAGAGTTGGTCCTAGCCACTTAGCATTTTTTTTAAAAAGTTGCTTCTGCTCAACTATGTTAATAGCAGCATTGTTTGTCATAGCCAGACCTAGAAACAACCTAAATGCCCCTCAACCCAAGAATGGATAAGGAAAATGTGGTACATTTACACAACGGAGTACTATACAGCAGGAAAAAACAACATCTTGAATTTTGCAGGCAAATGGATGGAGCCAGAAAATAATCATTTTGAGTGAGGTAACCCAGACCCAGAAAGACAATTATCACATGTACTCACTCATAAGTGGTTTTAAAACAAAGCAAAGAAAACCAGCCTACAAATCACAATCCCAGAGAACCTAGACAACAATGAGGACTCTAAAAGAGACATACATGGATCTAATCTACATAGGAAGTAGAAAAAGACAAACTCTCCTGAGTAAATTGGAGACAATGGGACCATGGGAGAGGGTCGAAGGGGAGGGAAGAGGCAGGAAGGGAAGCAGAGAAAAATATATAAAGCTCAATAAAAATATAATTTAAAAATAGTTGCTTCTGGTCAGAAAATAATTAAAGATGTGCAATAAAGACAGATTCAGACAGATTTAAATTTCTGAATGAGACACAGTGTGTTTAAAAAATTATGTACATAGGCTTGGAAGAGAAAAGAGTATAGGAGTTATAAAAAGAAGTAAATCATTAAAAAATAAAGTCTTTAAAGAGACAGAATACAGTCATAGATTAAAGGAGCAAAGAAAAATAAGCCATGCAAAGATGGAATATACACAGCAAGTTTGGATTGTATATATTATTGTGTTTTCTTTGAATTTTTGACTGCAAAGAGACATTTCATTGTGTGGGCTACTAAGCTAAACCTATATATATATATATTTAATAAATAATAATTTAATTAATATATATATTAAAGGTATCTTGACTTCAAAATTTGGGACTAAGGATATGTTACTTTGGAAATGAGATTCTGCTTTTGTTTCCACAGAGGATGAGAGCCTATGGATTCCTTCCAGACTAATGTAGTTTGATGGACCAAGACCCCCTGAAAGGTCACTGTGAACACCCCCAAAATATTACTTCATTCAATAAACAGCAGGAAGCAGTTTGGAGAGAACTGTGCCCCAAATTCCCAAATATTGTTTATAAATATTTCTTTACATTTAAAGGGGGATAGGCTATAGAGATGAATAGTTTGCACTGATATGGATCTTGGTTTATTGATACAAATTTAAGGTCAATTTTGTTTTATGTATATTTCTGCTCTTGATTAAGGTATTGTTTGTGCAGCTCATTTAAAAATGAAATGTAAAATTGAAAAATGCTGGTTAATAGATAGTCACCTATAATAGTCAAAGTTGTAGTCATGTTAGTTAGGTTTTCTAGGTATATAGAAATATATTTCAGTTAGAATAAATAATCTTCAATGCTTCAAAGACTTACATAATATGGTATTTAAAATGTTTAAAGAACTTAGGCATTTCATGACAATGAGACACATCTACTCCTGTCAGTACCAACCTACTTCAAGAGGATGATAGGCATGGAAGAGACTCCTTATGGAGTTTGTTAGACATTTGTGCAAAAAACCTGTTCTTTCCTGAACTACTTGATGTTATACTATATGAACTGGATATGCAGGACCCACAGAAAAATGACTGCTGAACTTGCTTAAAGTTGAGACTGTCATGTTTCATGAAAGAGTGTGCTAAACATTCTGCAGGACACAGAAAAAAGCAACCAAAGGACTTTGTCATTACAAGGCAGAAGAGATCTTCAAATTTCCTGCTTCGTGGAAAAGTCTGCTGGATACTATGGGCCTGTGGGCTGCAAATGGATGCAACAACATTACTGAAGACCTTTGGGTGACTGTCCTAGGTAGCAAGATGTCTCTGGCAATTCTAGAGTTTTGGAAGTTGCTTACAGTGGACTTCCTGTTTACTTAGGTAATATCATATCCTTCTGGAGTCTTTGATGAAGTTGAAGAATAGATAGTTATAATTATAGTTTTCCTTAGTTATGATAAAAGATAAAGTAGTTATAAATATTGTAACTATAATTCTTGCTTGATAACTGCTTTATTGTATATAATCTTGCTATGTTAAAGTTAAAACCTTCCTTTTTATCTAGACAGAAAAGGGGAGGAGATGTGGGACTCCCCTCTGAATACTGTAAATATCTTTTATTGCCATTGGTTAATAAAGAAGCTGGTTTTGTCCAATGACTTAATAGAATATAGCCAGGCTGAAAGATATACATATATAGAGAGAGTAGGCAGAGTCAGGGAGACGCCATATAGCCACTGCTGGAGGAGACAGACGGTGGAAACTTTCTGGTAGGCCACAAACTCACGGTGATGCGCAGATTAATAGAAATGGGTTAATTCAAGATGTAAGAGCTAGCCAATAAGAAATCTGAGCTAATAGGCAAGGCAGTGTTGCAATTAACATAGTTTCTGTATGTGATTATTTCAATTCTAGATGACCGGAAAACAAATGAGCCGTATCAACCAACAATTGCAGCCTAAACAAATTGGTCAGTATGCAAAGGGAGCTCCAACCAAGACCCAGAGGAAACACGTGATGAAATAAAAATTAACAAGATTGCTACTCTGGAGAACTGAATTTTAGGGAGCAAAGGTGCCATAGTTAGCCCCTAAAAGACACCTCCCCTGGGATGATGAACCCACACACCAGCACATATAGCTCATAGCACATAGTCCAGGCTCAACTTCTGCCCACATGGCCCTCTTGGCAAGATGCCTTTGTGTAGTTAATAAGCCACAAATCCTTGCTCACAGAGGAAGGGAAGAGAGAAAAAAAAATGGAGAAACCAAGGAGGATAAAGGATTCACTATTAGAGAAAGCTTGAGATAGCAGCAGAGGAAGGAGAAAGAGGTAAGGGGAAATTTAAAACAAAACAAACAACAACACAAAAGGAGAGAGGGAGCAAGGGCCTTAGACTTTTTTCCCAGTGACTTATTGATGCTTGGCCATGACAGCAAAGCCAGGCCAGGTGACACATGTAACCATCTCATTGAATTTAAATGAACTCATCTGTCTAAGGACTGACTGTTAGGTGGCTCCACCACTAAACTGGACATAGATCTGGGAGATCTCATGCTAAAATGCCTATTCCAGGGAAAGCCTGGAAGGAAAATACCAAAAATGTCTACCCACAGTCCTGGAGGCATCAAATATGCATGGTTAATTATGACCCAAATGAGTCATTTCAGGCAAAGAACATACAATTTTGTTAGATATTTCGAAAGTCAAGATTAAACAGAAGAAAACAACTTACCAACCAAATACGAGACAACCAAGCAAGGCCCTTGGCTGCCATGACACATGGTTTTGAGGTGTATAGTTGCAGAGTTTAGTCAAATTATTAGGTGTCTCAGGCATTTTCAATCCCCGCAGGTTTCTGTTAAAAACATCCCTGATTCACTCTCTACTCGCAATAAAACAGAAATTTCCCTCCCACCTATCCTCCATCTTGCACATGACCCAAATTTGGAGGTTCCTGGGTAGAATCTTCTTGTAGAATCTGTCATGTCTAATATCAGCTGGAGCTTCAGAGAGAGAGAGAGAGAAGAACCCCAGTCTTTGTTATGCCAGTTGCTTAACTGAGGAAATAACTGGCTGCCTACTGAGAACGGAGCCTCATGCATGTGACCCAAGATGTGTGAAGATCAGTGAGAGGAAACATGCTAAAAGAGGGAGGAGGTGTGCTGAGAATAAAGCTGACCCATATGCTCTTATTCCAGCCAGGCCTTAGTGAAGACGTCTGAGAATTCCGTTTCTTGCAGTCTTTCCTCCAACATGCATTTGCTGTCTGGAGTGTCAGATAGTGAGCTAGGTTTTGCAGAACTGGAAAATAACACTGCAATCTCACCCTTGAGGACTTTATAGTTCCAGTAAAAAAATATAATGGTGCAATTAATTATTTAAGTGATCTGAGGCATGAATAGGAGTGAGCCACACAAAGATGTGGGAAAGAGCAGACCACAGGGAAATAGGATCCATGCAGACCCTCTTGGGGCTAGCATTTCTACTCAGATCATAAGACAGGATTCATGACATAAGACAATGGCAGGTCACTGGGCTCAGTCAGGCCAACTTAAGTGTCTATTTCTGCATTCAAGAGAGAGTTGTGGTTCCCCCCCAGAGCTCAGTTGTCTGGAGGAGACATACCCATGCTTTTCTGCAAAATGGCTGCAACACGAATCTACTCTAGAGAATAAAACAAGAAGCTGTTACCCTTAATCTACTTACTATGATTATTTCAGAAAGATGAATGGCATGCTGTATCTCAGTTGTGTCTCCTAGATTTTATAGAGTGCACATAAGATCATGTATGGACTGAATGCAGAAATAAAAGTGTCTAGGGACAGGAAGGATTAACAGAGTAGGTAGAGGTATGAGGAAGGGGATTCAAGGGTATGAAAGGGTATAGATGCAATATAATAGGCATAAAAACATTAATTAGTGGATTAACTTAAAATAAAAAGATGTTACACTTAGCATTTCAAACTATGGGGCCATCCAGGGCTCCTGTGGTCCCTTTACTCTAAATACAGTAGCTGAACTTGAGAGACCTCTTAGCCTTCCAACGCACTGTTGTTAGCCTGAAGATGAAAGGGCAAGGTGGGAAGGAAGAGATGTGGCCACTAAGAACAGAAAGTAGCCCCCAGCTGAAGTCAGAGGAAAAGGTGAGGACAACAGTCCTATAACTGTGGTGAACTAGATTCTTCTAACACTTGAATGAGATTGAAGTAGATTCTTTCCCAGAGTTTCCAATGTGACTGATGCTTTGGTGTCACTGTGTGAGACCCTGAACAGAGACTCTGGCTCCTTCTGAATAGACCTCTGACCACAGACTGGGAGATGACGAGGGGCATTGTATTGACCTCCGAGGTTCTTATATTCTGTTGTACTGAACAGAAAACCAATTGGCAGTGAAAGCGGAGAAACAACCTTCACTTCTGTCCAACAGCTCAGGACATTTCTTCAGTTCATTTTAGGAGTAAGGATGGTCATTAGTCTTCAGACTTAAATCCTTCCTAGGGCCTTATTTCCTTATGACGACCCTTACAGGAAGTTCTGTGACTCCAGTTTGATGAGATGAATGGAGTTATGGGCATTCATCCATTCATCCATTCACTTAGCATGCTCACCACATGCTAAGCTTTCTTCTGAGTTCTGTCAATACAGAAGGAATTTGTGAAAATCCCAATTCTCACAGAGCTCACATTTACATAAGGGTAAAAAGACAAATGTTTGCTAGGTGACACTAAGTTCTAGGAAGTTAAACAGGACAGGGTGAGGGTGTTAAAAGAGAGTTTTTCACATGGAGTGATCCAACGGGTTTCTGTGTGAACAGAGTAGGAGTGAGCTGTGCAGATCTGGGAGAAAGACCAGTGCAGGGATAGTGGGTCCTTGGGTGAGGAAACTGGAAGCTCTGAGATGGAGAGTGTTACTATACTATAGTGTTTAGCGTATATAGTATACTATAGTGTTCAGTGTATATAGTATACTATAGTGTTCAGTGTATATAGTATACTATAGTGTTCAGTGTATATAGTATACTATAGTGTTTAGCGTATATAGTATACTATAGTGTTCAGTGTATATAGTATACTATAGTGTTCAGTGTATATAGTATACTATAGTGTTCAGTGTATATAGTATACTATAGTGTTCAGTGTATATAGTATACTATAGTGTTCAGTGTATATAGTATACTATAGTGTTCAGTATATATAGTATACTATAGTGTTTGGTATATATAGTATACTATAGTGATTAGTATATATAGTATACTATAGTGTTTAGTGTAGCACGAGAGCTGACAATCCTTCAGGGAGTGAGCAAAGAAGAGAAGCCACACATCAGGCCAGTCAAGCCTTAAAGCTAGATCACGTGGAACTACATGGAACATAGAAGACCTTTGCAATTGACCCTGAAGGGTATAAAACATAATAGAGAAATTAAAACAAAAGTGTTCTGCGAGCATTTGCATTTCTTTGGCAGAGAAGACCACGGGAAGGGAAGAGCTAGAGAAGGCCATGGGAAGGGAGGAGCTAGAGAAGGCCATGGGAGGGGAGGAGCTAGAGAAGGCCATGGGAAGGGAGGAGCTAGAGAAGGCCATGGAGGGGAGGAGCTAGAGAAGGAAGGCCATGGGAGGGGAGGAGCTAGAGAA
>JABTXL010000002.1:34152222-34178677 GCA_025134845.1 Neodon shergylaensis | reverse complement strand
GAAGGCCATGGGAGGGGAGGAGCTAGATCTAAATGAAAATGTCCTCCATAGGCTCGTCCTCAGGACACCTGTTCCTAGTTAGTGACACTGTTTACAAAGGCTATAGCACTGTGGGAGGTAGCACTTTGGTGGATGAAGTACATCATTGGAGGAAGACTCTGAGGTTCTATAGCACGGGTCCACTTCCTGTTTGCTCTGTTTCCTATCTGTCCATGAAACTAGCTCTCTCTGCTCCTGACCAGCCACATGCTCCTGTTGCCAGGCCCTCCCTGCCATGACTGATTGCATCCCCTCTGGAATTATAAGATCAAATAAATTTTTCTCCTCTGATTTGCTCTTGGTCGTGGTATTTTATCATAGAAAAAAAGTAACCAAGACAAGGTGGTATTGAGATGCCTATTTGGTTTAGATATGAAGTATGCAAGAAAGAACACAGAACAATATACACCTCTGGCAAAAGAATATTGAAAAGCAAGGTCCCCGATTCCATAATTAGTCTGTCTTATTGTTGATGATAAAGCTTGCCATTGTCCCCAGAGCAGGGTTCCCTGGCTCCAAAAGACTTACACATCTTTCTCTAACTTGAGTATCATGGTAAAGTCTGGGTATGAACATAACACCTAGAACTGAGTCATAAGAGGGCCAGCCAGATGACAAAGCCAGACAGTCTCTCACAGGTATCTCAGTCCAGTTGTTGCTGTTCCACCTGAGCCGAGAACAACTCTTGGAATTCTTCTGGCATGAGCATTGCAAATGGCTTCTGAATGTAAGGTGTCATTTTATAAACAAGAAGAGGAGCTTTTAAAAGCTATGCTTTGTATCGTGTAAGTGAAGAGAGCCAGTGTGAGTGAGATGGGTGGTGCCCACTTTGCAAGCTCGTGGTAAGCCTGGGAACGCTGCTGCAGGAACTGAGGAACAAAGGCTGTTAGAAACCAGCTGGCCTGTGACTCCAGAATCGGAAGAACGCCGCAAAAGAAAAGATGTTTCTTCGGCCCTCACCCAACAGAGGAGTACCCAGATTTAGAACAAACTAACCCACAAACTAGTAGTAGCAGGCTATCTGGGCTATTCTTTCTGCCCCCACCAAGCAGGCTGCAGACCCTTTAACAATAAAGGAAAATCAATCAGAGCCCCTCCTGAAATTGCCAAGGAGATGCTCTCCTGCCCTCGGGCCTCACTTGTGGTGGGTCTCTGCAAACACAACAGCCAGCAGAGTGTCAGTCTGTGTGAATTAAAAAGCCAGTCCAGTTCAACATGACCCAGTAACTGATGTTGGTTCAAATTTTCAGCATCTGACACCAGGCAGGGTTTTTTTTAGGCATATTTTTAAGTCGAGTACAATTTGGAAAAGAAAGTGTCCTGGTGTAACACAATCCCTTGCACAGAATAACTCTTAAAGCATAATTATGTTGAAACTCTTTTCTAACTACATGTCACCTCTTCCATAAAGGGGGGTTCTATGTGATAGACTACGTTTGACATCTTAAGGGCCTTTGACGTGGGAATCTAGTGTGGTCTCGGTCATACGGAGAGTGCAGAGGTCACCAGACTGTTAGCATACCCATTCCCAGCCTCTGGGAAGAAAACAGGTTACCCATCTCTTCCTTTGAAAAGACAACCCGCATTCTTGGTTTCCCTGGTGCTTCTCTGTGAACACAATGGACTTGTGCCCTAATATTCATACCCTCTCCTTTTCTTCTAAGACATAGATAATAAAGTAGACTGAGGGCCCAAGAAGCAAGAGCCAGCCACCAGACAACTAGTCCTACAGGTCCTTGGTCCCTGTGGTCCTGAGATAATGGGGCAGGGAGGAGTCCCAGAAACTAAGCCAAACCAAGCAATCCCACGACGGCTCAGAAAATTAAAAATCTAGAGCAAACTAACTTTAACTCACAGGTGATTTGAGTATGTCTTCAGTTGCAGATTAGTAGAATAAAGTGGCATATATGGTGGGGTTGAGCAATAGAGCCAATAAAACCTTCTCTATAAAAGGTTTATCTAGAAATTGAGATGTCTAGGTAGGATTGCTATCAGCCACAGCCCTTAACCTTAACTTTATGTTTTAAACACAGGTAGATTGAGGTTAAATTGAAATACACGATTTTATTGGTATACAGGAAACGAGAGACTTTGGTCTGTATATAAAACTCGAAAGCAAAATATGATTTCAGTTAAGGTGCTTTGGGGGGAATACGCATAAAAAAGGCTTTCAAGAAAAATTGAAATATGCTTTTGAGCAACATTTCAGGGCAGCAGATATCCTCCCCAGCTGGATGAAGAAGGTCTACTTTTGCAGGTAGAAGCTTAAATATGAAAACAGTTCATTTCACTGTGTGGTGGTGGAATTTAGAGTCCCAGGGATATCAGGACAAGGGCTAGCCAAGAGGAACAATGAAAAACTCCCCAAAAGTCCCAGAACATCCGTCTCAAAAAGCAATAAACAAAATAAGCTCACAGCTTTCAGAAGCAAAGTGTGACAAAGAAAGTCCAACGATGGGGTGGGTTTGGGTGGGGTACCAAGATGAAATCACCAGCATTTCAAAGACAATGTGCCCACATGGAGAACCAGGTGATGATCAGTTCAAGGTGAATAAGACGTCCATGTGGCAATGTAGTTTGGTCACACACTCCTAAGTCATCTGCCACATTATACGGAGCAGGAGGAAAATATTGGTTCTGGTGGAAGCCAATTTGAAAACCCAAGAAGAGACTTTTCCTAATACTGTCCCAGATTTTTTTTTAAATGTTAATAAAATCTGGTTAGAGGCATTCTTTTCACAGTGAGAAACTATAAAAATATACGCATGTAGATAGAGACTGGTCTAAGCTAGATGTCCATCAGAGGATGGATGGATGGAAAAGCACAATGTAGTATGGATGCGCAAAAGAGAATTCTTCAGCCCGAAAGAAAATGGAATTCTGCCGTTTGTCACAAAATGGATGACTCTGAGGGCATTTTGTTGAGTGAGCTCTGACACATCCAGACTCATAGCATACAGAACCCAAAGGTGGTACAAGCGAGTGCAGCATAGTGGTGACCAGAGGGTGGAAGAGGGAGGGAGCATCGAACGAACAGAATGGCTTTGGTTAGTTCATGCTATATGCATGTGGAAAACACCATGCTGAACCTTGTTAGCACAGACAGTTCATGTATATCAATCAAAAAACTCATACATTCAAAAACATTTTATTTAACCATAGTAATGATTGAAACTAGGGATCCAAGCATGGGAGGCAAGGCCTCTACCATTGAACTACATCAAAACCCCCAAATAATGCATTTTTACTTTTTAAGGGAAAGTATTGTGGCAATCAATAAACATCCAAAGATCACAAGACTTTCAATGTTTAAAGCCTTTGCCAACTATGAAAGACAGGAGGAATCATGCGATTGCTCCTTGGAACATAATGAGGACGTTAAGATTGCTGAAATGCCAAGATTCTTCTACACGAGTAGGGTTTCCTACGTTCATTTATATCCTACTTTCTAAGTAATACATAAGTGAAATATAGAAACTATATCTTTAAAGTATAAAGAAGCTCTAGTTTGCTAAGGAATTTGTATTAAAGTAATGGTTTACTTTTAAATATACTTTTTCCACATTGTAAAATTAAAATATACTTCATCACTTTTGATGAAACTAAAAGGAAGGAAAACTTTTATAATGAGAATTTTGTACATGCATACAATGTTTTGACCGTGTACAAAACGTATTTTTTGAATGTACATTCTCGCCGCTCAGAGTTAAGCTCATTAGGAGCTATAAGTAGAGTTGAGTAGTAGACTATTAGTAAAGTAGACTATTTTTCCTTACTCGTAAAAATACTTTTCTTTACCATTAAATACTTTCTAATACATGGCCATAAATGTACCACAATTGTGTTGTCCTTATTAGATATTTAGCTTACAACCCATACGATCTATTGCATGTTATACTGAATATCTTTGCAAATGAAAATATTTTTTTGAATCACTAACAATTTCTTTCTGATTTTTACCAAATTGGAGTTGCTGGATCAAAGAGTCATGGGTTAATGGACACACTTTTCACAAGGAGTGTACCAGATTACAGTTTAGTTGTGTATGTGTTAAGAATGTTTGTACTGTCAAATCCTTGAGAAAGTTTATTCTTCAAAAATCTTCAAGTAGACTTCCAACTCCCACATTGGCTCATTAGGTTGTTTCAGAGAAGCCTTCTACTTGGAAAGAACCAGGAAAGCTGCATGCATATATTAAAGGAAATACTTTTAGAGGTATAAAACCTAATAAAAAATATTTGGTGGGGTCAAAGATTTAGAAAAGAACAAAAATGCAAATGTAGCATTTAGAACATCATATTTGTGACATGTATCTTCAGTTCTTCCCAGCGCTAAAATGAAACCAACTTGATGAGTCTGAAATACCAGGACAAACAACATCTGCTTCCTCAGGGGTCAAAGCTAGGAGGAGGCACCCTCGGAGCTACCCTAGGCGTTCAGAATTGGGAGCCAAGAGAATCATGAACCAGAAATACATCTTCCCAATACTTTTAGACAGCTTGACTAGGTTAATACGATCAGCCTCTTTCATCTAAATGCCTCCTAGAAGCAAAAGGTTATCTTTGCCAGAAGATAGTACAACCCAGAGTCACCACAAACATGTTCACCGTGCTTAAAACAGACCATCTGATTTCAGAGTCAGCGAGATGGCTCAGTATAAGTGTTTTCTGCATGAGCCTGACCACCTGAGTTCAGTGCCCAGAACCCGAGTAGAAAGGAGAAAACTGACTCCCAGAAGTTGTCCTCTGACCTTTACATACACCCTATAGCATGTGTGTCCACAAGTACATGCACATCACACATGTGTATGCATACACACATGAATTATGTCCCTAAAAATAACATCAACAGCTGGCAAGGGGGTAGAGACAGAAGGACTTTTAGTCACCGCTGATGGAAATATAAACTGCCGTGTCTACAGTGGAAACCAATGTGGAGGTTTCTCCACAAACTAAAAAGCCGAATTACCATATGTCCCAGCTGTGCCACTCCTGGCCACCCACCCAGAAGCCTCTAAATCAGCAGAGGCACTTACAGAAGACTTACCACAGAGACACTTACAGAAAGAAAATTGTTTACCAGTGCGAATCAAGCTTTCTCCTTAATACGACATATGTTAGATTATAAAAATCAATCACAATATTGTTTAGAAGGACTAAAATCAGACAAAGTGTATTTTCTGACCACAATGGAGCAAAACTAGAAATCCATACAGAAATTCAGGATATCCACAAACATGCAGAGATTAAACACGGTAGCCCCAAATAACCAATGGGACAAGGAGGAAAACATAAAAATAAAAAAAATAAAAGAAAGAAGATATCTAGAGTTGTCTGAAAATAAGATAAAATATAAACCAAGGTAATAAAATGTAGGGAAGGCCCTGTAAGGAAAACGATAAAATTATAAAAAGGAGAGCAATTGCAGCTCAATAGCCAAAACATTCTCTCTAAGAAAACAAAGAAAACCAAATTAATCCCAAAGCAAACACAAGGAAAAACACAATACATCAGAGTGTACATAAACGACATGAAGCCACCCGGTGGAAAAATGTCCTATCCATAAATGGCAAGCTGAGGACGCACGGGCACAAAGAAGAACTTGGCCCCTACACCATGTTTTGACTCAAAAGAAAGCAAAGGCTTATTGCTAGGCAATGAAAAGCACTTTAATTAACTCATCATATCCTTGCATTGGACACCTAGAACATAAGCAACCCATGGAAGAGATATGCTGGGCTTCGTCAAAACTGAAATGTTGGATTCATCCAAAGACATCACTGTGTTTCAGATGCTGTCTGTGTATTCAAAGACCTCGCTGTGTTTCAGATACAGTCTGTGCATCCAAAGGCTTTTCTGTGTTTCGGGTGTAGTCTGTGCATCAAAAACCTTGCTGTATTTCGGATGCAGTCTGCCCCCTGAAGGTTTGGATGTTGGAACCTCAGCCTACAAGAGCAGCTACGCGAGAGGAGCTGGAGCGTGTAAGAGGTACGACTTAGTGAGTGGCAATTAAGTCACTGAAATACTGCTCTCTGAGGAGATCCTTCCATGCGTGTGGACTAACTTCTCACAAAAGTGAACTGTATAAACCGAGGTTACCCAGCATGCTTTACTCCTTCAGCACAGGCCCATTCCCCTTCGACTCCTCCAGCACGCAGTGTTGAACAAAGTTCTCCAATAAAGGAGATATTTCAATGGCCAGTAGGCACAGCAAAAGATATTCAACGCCATTAATCACTAAAAGAACAAAGATTGCACCAGAATTAAATGCCAGTTTGCGCTCCCTGGGGTGTGGCAACAACTGATGGCCACTTCGCAGAGACACTGGACCCTTCGCCATTATTGGTGAGAACGTAAAACAGGGCAGCTATTTTGAGACACAGCTTGGCAGCCCCCTCAAAAAGTTAGATTGGGTTACCACAGGACCCCACATTTTCATTTCTAAGTAGAAAATCAAAAGAACTGGAAACAAAGGTTATGCAAGAAGTTGCACACCAGTATTCCTAGAAGTGTTGGTTCTGATAACCAAAAGATAGACAAAACCTAGTTGTCCCCCAACAAGGGAGTAGGCAAAGTGAGACTCACACTTTGCAGTGTTATTCATCTACAAGAGGAATGGTGTACTGAGACATTCTAGAAAGAAGATGACTGGGCGAAACACGTGGAGAGAAATCAGACACGAGGCACACGTTAGATGACTCCATTTCATGGAATATCAGAGTTAGATAAGTACACGGATCCATGGTTGCAGGATATTTCAGGAGGGGAAAGTAGGAAGTTAGCGTATGTGGGGTTTCTTCTTGAGCAAAGTAAATATTCTTTAACAGTGGTGATACTTGCCATACCTTGTGAATGCTCTGAAACATATCAAATTGCATAATTTGCATAATTCTTAAAGTGAACTGTATAGCATGCAAACTACATCTCAAATGTGTGTGCAGTGTGTGTGCAGTGTGTCAGTGTGTCTGTGTGTGTGTGTGTGATTGTCAAGGATCCTGTAAGTTTGCAGTAGAGCATGTATAACCAGTGCTTTTCAATCATTCCTCAGACCATTAATTCAAACCCCTACATAGCGGTGAGTATTTTTCTATTTGACATACAGAACGCTAAAGCGGAAGCAAATAGAGTGTGTAGCATCCGTCTAATCACTGTGGGATGGAATGGAACTGATGCCTGCAGCTTCAGACTCCCCCATCTATGAACATGCTGAAGACAGAACCATACAAATGCCGCCTATTAGCCCACAGCCATTGTACTGTCGTGCTAAACTCTGAAGTCACCTTTCAGATCTCATTCATTCTATACCCAGAAGACTGGATTTTGAGATAGATATGCAGGGGCTTTACACCTTTGTTTTTAGTCCACGATTTCAAGTTTTCTTGTTTTTCTCAGATGCCCGCGTGTACCAGTCCAGTCCGACAGGCCTGCAACTATTTGGGTTGTAATCACCATGGTTTCCCGAAGTAACTTTATCCTTATGTGCAGTGCAATTGTGTATAGGTGTATAGATATGTTTGTTGCTATGTGCACATGTGTGCTGGTACACATGTGTCTCGGGATTTCTGTTGCTGTGAAGAGACACCATGACCATGGCAACTCTTATGAAAAAAAGCATTTAATTGGGGCTGGCTTATAGTTCAGAGGTTTAGTCCATTGTCATTATGGCAGGGAACATGGCAGTACATAGGCAGGCATGGACCTGGAGAGGTAGCTGAGAGTTCTATTGTACATCTGGATGGGAAGGCAGCCAGAAGAGAGACACAGGGCCTGGTTTGAGCAACTGAGACCTCAAAGCCCACCACCAGAGACATATTTCATCAAACAAAGCCACCCCTACTCCAATAAGACCATACCCCCAATAGTGCCACTTCCTATGGCCTATAGGGAACATTTTAATTAAAGCAGCCTCAACATCCATGTGTTAGTGTGCAGGCCCGAGTTTAACATTGGGTGTCTTTCTCAATTATGCTCCTCTTTACTTCTTGAGACAGGTTCTCAGCCTGAACCCAGAGTTCACTGATTTGGATAGACTAGGTGACTGTCAAGATGTTTGCATCTCTATCCCCCCAGCACCGAGAGGGACACATGGTGCCATGCCCAGGTTTTTACATGAGTGCTGGAGAGCTGAAGTTGGGCCTCATGCTTGTGCAGCAAACATTTTATGGACGGTGCATCTCTTCAGACCCTACAGTGAGTTTTCCTGCACGTTTGTCCAACAACTTTTAAAGAAGGAAGACCAAAGAGGGGAAACTGTACAGCCATTACATCCTTGCCACCAGGGATGCTTATCTTAAGACAAACGAAGTCACTTGGTTTTGATTTATACATGTTTATATGCTCCCCTTTCTGGCCTAAATTGCAATATGGTTGGCCTTCATCCTACCCAGGACCACACTTCCATCCATAAGGTCGTCAGTGAGTTGTGTTCTGGGCAACCCTAAGTCTCTTTGTTCTGACAACTTGGTCAGTCTTTATAAACTAGACTCACATTGTCCTGGAACACTGTTAGCAGGCACATGAGGTAATCCTTCTTGTTTCCATCAGTTTCCAATTTGATAATACCATGAACAGGAGGGTCTACATCAGGTCATTAAAAGGCCAGAAGCTGAGCCTGGTCAGATACCACCCCAGGTCTTTCTTCAGGTCATCAGACATTTTACTAAATTAGCCCCCTTTCATATTTTTGTATATAAGCTAAGATACTATCATCAATAAACCCATATATGTCTATGACTTAAACACAGAAGTTTAATTCTCATTCAGTGTTTGCATCGAATGACTGCATACCACGTGTGTTTGGAGAATAAAGAGAAAGCTGAATATCTCATGGGAGACTTGTGAGGTTGGGCCTCAAATGGCACACATCATTTCTACCAACATCTGAAGCATGATTAAATGAAGCACTATTAATAAAAACTAAGGGTCAGAAACTGGGGTTCAACCTGAAGGTCAGAAAAGCAAAACAGCCAGCCACTGGCTCTTACCTCAACTTCAGTCTGGAAATGGCGATCCTGCCTCCAGGAATCTCAGAAGGTGACTGCGTTTTAGAGCAGTCTGTGTCACCCCCCCCCCACTCACCCTCATTTTATATTCCTCTATAGGGCTTAGATTAAAGGCGTGTACCACTGGGATTAAGGCATGCACTACCCTGTTTCTATGGCAACTGGTGTGGCTACTGAAATTAAAGGTGTGTGTTACCATAATCTGGTCTGTGAAGCTGACCAGTGGGAATGTTTTACTCTCAGATCTTCAAGAAGTCTTTATTTATTTATTTTATTTTTTGTTTTGTTTTTGTTTTTTGAGACAGGGTTTCTCTGTGGTTTTGGAGCCTGTCCTGGAACTAGCTCTTGTAGACCAGGCTGGTCTCGAACTCACAGAGATCTGCCTGCCTCTGCCTCCCGAGTGCTGGGATTAAAGGCGTGCGCCACCACCACCCAGCTGAAGTCTTTATTTATTAAAATATATTTAAAATACCACTACATTTCCTCTTTTTGTCTAAAAACAATAAAAAGGCTATAACGAATAAGAAAACTATTACAATAAGTCCAATGACTATATATAATACATAGGCAATAGATACACCAACAATGTCTAGCCCATTTGCATATGACAAATTCAGAGAAAATGTTTCATGTCTATCCTATCTTAGTGAGTCCAAAATCTTACACCTAATTTACTTTCTATCATAACTTGCTTTCTGTGTCTGGTAAACTATAACTATCTAATCTTCAACTCCCTCAGAGACCCAAGAAGAAAATAATATTAACTGAGTAAACAGGAAGAGCAAGCAAGCAACTTCCAACAAATGTGAGTACTGACAGAAACATCTGGCTGCCTGGACAGTCACCCAAAGTTCCTCTGCAACATTGGGGCATCCATCTTCAGCCTATAGGCCTAGCATATTTGACAGAGTTTTCTGTGGAGCAGGATATTTTGTGTCCCTGCTTGTCTAGTTAGGACAGCATAATGTCAGCAGTCAGTGCAGGGGCATTTTCATGCCCAGTGGCTTACTTTTGCCACAAAGAAAGTAAACTCCATGTGGAGTTTCTTTGATGCCCATTATCTTCTCTGAAGTAGATTGGTGCTGCCAGGAGTAGATATGTCTCATTATCATAAAAAGAAGATCCTAACATAGCGGACAATGAAGACTACTGAGAACTTAAGAACAATGGCACTGGGTTTTGATCCTACTGCACATACTGGCTTTGTGGGAGCCTAGGCAGTTTGGATGCTCACCTTACTAGACCTGGATGGAGGTGGGTGGTCCTTGGACTTCCCACAGTGCAGGGAACCCTGATTGCTCTTTGGGCTGATGAGGGAGGGGGACTTGATTGGGGGAGGGGAAGGGAAATGAGAGGTGGTGGCGGGGAGGAGGCAGAAATCTTTAATAAATAAATAAATTAAAAAAAGAAGATCCTAGGTTATTAAAACATCTTAAATGCCATATTCTGTAGATCTCTGAAGTGTTTGAGGATAACATATCTATCTAAATTATATCTTTGTTTGACCTTGAAAACATACCTAATATGACTTCCAGTTCCATTATACAAGGTAATTAACTGCTAGCCTATATTTCTTTATTATCCTAAACAGTTGATAATAATAATTTTCAAGGACTAGAGATTTGCATTACATTGTTAAATGAGCTGTACAGGTACAATACCTTGAACAAGATTAGAAATGTATGTACAATATGTTTTAACAAAATTAATCTCAAATTTGTATCAATATACAAAATTGTATACAATATACAAAAGTAAAACCAATGTAAAACATTTAAAACTAATAGTTGCTTTTAAAAACTGTATTCAATAATCTGTCTTTTTATCTTATATCTACATCCTCCCTTTTTCTTTTCAGAGTAGTTATAAGAATCTACCTTTCTATCTTATCATATCTATATACCCTTTTTTCTTTTCCTTTCTTTTCTTTCTCTCTATTTTATTTTATTTTATTGGTTTTTTGAGATAAGGTTCTCAGTAGCTATGGCCCCATCCTAGAACTTGCTCTGTAGATCAGGCTGACCTTGAAATCATAGAGCTCCTCCTGCTTCTGCCTCCTGAGTGCTGAGATTAAAGATGTTTACCACTACCACCTGGCCTTATTTTTTTTTCCAAAACAAGAACCTTGAATCTAATTTCCTTTGTTTAGCTTTTTTCTTGAACATTATCCATAACAACTTGTAACCAACACATTAAACAAAAACAAGCTTCTATAATCCATTTTTTTGGGAATGTGGGCATAATTTTCTAGCTTACTTTCTGCTGATTGGGGGTGCTGATAACCTTATGAATACCAAAGAAAATTTAGGATTGTGGTTCCAGTCCTTACTGGAGACTGGAAGTGTGAGATTCGATAATTCTCAGCTTTCCTGTTTTACTTGCCTGTTTTCTAGGAGAAACAATAGGCATCAAGGGCTAGCTCCCACTGAAAGTGCTGCTCACAGTGTAATCTCTGAGAAGCCACTTCCTGCCTTGCTACCCCAGGCCAGCTCTATTGGATCCTAGCCCAAAGGTCCTTCTCTAAGATGCTGATCCATCCTCCCAGTGCCTTCTCAGAGAGCCAGGCCTCATTATAACGATTCAGTCAGCTGATTTGGTGGGGCCAGTGGGGTGGCTCAGCAGGCAAAAGTGCTCGCAGCCAAGACTGGCGACCTGAGTATGATCTCCTGTACCACAAAAAAAACTCAGTAGCCCTCCTTTATACAGATGATAAACGGGCCGAAAAAGAAATCAGAGAAACATCACCCTTCACAGTAGCCACAAATAACATAAAATACCCGGGGGTAATGCTAACCAAACAAGGGAAAGACCTGTATGACAATATCAAACTTTGATCTCCTGTCCCACATGACAGAAGGAGAGAACCCAATCTCACAACTTGTCCTCTGATTTCTACATGTGTCCCCTGTCCCAAAATAAATGTAATTTTAATTTTTTTCTGGGTCAATTTGGTAGTGGTTACAATTTCATAGTTAACTTAGTAATAAGAAATTAAAACATTCAGGCAGCCAGCAGAAAAACCCAGACAAATTCATGTATCTATCAAAAGTCTCCTAGACCCAAATCATTTTCAATATGACTTTAAGTTTTGTCCTTTTCTGGGTAAGATCCACATGATAGCTAGAGCAATATGGTGAGCTGTAGTAGGATGAAAAGCTATGACAACTGCTTTTCATTTTGTGCCAACCGCTATTTATGTGACTCTATCAAAACCTGTTGGCTACAGGACTGATGCATGTATGACATCACAGAGACTGTCACAAACTCTACACGAGTTCAAGCCAGAGAGAATCCCAGCATGAAGGAAAGGGAGTAGGACAAAGTCCCCCACAACACAGAAGCTGTTTGCAACTGATACTTTCTGGAAGAGGAAAAATCACTTTTCTCCAATAGAATGATAGGGTGTATCAACCACACTCCAGGGCAGGCTCCATGGCTCAGGAGAAGTTGACCAACACAAAACCGTGGGGGGGGGGGGTGTTTAGATTTGATTGGGTTTGGTATTTTGTGTTTTCGTTTTGTTATTGTTTTAAGGAGAAGAGAAAGAGCATGAAGTTGAGCATGTAGGGAGGTGGAAAAGATTTTGGAGGAGTTGTGCATTAAAAATTTAAACAAATAGAAACAAATCTGTTATTCTACTAGGATGAGAAAATTGTCAACTGTCCCCCTGACATCCACATGTGCTTGTGTCCTGGCTGGTTTTCTCTGTCATCTTAACACACACTAGAGTCATCAGAGGAAGGAGCCTCAGTTGAGGAACCATCTCCATGAGATCCAGCTGTAAGGCATTTTCTCATTTAGTGATCAATGGGGGAGGACCCAGCCCATGGTGGGTGGTGCCATCCCTGCGCTGCTAGTCCTGAATTCTGTAAGAAGGTGGACTAAACAAGCCAGTAAGCAGCATACCCTCCTGACCTCTGCATCTGGAGATGCTCCTGCCTCCAGAATCCTGCCACATCTGAGCTCCTGTCCTGACTTCCTTTAGTGATTAAAAGCAATGCAGAAGTGTAAGTCAAATAAACCCTTTCCTCCCCAACTTGCCTTTGGGGCATGGTGTTTTGTCGCAGCAATAAAAACCTTAACTGAGACAGCTTGTGTAGTATTCTCCTCATCTCGCTCATACACTAACTTTCCTAAGATCAGTTAATATGAAAGTTACATCACGGAATCTTAAAACTCTTTCAAGTATAAATATACGCACAGAAGAAGAATAACCCCACTTAGCTTCCAACTGATCTTGGAAAGACTTCATAGTCACCCGTCACTAAGTGAGGAGGATATCGTGAGAAATACATTCGTGGGTGATTTCATTATTATGCAAAGATCATAGAGTGTACTTACAAAAACCTGGACGGCATAAGAGCCTGGCATTTCTAGGATAAATGACGCACAGACGGCTAGATGAAAGATATTCAGACAGATGATAGACAGACAGACAGACAGCTGTGTCACCTATCTGCTTACTCCTAGAGCTGGGATGAAGAAAACGACTTGAAATTAAACTAAGCTCAAGAGACTCAGTAAATAGCTGGGAAGGCGGCAGCTGGCATAATATGGTGTGTTGTTTTATAGGAAAAAATTAATAAATAGGAGGAGTCTATAATACAGAGTAGAATCTATTAAATGAATGAAGTAGTACCATGTGTAAGTTATCAGTGTCCAATACTAAATCTTGTACATAAAGGCACGTGCTATAATTATACATGGGCTGGTAGCTATGTATCAGCAGCATCACCGCAAACACATGAATAGTAAGCTACACTATGGTGTCACTAGGCAATAAACATTTTTCAGCACCAGTATAATCTATGAGACCACCATTGCATATGTGGTCCCATGCCGAGCAAAACACTATTATGTGGCACACAACTGAAACAGATTTGTATTACTAGTATCTCTCTAGAAGTGCAAAGCAGCCTGGCTTTGGAGTCAGGAAAGAGTCCTGGGCTCTGCCTCTTATCATCGGTTGACCTTGGCAAAGTTATTTAACTGTCTCCTTATCTCTAAAACGCTAAGAATAAAGCCTTCGTTCTGCGTAGGTTCTAAGTTGAAAACTAAAATCCCCTTAAAGAATCACTACGCTTGGACCTTAATACAAAGGATTAGTCACGAGGACAATGGGGACTCTGAGAATCAGAAGGGATAAAGGCAAAGAAGATGTTTTTAACAACAGAAAACTTAGTGCCCCTCAGGAAGAAAGCTGAGAGGAGGAGTTAGAGACCTGGAGTCCAGACCTGGCCTGCTTCGTGTGAGGTGAAATACCTTCCCTGCACTACACACAGACACACACAGATACACACACACACACCGGAAAAGCAGCCACCCCCTTAGTGGAGAGGTCCCTGCACACCAGGGCCAAAACCAGCTAGAAACCAGATAATATGGGGGAAAGGCCTGCAGGGTCAGGAAGTTAGCGATATGTGATAGCTACTCTGTCAACTTGACTACATCTGAAACTAACTAAAACCCAAGCCATTGGGTACACCTGGATTTTTCTTAGTTAAATATTTTGCAGTGGGAAGATCCACCTTTAATCTGGGCCAGACCTTATGGTAGCAGCCTATATAAAGGACACGGAAGGAGGAAGATTTTGCTCTTGGCTTGCCCTCACTCTTGCTGGCAAATCCATTCCTTCACCGGCATCCGGCATTAGAGCCAACCTCTTGGAGATTCCGACATATACTGACCACCAACTGAGATTACCCAGCCTTGTGGACTTAAAAATGAATGGATTCTTGGGCTTTCTGTTGATGGAACCGTTGTTAGACTAGTTATACTCTCGCCTTCAAGCCACTCTAATAAAAATAATATATATATATATATATATATATATATATATATATATATATATAGAGAGAGAGAGAGAGAGAGAGAGAGAGAGAGAGATTCATTCTATCAGCTCTGTTCCTCTATAGAACCTCAATTCACAATACAAAGCAGAAAACAGGACCAAAGTTGAAAGCAGAAAGTTACTTTCATAAGGTTGCTATGAAGATTTATATAAGCCAGAAAATACATGGGAGCAGCCTTTGAAAACTGCAGGGCTCTTGGAAACATCAGCAGGTTCTAGTTTCTAAGATGCATTTCCCTGGAAACCTTAGGACTTTCCTCCGTCCGCAGAGCCTCCGTAGAGGTTCTCGTCACTTTTACTTCCTGTTCGGTCAAGCCCATCTTTGATTCATCTTCATCCCCTTCTTTTGCCATACATTCTGTGTCACTGACGTCCAGTTAATAATGGGTAAAGGAAGGGACGCAAGCAAAGAAAGAAAGGCAGAGGGAAAAAGGAATGAAAGAGGAGGGAGGAAAGAAAAGGATTCTCCTTCACGCAAACCAACAAGTCCTGTAAAATGTGGCTCCTTTCTTTAGCAGTAAAGGCAATTGGAAAGAAAACTCTTCTCCCTAGGGGGCGAATTCCAGGGTTACAGAATGCTGAGAGGCCATGAACCCCATCTTTTATGAGCACCCCAGTTTGCTCTGCTAGGTAGGACACAGCCCCGCCCACATTTCAGATCACCAGGATGGTGGCTGGTGCTCCCTCTCGGCTGAGGATGCTCGAATGTTCTGTTAGTCTGGTTTTAGGAAAGGCTTAGGCATCCCTTTTCCCAGGCTCCAACCATAATGCTTCCTTTTCTTGTTTTATGTGGTTTTATGATAGAATTTTTCATTGCCACGTCTGTTTAGGGAAAGAATGGCTAAATAAAGTGTAAATGCTCTCAATATTCATCACCAACGTGCAATTCAAGGGACATAAATCGGTCCAAAGGAAATTAGAGATGAACACTGTCATAAGGGAACTGTTCATCTTAACACTAAAAAAAAAAAAGAAAAAAAGAAAGAAAAAAATATACCAAGACAGGGTTCTCATTGATTCAATCAACAAACCTATAGGTTGGCTACCAGGGAGTATTCATGTGGCTGTACATCTCTGTCTCTGTAGAATTTATGTTCTAATGAGAGACTCTGAGACATAACCAGTCTAATGGGATCAAAACACATGGTATCATGATATTTTATGTTGGAACTTAAGAAAACTTTAGATGTGGTGAGATAACTCAGTAGAGACACTGGCCATCAAGCCTGAGAGCCGTAGTTAGATTCCTAGAACCTACATGGTGGATGGTGAGAACCAGCTCCCCATAAGCTGTCTTCTGGCCTTCACACACATACTGAGGCATGGGTGAGCACACTAGTGCATATGCGTGCACACACACACACACAAATAAATAAGAAACAGGAAGTCTGCTGTGAGATAGTGTCTCCTAGAAACATCAGGGAAGCTACTACACACCCAGGAAGTCTCACCAACATGGCAGCCTAGACAAGACCTGAATAAGTACAATACAAAAGACATGCTAACACGGAAGGGAAAAACCCCACAGGGTCCCAACCCTAGAAAAGAACTGTAAGCAGCTAAGGAATTATGAGAGCACGAGAAAATCGTCTTCCCCGGGGAAAGTCCTCCAACTGGGTATCCAATGCTGAGCTGTCAGCCCTGAAATTACTATATACAAGTAACAGTTTATGCACTGAGCATATTGTAATTACAACAATTAGGGGAAAAAAGTCATGAATTTGAGAGCTGCTGCTGCTGCTGGTGGTGGTTACCAGGGCAGGGTTGAAGGACAGAAGGGGGGAAATGATATAATTTTTTAATTTAAAATTTTAAGTGAAATAAATAAACTTCGGAATTGGGAGGGTTCCCGCCGCCTTTCCCCACGCCCCTTCTCTCCCTGAAGGAGGTCAGCTGACATAGGAGGGATCTCCTGGCCTTCCTGTGAAGGGGTTCACGAGAACCTGCTGAGAGAGGTGACTTTCTTACACCCCAAGAAAGGAACATCTGCACCTCCAAAGATAAAGAGACGTGAATAACTTAGACACAAGGGTCTTGCTAAACTCCTCTTGTTTATCACCATTAGACCATACATCCCACCATCTTACACACCTCCATGACTCTCCACTCCACGTCAGGCCTACCGTAAGAAATACTTAGGTTTAACCAATTAATTTGTTGAGTCCATTTCCAACAAAACAAAAACAAAAATAAAACCTTGTGTCATATCAAACATCTAGTAAATAAGCTTCCTGTTCTTTTGTTAATCTGTTTTTCATTACAGGGGCCTCAGCCAGGAGGAGTCTAACACAAAAGGAAGAAAATATATTTTCACACTACAAAACAAGGAGCTTGGAATGTAGCTCAGCGGGACAGCAGTTGCTTAGCACAAAGAAATGTAGTGGTGGTCACAGTTGACAGCAGCAAGATTCTTGGGGACCCTCCTGAGTGTGTTCCATTTCAGCAACTGTCTCAGGGCAGTCTGAAAAGTGTGTGTCCTGCCCGGTCCATGCCCTGCCCATGCAGTTAATGCAGGGTCCGCAGAGGGAAAGAAGCATGATGACAAGCTGGTGATGCTCTTGAGTGAAAGCCACAGGTTCAGCTCTCGCCCACCACGGAGAGTCCACAGTCACAGGCAGCTGCCGCCCAGACGCAATCCATTCAACGGCTTCACAAGATGATCCTTCTTCCTTACTAGACTAGCTGACCCATTAGGCTCTGTGATGCTTTAGTGGTGCTGATGCTGTTGATGCTTTGAAGCATCAAATGGATGTACAGATGTGTGTGCATAAAATACAAGCGGCTTCTCCTGGTGAAACGTGTGTTGAAGTGAGCTCTTCCACTGAATGCATTCCCTTAGGTCACTGGACCCCCAGTTTGTTAAGACGGAGGGGTCCAGGGGAGGGGACATGAGCCTGTGAAAGTGTATTGAAATACGGAGCGGGAACTAGTTCTTACAAATGAAAAGGCTGTGGACTTAAATGAGGTGAAATCTGCGTTCAGATCTTCCTGCTCGAGCCGTGGGGGCCCAGCGTGATTTGTCAGGGCCTCCGTTCTGCTTGGGCTGCAGACATGCTGAGAAATTACCCAGTAATCTCAGAGGAAGACAAGCTTATCCTTGCTCTGAATTTTCAGAAATCCAATACGTGTCTTTGCTAAGACAAGACAACTGTAATACCTTGTCATGGTGGCCCCATGTCAGGAGTTTCCAGCCCAGAGCTCAGGATCGATACACACGCTATGCCAATGACCTTGTCTAAGAATTGATCCTGGCCCTGTCTCTTGTAGAGCCTTAGGGGAGCATCACAGAGTCACATAAAGCAGAGCCACAGTGTGAGCATTGCAAAACTTCCAGGTGTAAACAAACAAAAAAAAGCAATTTCCTTCTAATGGAATGATAAGGATTTTGAGAGCACCTTATAAGCTGTAAATAAAACACAGGCCAATGGCAGTTGCTAGTTGTCATTTTGTTATTAGCATTCATTTCAGTCTTTAATTAGGTCTAGAGAGATGACTCTTGTGGTTAAGAGTACTTGTGGCTTTTGAAGTGGACCCGTGCTGAATTCCCAGCACCCATATGATAGCTCACAATCATTCATAATCAGTTTCAGGGGATTTGATGAAGTTTTCTGACCTAGGCATGCACATGGTGCCCAGACATACGTGCAGTTGAAACCCTCATACACACAAAATAAAATGAATAAAATTGTGATCCTTGATTGGTCTGGCATGATGGTGCCCACTTCTAACCCAGCACGAATAGGCAGAGGCAAGAGGAGCACTAGACGGTCAAGATCAGCCTGGGTAACATAGGAAGGACCAGGCTAGCTAGGGCAATGCTGAGAGACCCTTTCTCAAAGAGGCAGAACAAACATCTGATTGTTGTGACTGATTATCATCCGCAAACGTATATACGAGGGAGATTTCACTATAGAAGACTGAAAGCTGAGCTCATTTTAAGACTAGAACTATCTTTTTAAAACTGCTGTACTTAGGGGCTGGAGGGATGGCTCAGAGGTTAGGAGCACTTGTTGCTCTTGCAGGGAATGTGTGTTTTGTTCCCAGCACACACATGGTGGCTCATAACTCTCTGTAACTGCAGTTACAAGGGACCTAATACCCTCCTATGACTTCCTTGGGTACCAATCACACAAGAGGTACATATACATACATGCATGCAAAACATTCAAATGCATGAAATAAAATAAATAAGTCCAATATTTATAAATGCTGCAGAAGAAACCCCCAAAGACTAGCTAACGTGGTGGAGCATACTTGTAATCCCAATACATGGGAGGCAGAGGTAGAAGATCATTGCAAGATCATTGAGGTCACCCTGGTCTATGCTATAAGCCCCGGGCCAGTCAGGACTATGCAGAAAGATTCTGACACAAAACAATAAGAGTAACAATCAATAGCGATAACAAAAACAGTAACAATAACATCATCCCAAAGACTTTTCGATAAGAAGGCAGAGAAAAGGTAAAGAAACTGGCAATTAGGGAGAGGGTGGGAGGGTAGGGGCTCTAGATTCCAAAGGTTGGGGTGTCTTGAATGTAAAGCTTCATTGTGCAACAACAAATTATAAACTCCCCCTATCGATCCAAAGATGGTTCAATGTACACAAATCAATAAATGTAATCTAGCATCTAAGCAGACTCAGACAGAAATCACACGATCACCTCAACAGACAGAAAAGACCTATGACAAATCTCAGCATCCCTTCATGATAAGAGCTCTGAGGAAGCACAGACCAGCGTGAACACACCTTAGCACAATCCAGGCTGTACCTAACATACCTAAAGACAACAGGATACCAGATCTTTCTAAAATCTAGAATAAAACATGGGTGTCATCTCTCCACTTTTATTCAAAATGCTGCCTGGGGTCTTCGAGCAATGAGGCAAGAAAAAGAAATAAAGAAATGGGAAAAGAAGAAGTCAAATTATACACACTTGCAGAGGATATGGTGCTATACTTAAAAGACCCTAAAGCCTCCACCAGAAAATGGTTTGGTCTGATAAACTATTCTGGTAAAGCAGAAAAATACAAAATCAGCATATAAAATCAATATATATGAATGAGAGAGAGGAGATACATTTTATAAGTTCTCTAACTTAGAGGACCCTAACACAAGAGGGAAAGATGAGGAGGCGGAGGAGGGAGGGGGAGAGAAAAAGAAGGGAGGGAGAGGAGGAACGAAGGGAAAGCTATAGCAAACTAAGACTAATACTTCCAGCAGAAAGGTAGTCAATAGCTTCCCAGGGGCAAAGTTTTGGGGCATCCAAACGTACCACACTCCCAAATACTGCCCCCTAGCTCCACGCTTGTAACTTAATCAGCCCATCAGCAATGTGTCTTCCCACTGCAGCCTGCTCCAGGATAGGCTTATCAGTTTTCTAGCTCCTCACGTTTTCCAAGACCTGGACTAGTTTCTTCAGAAGTAACTGGGATCCCTGTTACTCAGCACTGGGGGGGGGATGGGAAGGCAGATTTGAGGTAATTTTATCTTCCTCCCATCTTGACAGTACTTCCCATGCTGGGGAGCCATCGAATGCTATCAAATGAGCCATAGAAACTAATATGGCTTTAATGAAATGAGGACCTTGGACTGACAGTACTTTATTTTAAGGGCTCTCTAGGCTGAGGAAGCATAATTTATTTATATCCTGATACTCCCCAGGAAGAGAAAGCAGATGGTTTCTCTCTTTCTGAGTTGGAGGTTGAAGGACTAAGATCAATAGGTATGATCCCATGATGAACTCCACTGCCTGGCTGGGCTCCAGGACCCCTCCTCCCGCTGAGCAGAGCAAAAGTGCTGGAGGCGCATGTTCCTTTACAAGTGACAATGGAGTGACAGAAAGATGCATTCTTCTGGGACTTATCCTCTCTGATCAGCAAAAAGACATGCATAATGAGATTCTCTAGGGAGTTAGACAGATGTCAGAGGGCTTGGAGGCCATTGGGGTTGAACCCCTCCCTCTTGGACTTTGCACCCCACCTCCTATTTCCTTGGGCTCTAGAAAAAGGAAGTACCTCCTTAGTATTTAAATGACCACATGAGAAGTTAGAGGAATCTGGGGGCTTTGGGAGGTACTTTAGGGCAAAGCTACTCTTTCTGCTAAGAACAAATCTAAGGTCTATCTCTGGCCCTGGGGGTAGGCCAGACACTCCAAGATACCCCAAACATTTCCTACTATCATTTTTCTTCTCTTAAAAATAAATAATAAAAAAAAAACCGAGGACATGATTGCTTCTCAGTAGGCTTGAGGAGGTGGTTTATTATAGATATGAGGAAGAAAACAACTAGAGGCATCTGGAAGGGTTCAGACTGAACCAGTCACCAGACTGAACAGGACCATGAGAGGAGGGGGAGGGAGGGAGGGAGGGAGGGAGGGGGGGGGGGGGGGGAGGGAGGGAGAGAGAGAAGAGAAAACAAGAGAGGGATCAGTGCAGGAGAGGGGACTAGGAACCAAGAGGCCAGGAGAGAGCCAAGAGATCAAAAGACTGCTGACCAAAATGACTGCGATCTATAGGGGTCAGTGGTTGGGAGAAAGGGAAGGCCAGCCCCCAGGAAGGGGAGCTTTAGGGTCAGGAGGGGTGAGAAATGCTGAGGGGAGCCACACATACCGAGTGAGACTTGTACCAGGTTTCTTTGGGACCTGACAAAAAGTTCAATCAGTTGTACCAGTCAATCACCCACTGAGCCAGGATTGCAGCTCTCCCCACCCCCACCCCTTAAATCTGATTCCCCTTTAGATGAGATAGAACGGAGGACTAATTACCCCCTTAATAAAATGGTGCACTTTTTCTTCCCAGAAGCCTTCCTTCAGGACGGATGTTGGGACGTCGTGGATGTCTGCAGACTGTCCCTCAGGCAGTGCTGAAGCGACCTCCTGATACCCTGAATTCTCACACAGAAAAGTAATTTTTCTTTTCTTTCAGTTACTGATTACAGCCTGAACACGCTTTCCTAGATACTTTGGGTTTTCCTGTGTGGGTGTCCCACCCACTCCAGCCCCCACACTTCACCGGTGTGGGTGTGACTGCTTGTTTACTCCACAGCACACATTGTAAACCATTTAGAAATTTTCTTTGTCTTTGAATCTCTTTACTGTATATCTCTCTTTTTCTGACCACACGAGCCTTTAAATTACCAAGCAATATCAGTAGGACTAAAGCCGTGGCTTTGACGGCTGGATCCAGCCCATTCCTTAGCTTTCCAGCCTCATGGCTGAGGTATTGGCTGTAGCCGTGTTTACTGCCACAATTCTATGGCGTTTCAAGGTCCCTGCCAGCAAGTGAGCTTCAGCAGCCTGTGCTTGCAAATCGCACGAACCGCCTGCGTAAAAGAGTCAGAGTTTGCCCTGGCAGGACAGCCCAGAAAGCCGGCATTTTTAAACGGCGCAGCTTTTTTCCTGCTACAGCTGAAAACCGAAAAGCATGCGTTCAACTTTTCATCAACATTGTTTAAGTGTTTTGTGGCAGGACCTCTTACTGAGCTGCAGGGATTTGCAGCTAAAGCTGAGTCAGGAAGCCTCTCTTAATGAGAGCGCTTGCTTGCTTCTGCTTCTAGCAAGCAGAGCAGACCCGAGAAATCATTGCTACCAAGAAAACATGCTTCATTCCATTCTTTCCCAAGCTTTCTCAGGCTTTCAGTGGATTTAGCTGTCCACACGTTAGGGCGCCATTTGTTGAAATAAGGGCGGCTGGGGCTGAGTCCCCAGCACCCCAGCTGCCTGCTAGCTTAGCTTATGCCCCGAAATAACAACACACAAACTGTATCATTTAAATACTGCTTGGCCCATTTCTATCTAGCCTCTTCTGGGCTAACTCTCGCACCTGGACTAGCCCATTTCTAATAATGTGTGTAAGCACCCCAAGGTGCGCTTACCGGGAAGATTCTAGCCTACGTCCATGCTGGGTCGGAGCTTCATCGCATGTCTGTCCGGGAGACTGGAGCATGGCTTCTCTGCTCCAGAGAGCAGAGCTTGTCGAGTCTGACCTCACTTCCTCTTCCTCCCAGTATGCTATTCTGTTTACTCCTCCCACCTATGTTTTAACCTATGAGGGCCAAGCAGTTCCTTTATTACTTAACCAATGAAATCAACAGATTGATATATGACACTCCCACATCACTTCTTCTCCATCTCCCTCCTTCTAACAGCTGCTAAGATTTACAGTTCGTCTGTTCTGTTGTTTTTCTCTGTCTTCTGGTTTCTTTCTGAGTCAATTTTTAAATATTTTTAGCCAAAAATGGGACCTCGGATTTCCTTGGTAACATTTTTCTATTCTGTGACTTTTTTGTCTTTGGACATGATTAGATGAAATAGGGTGTTTATAGTAGTGGTAATCTTCTTCCAGTCAAAAGGAGCATAGACAAGAATTCCTAGGAAGACGCTGTCTGTGTAGGCTGGCTGTGCTGGCTAGTTTTGTGTCCACTTGACAGAGGATAAAGTCATCTGGAAGAGGAAACCTCAGCTGAGAAAATGTCCCCGCTAGATGGGCTTGTGGGATAGCCTATGGTGTATTTCCTTAACATCTATTGATGTGTGAAGGTACCACCCCTGGTCTTGCTATCAGAAAGCAGGATGAGCAAGCCATGAGAATCAAGCCAGTAAGCAGTATTCCTCCATGGCTTCTGCTTCCGTTCCTGCCTCCAAGTTCCTGCCCTGACCTCTCCATTTCATGATGGACTGTGGTCAGGCTATATCAGCTAAAATAAACCCTTTCTCCCCCAAGTTGTTTTAGCCAGAGTCTATCACAACAATAGAAACCTTAAGAAAGACACTGATTGAAGAAAACTTCAATGACTATAAAGAATATTATTACTGATTCAATAGTCTAATTATAATTTCTTTGGGGCCATTCCTTGCCTCGCTATGGAACAGATTTAATGATGTTGGATGTATCTCTGTATACTCTGAATATGTTTTATTTCCACTGGTTAATAAAGAAGCTGATTTGGCCAATAGCCAGGCAGAATAGAGCCAGGAGGGAAATCCAAGCAAAGATACAGGAAGAAAGAAGGCTGAGTCAGGCAGATGCCAGCAGCCACCAAGGAAGCAAGATGTGAGGTAATAAACCAGAAGCCTCATGGTAAAATATGAAACAATAGAATGGATTAATTTAAGATGTAAGAGTTAGTTAATAAGAAGTCTGAGCTAATAGGCCAAAGAGTATGTAATTAATATTGAGCATCAGAATGGTTATTTGGAAACTGGGGGGTGGAGGTGGGAGAGAAACTGATCCAGTTGGACTGGACAGGACAGAGAAAAATTTCCAACTACAACTTAGCATCCTGATAAACAGATAAAAACCTTTGGAACGTACTAACTTAATAAAAACTCTATTCTCCACCATTAAAATGGTTAAGAATGCTATCAGAGAGCATCAGAGGCCTTTAGCTGGGATTTCTCTGCTGGGTGTAACTGCCCACTTAACGTTCCCACCAATGTATTTTAAAAAAGGCTTTGATTTACAGCTTTCTTTGCTCTGTTACTATAAAAACTTCATGAAAGTGTTTCCACGTTGGAACATGAGGTATGAGGAAACCTAACTCCGTGTTCCTAGGCCATGGTCCTCAAATTTGGCTCCAGAATAAACTCTTTCATTCCCTTTGCAGTAGGAGCTGTGTTCGTTTCTTTGGGATTTAGTTGTAGTAAACAAAAAAGCATAAATAGTAAAGAGCTGAGCATGTCCAGGTGGCAGGACAGAAGACTATAATGGTTTGTTAAAAGGACCTACACATAAATTTGAGACTAACCTGGAATACATAACAAGGCCCTGGCTCAAAAATAAGAAAAAGTCCAACAAGACCCAAATGTTATAGGTTTGAATGTTGGGAACATCTGCAAGATGAACACTAGAAAGTTATTTCAGAGCCTTGCTTGTCAGGCTTGGCTGTTCAGGTCACATGCTTCCTGTGGTGGTTTGAAAGAAAATGGCCCCCAAAGGATGTGGCACTATTGGGAGGTGTGGCCTTGATAGAGTAGGTGGGGTCTTGTTGGAGAACGGGTGTCACTGTGGGGCCAGGCTTTGAGGTCTCTTTGCTCAAACTTCAATGTGAGAAGTCAGTGGACTTCCTGTTGCCTCTGAGTCAAGATGTAGGACTGTCAGTCCCAACACCACATCTGCCTGCATGTCACCATGCTCTTCACCCTGATAATGATGGACTGAACCTCTGAAACGGTAAGCAAGTCACCTCAATGAAATGTTTTTATTTACAAGTGTTGTGTGGCTGGGTGGTGGTGGTGTCACATGCTTTTAATCCCAGCAGTTGGGAGACAGAGGCAGGCAGAACTCTGTGAGTTCGAGGCTAGCCTGGTCGACAGAGCTAGTTCTAGGGCAGCTAGGGCTGTTGCATAGAGAAACCATGTCTAGGGGCAGGGGAAAGAGTTGTGTAGTCATGGTGTCTTGTCACAGCAATAAAATACCCTAACTAGGACCCTTCTTAAGGCTGTATAGTACTCCGGAAAATGGCAGAAAAAGTTTTAGAGTGAGTTGGGAGAGTTACTTCTTGTAACTTTAAGATTATAACAGAAAAAAAAGATGAACATGGCTCAGAGAATATGGAAGGGAGGGAGTGAGGAAGGGTTTTCCTGAAATACTCTGTAGTTGAGAAACTTTTTTTTTTTTTTGGCAACTTGCCTTCCAGGGGACAATATTCCTTAAAGCTCCCTGTTTTGTAAAATTTTCATGCAAATATTTTAATCTCCTCTACCTGATAAAACCCATTTTGATACAAAGGCTTGTTGCATTCTGAGAACTTCATGGACTGGAGTGTCCAGCCCTTCCCCCTCTCTTCTTCTTTATGGTAAACATTCTAGAACTAGCCAATCATGAAAGACTGTGGGGCCAGACCCTCACCAAAAGAGAAAAGACACAGCTACCACCTGTTTCAAAGTAAAAGCCAAGTGAACCTCCTCTACTGTCTACTTCCTAGCCCACTTTGTATTCTGATGCTTCTTCCTGCAGAAAGAAATTGCTTTGTGGAGCTACTCTCACTTTGTCCCATGTGTCCCTCTATGTGACACCAAGATTGTTCCTTAATTCTAGCACGCTCATAGTTCAAATCTGAGATGACTCAAAGTTCTAGAGTCTTGATAGCGTCTTAAGCCGAGAAGTGCAGCCTTAACAAGAGGTTAACCTGCCTGCAATAGAACCCACACTGCCACAGTCCTCCGCTCAGCATCCATCCTCAACAAAGCAGGCGAGCTTGAGAGAAAAGGTCCCTTGTGATGGTGCCTCTTCACTCAGGGTACTGCCATTTAAACAGATACACAGTTGGACTTCGGCTATGACAACTAGGAAATACGCCAAGCAGATATCCTTTTAAGAATAAAGTTGTTGGGAATGAAGAGATGGCTCAGAGGTTAAGAGCACTGACTGCTCTCTTCCAGAGGTCCTGAGTTCAATTCCCAGCAACCTCATGGTGGCTCTTACAACCATCTATAATGAGACTTGGTGCCCTCTTCTGGCCTGCAGGCATACATGCAGACAGAACACTGTATATATAATAAGTCTTTAAAGAGAGGGGAGAGAGAGAGAGAGAGAGAGAGAGAGAGAGAGAGAGAGAGAGAGAG
>JABTXL010000002.1:34132943-34152212 GCA_025134845.1 Neodon shergylaensis | reverse complement strand
AGAGAGAGAGAGAGAGAGAGAGAGAGAGAGAGAGAGAGAGAGAGAGAAAATGAACTTGTGCACTTGGGAGGCCTTGATGTGGATTTATGTGAGTTTGAGGTCATCCTGGTCTATATAGCAAGTTCCAGGCAAGCCAGGGATACATAGTGAGATCCTGTCTAAAAACAAAAAATGTCTGGGGATTTTTATCTCAGGTGGTAGGTTGCTAGTCTAACATATAAGAGCCTCTGGCTGGATCCTAGCACTGCATCAAACTGGGAGTGAAGATGCACGCTTATAATTCCAAAACAGGGGAGGGAGAGACAGGAGGAGCAGAAGTTTAAGATTATCCTCAGCTACATTCTGAGTTCAAGTACAAGAATCTCCTGTACACACACACACACACACACACCCTTGTGCTAGATAGGTGGAGGCACAAAAACAACAACTGGAAAGCAGAGGCATGAGGATCACTAGGTTCGAGGCGTGTCCAGTCTACCAAGGAAGGTCAAGCTCAGACTGGACAACTAAGCAAAACTATCTCAAAATATGTGCTGGCTACGCGGCTAGTGATAAGAGCTTGCCTACAGGTACAGGCCCTAGGCCTGAGGAACCTGCCTGACTCCATTTGAAGGCAGGAGCCATTACACTGTATTGTTAAAAATATGTTTCTGTCTCTGCTTCTCGGAAGTGGACCTGCTCCTACCCATGACCTTGACTTGAACTGAGAACACCCAAAGTCTCCCTAATCCTCCTAAGTCACTCGGCTACTATGTAGTTTTGAAATTTTTCTGGACTTCCTATTGTCCTCTGTAAAGCTGTATTGCTACTGCTCATGATCTTACTCCTTAAAAGGGCCCTGAGAAACGGACTCAGGGTGGCTCTCTTTAACCCAACTTAGGCGTCAGCCACTGGCCAGCTCTCTGGTGCACTCCGATAAAAATTAAGCTTGCTTCAAATTTGGTTCAACATTCTGGTCGTGGTCTTAAGTCTCACCTGGTGGGATTAACAGGCTTCAATGTCAGGGTGAGCAGGGTGAATTTGTGAGGAGTCTGGTTTATTCTACCTTGAACTGGAACTACATTCTTCCTGCAAATACTGCGGTCAACAGTAAATTCAGCAAGGGCCTGGCTCCACGGGTGCAATCGGTGCAGGGAGAGCTCTGCTAATGAGCCTTCTTTGTTCTGAAGGTCTGCAGGAGTTAGTAAACACCATCGGAGCTGCATCAGTGGGAGGCTTGCCTCCCTGCCCCCATTGCTTGTTCCTCTTCTCAGACATGAGAGCTACACCACAACCTTCCCTTCAAATGCTCTCTCCTTTTGATCTTTCCAAACTGCTATGTCCTGCTCTAGTGTGGCTTTTGAATGCTCTTCAAAGTCACGTGGGGTAGAGGTTTGTTCCCCAGCCTGTGATGTCTACGAGAGGTAATAGACTTCTTAGAAGTAGGGCCACATTGAAGAAGGTTCGATCAATTGGAGGTGGGCTCTTGAAGGAGACAGAGAGGCCCTGGCTCCTTCTTCTGACCCCCTTTGCCTTCTCCACTGCATCCTTGGAATGATTTCAGTCACTTAAGGCTGATACTTCCGGGTCCTAGGGGTCATGCAGGTGCAGACAAGCCCTCAGACAGAAGTGCCTAATGGCCCCCAGGGGTGTTTAAGGGCCCCAAGTGACCTACGCATAGATTACATCATCCACATATGACTCCGCTAAGCCCTTGCGCACATGCATGAGCCCCATCATCTGCATATGATGTAACCATGTCAACCCCCTGTGTGCATGCACTAAGCAGCTTTTAAAAGCTGAACTCTCCATCTTCCTCTCTCTCTGCACACTGACTTCCCCAGGCCTGTACCTTCCCCCTCTAATACACTAAGCGTGTTCCGTGTTTCCTTCTCACTCATGCCTCACCAGCTAATTTCAATACTCCCATCATGACTTATTGTACTTCAGTCCCAAAGCAACAGCTCAAGGGATGTGAGTGGAAATCTCTGAAACCATGGACCACAATTAAACTGCATTAGCTCCTTCTCTACTGTGGTAAAACACGGTGACCGAGGTGAGTTACCCAAGGAAGAGTTTGCTTGGCCTTTTGACTCCATGGGGATGAGTCCTTGATGGCAAAGAAGAATAGCTCCTGGAGAACAGAAGTGGGTTTCTGCAACCACGGCACGAAATAGAGAGAACGAACTAAAAATTGCCTGAGTCTATAAGCTCTCAAAGTCTGCCTCTGGGGACACCCTTCCCCCAAGAAGGAGACACCTCTTAAACTTCCAGTACAGCACCATCAGTCAGGACCCAGTGTTTAAACGTCCAAGACTATGAGGACATCTCGTGCAGACACCACAAAATCTTGTCACCTTTTAAACTCACTATTTCTGAGAATTTGTTAGAATCATCCACCCCAGCCTGCCGTCCCCCCCAAATCTCACAGCATTCTGCTTTCCAAAGGACCAAACTTAACACACTGAGTACAGGCATTGACTGGAAGCCAACATACAGAACGTTCACTAAGATTTTGAGGCAACAGCATTATCAGAGCAAACCTAAGGCAGGCTAACGAGCTAAGATTCTGTTTAACCTGTAAGACGGCATTGAGATCCTCCAAACTTAATGAAAAAGGAAGTGATCTGGAAAGACTTTGCAGGTTCTAGGGGCAGCCTCCTCTTTAATGTGTCAGGTGTGCCATGGGGACAATAAGCAGGACTGAATGCCAGGCAGGGTAAGCAAGGAGCTAAATTCTTCCTCCTACTACTTCAGAGCCACAGGATTAATCTTACGCTAATAATCCATGACTCGGGTATTTTCTCTGATCGCTTCTCTGAGGATGAGTCTTTTGAGGGTGCCCTTCCTCTGCAGCACTGCATTTGCAGCTGGAAGCCTGCTTTTAGCTATAGACTTACTCACTGTTAGAGTCCAGGCTCAGAGGTGAAAAGTCACTCCGAGGTGCAGGGGACAGTGACTGGATGATCCTGTATGGTTGCTCTTCCCTCGATGGTACAATGGAAGCTCATTCTACCACGGGCTCTGGGAGGATGATGTCTGCCACTGATGGCCAACCAAGGGGAGGCATTCCAGTTAGTCCTTTGGCAAGTCAGCCACAGACATGTCTTAGTGGTCTTAGTTGGCATTTGTTCTACTGTGAAGCATGAAACCAATGTTCACGATTGCTCTGTCAGTCTTTGGAGACAGAGAGAGGGGACTAGAGGTAGGGGTGGCCTGCAAAGGCTTCTAGGAAGGTGCTTGCTCTGGAAATGAGGAGAACTGTGCAGACAGAGCTCTGCTCGGCCACAGCATGACACCTTGAGACACCAACTTGCAAGCATTTACTGGGTAAACAACTTTAGACTTTAGTCATTGCTACGTGAATTTTCAGTTTCAGGACAGACAGCATGGCTCCGTGATGCGACTGCCACTTCTCTGAGAGGGAATTCAGCATCACCCGTTATCTGGTTTTCTACAGTCATTTAGATTTTTAAATTTAACTATTTCCTCATGTGAAATGTGAGCAAATCAAAATCCTAATATTGAGAACTTTTGTTTCTATGGCAGTGAATAACAACCACGACTTAAGGAATTCCCAGCCTGCGCAGTCCCATGCTGTCAAGTCCCAAGTCACTGGTTCGGTTGGAAATGTAAGCACACTATCCACCTGAGATCCAAAAGAGTGTGCTTGGACCTCGTAAGTGATGGAAGTAACAAGAGCTCTGTCGTAGGGCTCAGTCCCTGGTATTGAGAATGGACCACTGCCCACACGTTTGCCCTACAAGAAGGGCGACGAAGCTCTTAGGATAAAGAACTGACCCGACACCTTTGCATCCAGCAGCTTCAGGGACCGTGAGGACCACATGAAACTATGAGTTTCTAAATACCAAACACAATCTTACCAACATCCAGTCTAACATCCTGACTGCACAGGCAGTAAGCTGAGGTCCAGAGATGTGGGTGAACTGTGAAATTTATGTTGCTGTTTGCCATGACAGAGCAGAGGTGGGACGCTAAACCCGAGTCTCCTACAGTCAGTCAGATCCCTGACCTACTGAGCTCCTTCCATGTGAGGAAGGACAGTCATGGTCTCACCTTTCACTTTGCTCCTTCCAAAGCAGACCCATCAGAACCAGACCTAATAAATTTCCTGTGAGCTTGTGAACAATGAACGAACACTGTGGTGTGACTATGGAAGCGTTGCTTGGTCACTGACAAAGCCAGACTTAAGAGTCCAAACTTGCTTGAAGATTTGATTTTTTTTTTCCACCATCTTAAATTAGTCCACTGAAATGGAGTTCTGTGTTGACGCACGAGGAGCCCTGGGCCTTATAGGCCGTCAATGAACATTTGCTGAGCTGAACTGAATGGATCATCTTTATGGGGTCAGAAGCATCGTAGTCACAGATTTAGAGAAATGTCTTTGCAATTACATTATTAGCAGCAGCATTGCAAATTATGTTTTCTACAAATACCATTGGTGTGAGGAGATAAAGATTGCCACGTTTCTCAGAAATACATACAAAAATGCTTTATGATAATTTGCATAACTTAACTGGCGAGTTAACTCAATATATTTTATTGATCATCCCTTTGTGCTACATTATCAAGCTCAGTTGGGGGCCTGACAGTGAGAAGGATACACTGTCTTTCTGTTCTCTGGATCGTTTGCTCTCTAGAAATACAGGTATATATCTATATCAAATAAAGAATGATATCATAAAAACTCTATAATGCACATACATATGTGCACCAACTGACATGAAAGATGTGTGCCTTTAGCTCAGGGGCTCCTCATTCATCTCCCCTGAGGCACTGGTGGTGATGGCTGTGGTCACACATCCTGACTCGTTCCTAATCCTGCGACAGGGTACCTGGGAAAGCCACCTTCAAGGAAAAAAGGCTTAGTTTGGCTCTTGATAACGAGCCACAGCTGCTTAGCTCCATATGGGTCTGAAGCAGAGCGGACCATCAGGGCAGCGCATGCAGGGTAGAGCAGAGGAGCTCTCCACGGAGTCTAGGAAACAGACAGGAGGAGATGAAGGGCCCTTGGAAGCCACGACCCTCTGTGTCCAACTGCCTGCAACTGCCATTTCAACTCTGGTGCCCTGGTGAGCCAATTGCCTCTCCATAGTGCCACCAGGTGGGGACCGAGGCTTCCACATAGGAATCTGTGGAGAGACTCTATAACCAAACCACAGTAGAGGTTCTCTGCAAGCACAAAAGGATGCTGTACTAGCTTGGGAGTGGGTCATACAGGGTGATGAAAGGCTTCTCAGAGAAAGAGGCCATTGGCATGGTGAGAAGGGAGAACAGGGAGTAAGAAGGTGGAGGGAAAACTCGGAGGACGGAACTCAGAGGAGGTAGCTGAAGAGAAGCATTACAGCTGAGAAGTGGAAGCAGCAGAGACCAGGGAGCCCAACGCGGGGCAAGCTGGAGAGGAAAGCAGGTCATCCTCGGCAGCCAGCTCATGATACTGGACTTTGTCAGGACGGAGGCAGAAAGCCGCCAAAGAGCGTCCGCTGAATGGTTTCTTTGGCAAGTGTTTTAAAACCCTTATTCATGATTCAGGACTGCGATTATTTATTTAACTACGTCAGCAGGTTAAGAATAGAGTGAGATACTGCTGATAGAGTCTGAAAATTGTTCTCTGGAGAATTCTGTCTCCAGCTTTGGTGGTTGTGGAAAATTCCACACACGCCCCCTTTCCTGCTCACCATTGGTGCCCGAGTGTCCATGGAATGGGGATCTGGTTGTTTATGGGGGCAGGAGAAGTCCAGGGCTGCATTTGTGTCTTGACAGATTTAATATATGCCTGCTCACAGCATCAGTGCTTTTCCTGAGGAATAAATGGAAAGTCATTCCAGACTGAGAGGCTAAAGAGAGAGGTTTATGGAACAGAGAGCCTCCTTATGCACACATCCTGTAAACTACAGATCAAAAGCCAGAAGAGGTATACCAACCATGAATAATGAAATCACACAGTCAAAGGTCTGCATGGAGACAGATTTCCTGATGATTTCTCTTGGAGGGGGGAAAAAAAAATCAAGGCTTGTGCCTCTGCCCGAACGCTTTGAAGATAAGTGCTCTGAAGGCAGAGCAAGATAACTATCGCATTCAGTAGAGATAGGTGCGCTTTGGAAATTGGGTTCATTTAAATAGCGAGTCCTAGCGTGCCTTGCCAGATATGGAGGGTCAGAGGGCCTTTCACGGGAGTTTGAGGGACATTTTAATCTCCAATAATTTGGTTGTTCCATGATGTCAGGTGGCTAAGGACCGAGCAGATACAGCCTGAAAACTGTTCTTTGGACCAAAGTCGCAAATCTACTTCCTAAGAACTCACAGATGTGGCAGAATGGGGAGGATAGGGGGGTGGGAATAGCAGTCACAGTTGGAGCCACACCCATATCCCTTGAATGCTTCCTGCTCATTCACGCCCTAACTCATGAAGCTTCAGCCTTGCTATCTTCCCAGCCTCAACGCTAACCCAGCTGCTCGCTGTTAGGGAGGGTGAGCAAGCATCATCGTGTGGGTGAGGATGTTCAACTGTGGACTGAAAGCGCTGTGTTCTAGGATGCCCCCTCAAGTCCTGGACATACAGACTTTCATGGGCAGTCACTTGCTGAGGTTACCAGGATTATTTGATGGACACAAGCGGTGACCTGCGTGTGGGCAATACCCACCTCATAGGAAGGAAAAGGGGAGGGCTTGTCCCTGCTCAGACCCCTTGGTCTGTCTGTCTGTCTTTCTCATTTTTCCGTCCACCTTCTCTCTCCTTACTTTTCTGGAACCCCAAGAATGCCAAGGCTTCCCATCATGTAGCCAGTTGAGAAAAAGCCACAAGTGAGTCGAGGGGGTGCCCTACATCCAAGGTGATTGGTGGTTTTATTAAAGAGGAGTGGACAGCAGCAGAAAGATGGATCAGACCCGGGGATAGAGATGGAAGCCTGAGGATGCTAAAGACAGTCTACAACTCATAGAAGCCAGGAAGGACAAGGGGGAGAACATAGTGGTAGCCTTTCCAGAGAGCTCATCTTCCCTTCATTTCAGATGTCTAGCCTCATGAAGACAGCAGGTTGCTATGGCTTTGTGCCATTCTGCCGGTGGCCATTTGCTACAATGCCTTTAGAAAAATCAGTGGAGTCATCTTCTGTGTCAGAGGGCTTTCAGTTCTTGTGGTCACAGTTCAATATACATGTCTGTGCCATCCATTCCTATGGCCTAGCTAGATCTTTGCTCTGAATTCTAGGTGTTTCTGAGTACCTCCCAATGTAGCACACACAGTCAGAGTTCTGCATCATTGTCTGATAGCGTATTCTAGTGTGAATTGACCTCTCCCATGTGTCTACTCACTTCCTAATCATATTTCCTGTAGCTCAATGGCCTCACTGAATACCTGACTCCCTCAAATATTGATGCTACTTTTGATCCTTTCTCCTCCACACTTCTCTGGCTGTCCTGGGTAGTTTTTGTGTGTCAACTTGTCATGAGCTATAGAGTCAGAGGAAAGAGACTCAGCTGAGTAAATGCCTTCCTGAGATTCAGCTGTAAGGCATTTTCTCATCTACTGATCAATGGGGGAGGGCCCAGTCTATGGTAGGTGGTGCCTGGGTTTTACTGGAAGGTGGGTTGAGCAAGCCATGAGAAGCAAGACAGTAAGCAACTGCCCTCCATGACCTCTGC
This sequence comes from Neodon shergylaensis, assembly GCA_025134845.1. NCBI lineage: Eukaryota > Metazoa > Chordata > Mammalia > Rodentia > Cricetidae > Neodon > Neodon shergylaensis. The sequence continues at coordinate 34,144,568 of JABTXL010000002.1, read as the reverse complement.
ATCAGCTCCTGCCTTCAGGATCCTGCCCTGTTTTGAGTTCCTGTCCTGACCTCCTTCAGTGATGAACAGCGATGCTGAAGTATAAGCCTAATAAACCCTTTCCTCCACAGCTTGCTCTTTGGTCATGGTGTGTCATCACAGCCATAGAAACCCTAACTAAGACCCTGGCCATTAACACTGGAAGAGTGGGAAGGTAGATGGTGTGGCAAGCTCAAGTGATCTCCCTGGTTCGGTTCCTGCTGGGCTGTGTCTTGGGGAAGAAACATAGGGCCCAGCCATGAGCTATTTCAGAGTTGTGTGAATTTCTGTGGCTGGGGTCTGCCCTTTCTAGGTTACGTCAGCCTACAGTAAGAAAATGAGTTCATGTTAGGGTATGGTGGCTCATACCTGCAGTCCCAGCACTCAACTGAGGCTGGAGGATTGTTCCAGTTATGAGCCCAGCCTAAGCTAGACCTTATTTCAAAACAAAAACAAGGTCATAATTCCATTTCCCTTTGGCAGTCACAATCACTGTGGCAGGAGACCGCCTCTGGTGTCTTCAGGGCCTTTGTCTTCCTAAGAGGACTTTTGTTATTTATTTCCTAAACTCCTTCAAGGGATGTCTCTTCTCTGCTAACAAATTAAACTGGCATGAGAAAGGGCAGCTGGCAGGGCATTTTTGGCCATGCATGTCAGAACCTATCAGAGGCTCACTGCAAACAGTAGAATAACCAGCTCCCATTGTTAACCAGGACTCTAGAATATTCATGTAACTGAAGCAGCAGTGGAGGAGACCCAGGAAGAGTACCTGATCTGTTTATTCATGTTCTGGCTCTGCTTCCCTTGTCCACATGGAATCCCATGACTGACAGAAACTTCTTGCTTCACAAACCCAGTAGGAAGGAAGAACTTCTCTCCCAATCTTTGACTTAATCCCATAGCAAAGTGTGACTGATTGCAGGTCTCATACTCAGTCCTGACCAACTGCCATGTCAGGGCAAAGATCACAGTCATGGGCTAGGCCCGTGTCAGGAGCACTGACACATCTCCACAGCTAGGAGACTTACCAGTAGACAGTAAGCGATGAAAAGCCATGGATCACACAGCCGCACCTAAATCTAATTTCATCTTCCTGGCTGCTCTGACTCCTCCATGTCCACACCTACTGCCTTGAAAGCTACAGTGTAAAAGCTTGTCCCATCAGGAGATCTAGGACATATGTGTCATTTAATCCCTGGTTACAGGAGTGTCACCAGGGAGGGAAGACAAGTATACTTCCATTTGAGCACTCCTCATCTGACAGCCCAGGATCAACCGCCTTTTATCTCCATGAAATCAGCAATGGATGTGGAAGGAAAGCCAGGAACAGAACAATAACAGAATCTGGGAACAGAGAGTGGTTATCAAAAAAGAAAAGGAGGATGTCCTGGGGGCTGGGGAGATGGCTAGCTGGCTCGGTGGATATGCACTGGCCACTCAAGCATGAGAACCAGGACCACTGTTTGAATCCCCAGCACACATAGACATGCTGGGTGGAAATGGAACCCCCCCATAATCCTAGCATTGGGAGAATGGACAAAGGTGACCCCCCAGGGGGCAAGCTGGCTAGCTAGTCTAGCACAATTGGCAAGCTCTGGGTTTAACTGAGAGTCTTGCCTTGATGAATGGAGAGCAAATAAGGAAGACTCCCAAGGTTAGCCTCAGGCTTCCGAACACAATCACGTGTCTCTACACATGCAAACATTCTCATTCATATTCTCTCTCTCTCTCTCTCTCTCTCTCTGTGTGTGTGTGTGTGTGTGTGTGTGTGTGTTTTACAGAACAGAATGAACAGCTTCGATGACATAGTGTAACCTGACAGATTCTGACACCCTGAAATGTCAGAATTCTTGACCATCTGTCTTTCTCTGAGTATGTGGTGGTGGAGACTCCCTCGTCCCCACTGCCTGTGTTTGCTTTCCATTCCCTGCTGCCCTCTCCGGGGACATCATCTCTGTGTCACTACATCTCAGTGGGGTCAGGGTCAGCAGAGAGCTGACGGGTGGAAATGACAGTATGTGAATAGAACTGGCTGTCCCAGAACGAGACCCTGATCCACTTTCTGGTCTAAGACATTTGACAATGGAGATAGAGCTGGCAGTTCTGCTATGCCCCATCCTGGTCCAGTGCTGGTCCTGGGTCTTGACTGTAGTATGTTAGTAGAGCCAGAGTTCTCTGTATATGGAAACTGCTTGCTCCTTTTCCGGCTGCCCAGTCCCAAATAATCACACAGAAACTGTATTAATTACAACACCGTTTGGTCTATGTTTCAGGTGTATTTCTAGCTAGCTCTTACATCTTAAATTAACTCATTTCTATTATTTTGTCTTTTACCAAGAGGCTTGTGGTTTGCTATCTCTTGCTTCTTGGGCAGCTACATGGCATCTGCCTCCTTTGGCAACTATAAGATGCATCTCTGACTCCACCTACTTTATATCTCTGTTGTGATATATTTCTGGCTTTACTAAGCCATTGGCTAAAACATCTTCTTTAATAATCAATGGTAATAAAACATGTTCATAGCATACAAAAGGGAATCCCACATCAGTTGTCAGCCATGGCTGATGGAAAGGGACTGTTTAGCTCAGTAATTCTCAACCTTCCTAATGCTGTGACCCCTTTAATAGGGTTCAGGATCTGGTGTTTCCCAATGACAAAATTATTTTCATTGCTACTTCATAACTGTAATTTTACTACTATTATGAATTATAATGTAAATATCTGTCTTCTAATCATCTTAGATGATCCCCCTGAAAGGGTTGTTTGATGCCCCCAAAGGGGTCATGACCCACAGATGACAAACTACTGGTGCAGACCTATCCTCACTTGCATGAAACACAAATGTGTGTGCTTACTGAGAGAGGCTGGGGCAACAGGAGTTTGTGTCTTGACAGAGTGCAATTAACACATCACTATACAGAGCTGGAAGATGGATGGAGCGGCTCCATCACCTACACAGAGCTGGAAGATGGACGGGGCAGCCCCACCATAATTACTCCCAGGAAAGACACTGTGACCTCATTCAGTGTCCTGGGGCAAATATTTTGGGCAGGACGAAAGTGGAGGCAGATTAGAAAGTGCTTATGTCTGATTGACAGGAGGAGGAGGGATGTAAGAGGGAACAGGAAGGAGCTGGTTACACAATCCAATCACGATAGAGTATAAGGTGGACGTAGCACATGACATGGTGGATGCTCATAACTACAAGACAAAAAGAACAGAATGTAAAAGGGAAAAGACTAGAACCGCAGAACCCCAGGTGTCTACTGTTTTGGTGTGGCTGATTTGGTTTATTTCTAGAACTGTTCTGCATGGGGCTTCCTTGTGCAGACAGACTGTCGTTGCCATTCTGATGGAGCAACACTGAAGCCTAGGAAGACTCTGCTCAGGCCAGGGTTTTTCTTCTAACCATGTTTGTCTTCTTTCCCCCTCTCTCCGGCCCGAATCATATCAGGATGCTTGCCTGAGATGTTGCTCTTTTCCCCTTGCTGCCCCCATTCATAGTTGGAACCACTAGGAGAGAGAGAGAAGTCCAGGGCTCCAGCCTCTTGTGGGATAGTATGACATGTACTCACACACGTGCACACACAACCCAGAAAGTAAAGACAGTTATTTCCCTAGAATAGTCAATAATAACAAAATAATAATACTCTATAAACTGATTACTGAAAAACCAAAGTGTAAGAAAGGCAGTACCATAAGGATGCCCATGTACCACAGATGTTGTAGAGAGTTCCATATGGGGGGGGGGGCGGGCTAAGACGGGGGTTTAGCTAAGTTCGCCCTCATTGCCTTTCTGAGTCTTAGGCCCTCTTGTATAAAAGGAGAAAGTCACAATAGAAAAAATACAGAAGGGAAAAATCACACAAGGAAATATTCTTCTCCACTATGCCATACACCCTGGGCCTCCTGGCTGGTACCCGCTCAGCCTCAGGCTGTAGAACAGTCCTTCATCATCATTCAGAATACCCACCAGCGACTGTGATGGCTAATATTGGTTGTCAACGTCACTACATCTGGGATCAACGAAAACCTGAGTGGTTGGGCATGCTTATGGGGGATAAGGATGGTTTGAGGTGGGAAAACTCAGCCTAAAGCTGCGCCACCCACCCCTTCCGGTGGCATAAACGGATGTAGAAGAAGAAAGCTCTTGCTTGTTGTCTGCTTTCCCTCATCCTAACTGGCTGGTTCATCCATCCTGTTGCCAAGGTCTTCCTTTGCTATACTAGAAACTACGCCTCCGGGATTCCAACATCAGCCGAAGACCAGCAGCCCTCCAGGAATCTCTGGCATGCTAGCACCAGATCGACTAATGAGATACCCGGCCTTGTAGACAAAACAACTACTGGATTCTTAACCTTTGCCTTGGGTGACAGCCATTGTTGGACTACCTATCCACAGTCGGTAAGCCACTCTAGTAAATCTCCCTTAAAACGTATCCATTATAGCAGCTCTCTTCCTTTAGAGAACACTAATAGAGCACCTGTTTCTCTTTGAAAAGAACTTGCTCCTCACTATGATGCTATTCTGTTTATGCTCTAACAAATAAAGCTTGCCTGAAGATCAGAGGGCAGATCTAACCACGAGTTAACCACAGAGGCCAGGCAGTGGTGGCACACACCTTTAATCCCAGCATTTGGGAGGTGGAAGCAGGAAGATCAGGAATTCAAGGTCACACTGGTCTACAGGAGATTTAACCAGTCTCAAAGAAAAAAAGAGCTCATACCTTTGATCCCAGCACTTGGCATCTCAAGTGTTTAATTCCAGCACAAGGGATAAGAAGACAGGAAGTGATATGGCTGGGAGGAGAGAGAAATAAAAGGCTGGAGGAGACAGGGGAGCTCCTCCTGTCAGTCTGAGGACATTGTAGAGGTAAGAACCCTACTGGCTGATTGCTCTGCTTCTCTGACCTTTCAGCATTTACCCTGATATCTGACTCCAGGTTGTTATTAAGACCAATAAGAATTCATGCTACACCTCACGGTGTCCCCATCTCCTTTCTCTCCTTCTTTTCTTTGGGAAGTTCTCCCTTTCTCGCAACCCCACATAGCCTGAGATGTGGGCAGCAACTCCTGTTCAATGCCCAAAGGAGATTCTCTGCTCCAAGAAGGGCTCAACTTAAGTCTCCCTTCCTAATCATCAGGACAGAGCTTCTGATGCTAGGTGCCCCAGAGAAAATTTCTCAGCCCAATGTAACAGAGGAGCATGTGGGGCCCGTGTAGCTGAAGCTACCCAAACATCTTCCCCAGGATCATATAGCCTGGGAGTGGCAAAGGAAAGGTTAAAGGCAGCTTTGCTCATGTAAGATTTCCTTCCACTCATTAGAAACAAGACTTTGCACCAGTTTTCCCTGGTAAACCCTTTGGAAAGAATATTTCTGAATTATAAAGGTCACTTACTCCTTAACAATACTTCAGCTTAAGAATTCTACTTATGTGTGATTAAATTGTGTAATTTAGAATATGATGCTGCCACTGTATTAGCAAGATAGACACACTCGGTGATGCTCACTTCGGAACACAAAAGAGCCATTTAATTTAAACAAGATAATTCAAACGTCTTATGTGCCTAGAGCTCGTAAAGCACCATTTCATTAAATCATGTTTTCATTTATGTGAGATGATACTCACGGCTTTTATTGTTAGTGAACTGAGGGGAGTGTGGTGCATTGTTGTTAAATTACGGCCATATCAGGAAGAAAATACTTTGGGGAATGAAATACCTTTTGCTACATTGATTTATTTACCCATTTCATAAATAAGCGCTGTGCACCGGCCATGTCTGGATGTGACTCTGCACACCTGGGGTGCAGCAGCCTTCCTCCTCGGCTGGGTAAGCCTATGGAGGTGGGGAAATGTAGGAGGTTGGGTAGTGGCCCCTGAGAGATGTCAGTCTCGAATGGCTAAAGCCTGTCGATGTCACCTCCATGGAAAGAGGGCTTCTAAGGATGGGATTAGACATGGAGACAGGACTGGAGGGGGCAGATCAGCAACCCTGGTGGCTCACCCAATGAGCTCTCTTATTCCAAACACTGCCCTTTCTGGAGCTGTTTTATTTAAAATTGCCACTATTCTCAAGGACAGAGGGTACTAAGTCGGACAACCTTTTTTTTTTCCTGTCTCCCACTACTTCCCTTCTTTTCTATTATACACGACCAGCAAAATGGTAAAAACATCTCTCACCTGCCTGCAGGATGTAGGGACTTAAGGTAACAGAGCAGAATGCCTAGAACAAGGACGTCACTAGGGAACAATAACTCAGCAACTATCATCTTCTTTGCTGTCTTTGCGCTCTTCATCTTTCATTCCTACTTTTACCCTGGCTTGTCTGCCCTCCCCCTTCCCGTTCCTTAGTCTCCCTAAAGAACTGCTTAGATCTGCTCACTATCCTCTGACAGACACCCCCCCAGGCCCTGCAGCACTTCCTCCCAGGTATGTGATGTGAAGGCCACAGACTGCCTCCTAGCCCTTTTCCTTTCCCAGTCTTCTCCCTTCCCTACTTATTTCGCACACCAAGGTCCAGCAGTGGCCTTTTATTGTCCTGAAAACAGACACACACATGCACACACATACACATATGCACACACACACGTGTGCACTCACACATACACTGACTGCATTTCCCTTTGTGCTCACTCTTGGAGCTTCTTGGTATACAATTCCCAACCCCAGCACTCCCTTCAGGCGCCTGGTGCCTGTTACTATGGCTTTTCCATCTCTGAATCCCTCCCAAAGCATTTCACATTCCCCACAGGCTCCTCCCTCTTCCTATCTCTGAATAAAAGTCATCTCTGTCCATCTCTTTAGTGGGCTGGACAAAACCCTTTATCCTGCCTGTCTTTGTAGGGACACCTAGATCAAAACAAGGTCATCTAAGGCTGTGAGCCAGACAGTTCTCTCTGGTGATCTCAGAAGACAGACCATGGTGCGGGTTGTGGGGAGGTATAGTCAGTCTTGGGTAAACAGAGGGAGAATTTGATCTGAGAGGAATAAACAATAGAGGCAAGATGCAAAACAGGCAAATGGTGAATCTTTTCTCCACAGGAAACCCGAGAGGCCTCACCTAGTAGGTGATGAGGCCACCCACAGCTCCCTAGGATGAACCAGATGAACCATCAAGAACAGCCAGCGCTTGCTGGTCCAGCAGCCATGATGGCTGAGCAGAAAACTTCACTACACATGCCCAGTGGCTTTCCACTTTAGGATTCCTCAATGAAAGCCTCCAACCTCCGCAGTCCCTTTACAAAGTTGCAGGGGAAGGGGCCAGAGAAGGAAAGTCAAGGGCAGTGCTACTTGGACTGCCAGTTGCCAATGGGACTGGGTTTGAGGACAAGGAAAAGGCACGCCAATCCCTCTAATCCTTCATGTTGGAAAGGACTCTTGAAGGTTTAGTTTCACAGAGTGGGTGGCTGTCTTTCTCACAGCCGCGTGTTCTCAGCTGTGTTCCTGCCTGACGCACATCATCATTCTCGTAGCTGTTCGAAAGGAGTCTCTAAATGTACACTATACAGCATCTGCATCACTTTCTCCTCACCTTCCTTAAAGGAGGGGGAACCGTGATTTAAGAGAAGCAGAACATTCTGGAATCTTACCCTGTACACTAGTAGGGGAGGGGTTGGCCTTGGGAAAGACCCTGGCCTCTCTGTGCTCCAGCTCAGCACCTCTCTTATCCATGCTCAGGCACGGTGGGTCCCTTGCAGACTTCAGTCCACACTGGGTTGCCAGCCGCACACACGTTCCAGGAGGCCGTGATGGGCTTTGGGTTCTGTGCCTCTAGTGACTAGCTTCACTAAGCTCCGGCCTGGAGAGGGAGTAAGATATATTCTGTCCCCAAGGGCTCGACAAAACTACAGTTCACAGCGCTACGCTTACAATAGTAGTGCTACTACTGTGTGGGTCCTTGTCCAACCCACAGTAAAACGGATCCCACTAGAGGTTTATACTCGAGGTTTATACTCGAGGTTTTAGAACCCTAATTGCTGACCATCCAGGAAAGAACTCCATGCCTCTACACATTAGTTTGGGCTATAAAGATAGACAGTATCTTAGTCAGGGTTCTCTAGCACAGTGGTTCTCAACCTTCCAGACTCCGTGACCCTTTAATACAGTTCCTCACGTTGTGGTGACCTCCCCAACTATAAAACTATTTTTGTTGCTTCTTCATAATTGTAATTTTGCTACTGTTATGAAGCATAACGTAAATATCTGTGCTTTCCAATGGTCTTAGGAGACCCCTGTGAAAGGGTCGTTGGACGCCAAAGGGGTTATGACCCATAGGTTGAGAAACACTGCTCTAAAAGACGAGAACCAAGGGATCACACACACACACACACACACACACACACACACACACACACTGCACTTGTTCCTCTCAGCAGCACATATTCTAAATGGCTGTTCAGAAGGAAATCCTTGAAGACATAGCCAGTGACATCAGGAATCTTTTCAGGACACAGCCACCCTCTTACCATGGCCTCTTCTAGGGGACAGCAAAGATCCGGCCACTTTCTAGTGACTAAGACCAGGTAGGTGGAATTGACGACCTGCGATTCTGCCGTGGGGCATTTGCTACAGTCAGTTTTTGAAGTTACCGCTAGTTTTGAATTAGTGTTTGTTTTACATCTCAAATAATGTAAATCTCACTGGCAGGGAGAGTCCCTTAGCAGCCGTTCCAGCAGCAGTGGAAAAGCCAGAGATGATGCTGAGCCGCTCTGAAGCCGTGGAGACCAGGGCTCGTCATCTGACTGGCGAAACAACCCTCTCTAACACGCAATGGGGCGATGAAAACTTCTACTTTGCTTCATGCGTGGCGTAGAGAGAAATCAGCAGCTCGTCAAATGATGGCATAATAGGTCATTTACATAAATTATAACATGAGCTTATAGGATTCTGCTATGAATAAAGTACATGCATCCATATAGGGAGGAATTTCTCCCTTGTTAATACTTATATCTTGTTTGTATTTAATACACCATTAAGATGCCGAAGCCCTCAGACTTGTTCAATCAACCAGAATTGACTGGCATGCTGGGTCCTGTGTGAGGCAGTAGGCTCAGGAGACTCTTCAGAACTTGAAGAAGTCTATTGAGTGAGATCAGATATGCTCACCGGGGAATGCAATTGCAATCCTGCTGGATGGGGCTGTCAGAGGGTGCATTCCTTTCCTTGGATAGTAGTAACAAAGCGCCACTAACTGGGTGGCTTCAAACAATAGAAGTCTATTCTGTTCAGGACCAGAACTGGGAAATCGCAATGCTGGCAAGACCATGCTCCGTTAGAAGCCTCAAGGGAAGATCCCTCCTCCCTGCCTCACTTGCCTCTGTTTCCTGTCAGCAATCCTTGGCTTTTTTTGGCTCTGCCCTTCCCACCATCAGGGATTTTCTCAGCCTGTCTCCGTATACCCACGGCCTTCCTGTACAGACACCAGTCATAATCAAGTCAGGGCCTAACTTACTAGAATGTGGTCTTATTGCAGCTGATGTAAGGTGTAATAACCGCCATCCAACTGAAGTCACATTGTGAGGTGTCAGAGGGGAGTCCTCAATCTGTCTTTTAGTACATAATCAAAGCGGGCTGGGGGCTGGATATCTAGCTGGTCAGCCACATCCTACCTCTGCTAAGAAGGATCCAGGAAAATCAAGCACCTTGGACTCACGACCACACCATTGCAAGGCTCCCACAAGTGTCTAACAACCTCGGACAGTTCATTCTGTTTGCTCCCCCCAAAGCAGTTTCAGAGCAGAAGTTCCTTTTCTGGTCGTAAATGTAGATAGTCAGTCGGACTTTGGGGGTGAGGGGGCAAGGAGGGACTCAATTCTGCCAACACTGGACAGTAAAGCCTGCTATTCCTTTCTCTGGAATGAGAGAAAAGAAGACTCTGAATACCAAACCTGGGGGAGTGGCAGTAAGAGAAGGAGCCCAACCCACACCTACTGAACCCCTCTTATGTGAGACATGTGCTCATTAGCATTTGAGAAGCTCTTCTCTCAGTAGTGATCAGAGAGATACCAGCGTCTGCTTGCAGTGCGCACCCTTGCTGACGTCACTGACATTAGCAGAGACGCGCCAGGCTAGGCACCACTTCCCACCTCTCATCTGTTGCTTGTGAGTCTCGAGATTCAAAATAGTTCTTAACCTTCTTGGTTATTCTTCCGAGTGGCATTTTCTCAAAATTTATCTGATGACTGATATGCCGTAATTTTTTAAATTAATTTCTGAAGGCTCTGCAGTCATCCTTAATCCATTTTCAGTAAAGCACATGGCTGAGACAGATCGAGTCCCTGGCAGGGAGGACGGGAATGGTCTCAGCTGGCCTTTCAAGCCAGTCTCCAGCAAGGCCATCAAATGCCATGCGGTCGGTTGCCTCCCGGACACAGGCCTCTGCGTGAAGCAGGCTGTAGGAAGTTTCAGAAAGCAGTGCTGGCCTGAAAGCACTATAAGCTGAGACCCGTAGGGATTTGTCTGAGACAAGGTCTCTCACAGAGAGCCGCCTGCCTCTTCTTCTCAAGGGCTGGGATTAAAGGTGTGTGTTATTGTACATTTACCTCATTCAATTCACCGTGTAAGCTGAAAGTCTTGATGGCAAGTCTGTTCACCATACCCAGAGATTGCATCTATAGACTGTTTTTTTTTTTTACTCTTTGGGGGCCCACCACCCAGCTCCCAAATAAATACTGAGAGACTTACTCTTATGAATGCCTGGCCTTCCCTTGGCTTGTTTCTAGCCAAACTTTTCTAACTTAAATTATCCCATTTCTGTTTGACTACATTTTGCCTCTGGGCTTTTTACTTTTCGTTATTCTATAAATCTTTCTTTTCTTCTTACTGTGTGGCTGGCTGTGTGACTGGCCCTTGGTGTCCTCCTCTCCTTCTTTTCTTCTTCTTTGCTATCTTTCCTAGATTTCTCTTCTGATTTATTCTCCCTGCTTGGCAGTCTCATGTATTTGTCTTTCCTGCCTTGCTATTGGCCATTCATCTCTTTCTTAGACCAGTCGGGTGTTTGAAGCAGGCAAAGTAGCACAGTTTCACAGAGTTAAACAAATACAAGGTAGAAGAATGCAGCACGTCTTTGCATCATTCAACAAATGTTCCACAGCATAAGTGAATAAAACACATCTTAAACTAATATTCCACAACAGGACCTAAATGTAAAATAAAACCTAAGAAAGAAGATGGAACATTCTCCAAATGTCAAAATGTAAACAAATTATAAATCGGATTTTAATTTTTTAGAGTGTTTTCCTGTTCAGTTACTGTCCACAAAGCTTTCAAGAAGAGAATTCAATACACTGCTATATTTCCTCAGGGTGTATTTCAGAACTTCAAGATTCTGAACTCTTTAAGGGCCTCTTCCCTAACACAGCACAGCCCTCTATCAACTTATTAGCCTCCAAGCTTCAAAACTTTTTGGGGGAGGTGAAACAAAACACACCCACAAACCTCCCAAGAGGCATCCTCATTCCAGAACAGAAAGCTCCCTGTCCTTGTTCTTGAAATGACTACCAACAAAATGTACGCTCAGACATAACAGGGCCATTTTTTTTTCTTTTTTGTTCTGAAGTACAGCCCAAGAATCCTCTTCATTTGCATGAAATATTCTTTCCAGCCA
>JABTXL010000002.1:34086832-34132933 GCA_025134845.1 Neodon shergylaensis | reverse complement strand
GAGACTCAGCTCCTCCGGATGTGCCCTCGAGACAGTTGTTCCTACAGTGCAGGCTTTGTTCCCGCACAAGCGAAACACAGACCAAATTCAGCTCTGTCAGCAAGGATACTGGCATAGTCACCCCAGAAGGGACTGGTAAGAAAAATGACCCGTGTGAGGAGAACTGACGTGGCAGGGCAATCACTGTTAGTCATAATCCCCCTCGGAGGGTCCAGGATCTGCAGGACACTAAGACGGAACAGTTTATATGCTATCATCTCCATTTATAGACTTCCACAGGACTCCATCTGCCCGGTAGCTAGGCCTGGCCCTGCACACCAGCCACCAGCTTCAGCACTTGTTCACCACAATGGGGGTGCAGGGTGTAGTGACATGGGATCCCCAGCTTCCTCCGGGAGGTAGGATCCTGGGAAACATGCCTGTCTATTTCCAGGAAGGGGGTTCATGGGAACATGTTGAGAGCTGTGAACCCCCAGATCCTGAATTTCTTGTAAACAACATGTTATACTTGCAGCTGCTCTGAGCATGAGACCCTCAGGAGTTCCTGATGGCAGGGGAGTGGTTTCTCGTGGGTTTGGCTGGAGTGTGGCTATCAGTTAAGGATCCCTATATAAACTGCCCCTGGACACAATAAAGGGGGGCATTCAGGTTTCAAGAATGACCCCTGTCTCTGTCTGTATGTCTGTGTGTTTAAATCTCCAGGCCCTTGCCCGGCACGAATGGTCCTGTAGTGCAGGCGCCACAATACAGGAGTAGTACGGTACTGTCATACTGTCACATAGTACAGGCAGGCGGTACAGTAACAGGTGCCCTTCTCTTAGATAAACTTCCCTAAGACACTTGGGTGAGAAAGTAAAATGGGACCATTCTTCTGTCTCTCAAACTCTGCCGTTTTATTTTTCCTTCCCTTCAGACGCCATGGAAAGAGAGAATTAAGAATAGCAAAGCAGAATAGCCTTCATCTGAAACCTGAATTGTACCCAAATCTGAAATGTTCAGGGCACTCACACTATCTAAATATGTATATGCAAATATGTCAAATCATTTCTTTCAACTCTGAAGCCCTTTTATCCCTAGGCATTTTAGATAAAGGATTCTCAACCTGCTTCCACCCGTGTGCTTGCTGTGTGCTGCGGGTTGTTACCAATGATGGAGAGAGGAACACTTGATAGAATGTGTTTGGTTTTGACTTTCTTCCTCAGGACCTTTGTGAGCTAGGGAGGCTACAGAAAAGTGGATGCTTTTAACCGCCCTGGGGAAGTTCTGGTGCCTGGGAGCCGGTGGGAAGGGAGTGACCCATCTGCAAGGAGGGAGGTGCTTCCCATCCTCAGAGGAGTCCATCCCTTTTGCATTCTAAAGGACCAGTTAGGGTGACAACCTAGAAGCCGCTGCAATATACATGGTCCCTTGAGCAGACAATAGTGTCCTGGGTGGGAAACCAGCCCCTGCCTAGACACATCACTAAGCCTGAGTGGATGTTTCTCTGAATCTCTAGTATAGCAACATCTGTCTTGCAGAGTCACTGTGGGAGGAGGGACCACAGATTATACACAGTGCTCACAGCAACCGCACAATGCTCACGGCAATGCTACACTATGGTTGGTTGTTTGAACTCTTTTACTCTTTTTTGGGGGGGGGGCTGTCACCCAGCTCCCAAATAAACATGAAGGCTTATTCTTTTTTATGAATGCCCTTCCTTGGCTTGTTTCTAGCCAGCTATATTTAATCTATATTATCCCGTTTATCTTTTACCCCTGGGCTTTTGTCTTTCTCTATTCTGCACACCTTTCTTCTTACTCTGTGGCTTGTTGTATAGCTGGGTGGCTGGACCCTGAAGTCCTCCTCTCCTCCCTTATCTCGCCCCTCGAGACTTTTCTCCCCAAGTTTTTCCTCCGATTTTGTCTCTCTGTATGCCAGACCCACCTATCCTTTCTCCTGCCTTCCTATTGGCCGTTCAGTTCTTTACTAGACCTCTCTGGTGTTTTAGGCAGGCAAAGTAACACAAAAGATTGCAGCGCATCTTTGCGTCATTAAACACGTGTTCCACAACATAAACAAATGTAATGCATCTTCAAATAATATTCCACAACACCACACAGTGCTCACAGTAATTCCGCTTTCAGTAAAAAGTGACCTTTATGGGTTTATAGACTGAGTGCCAAATCCTAAACTGGATACAATGGACCATATCTTCAAAGAGAAACCCAAAGGAGGGGAGATTGGTGTGGCTCTACTTGTCATCTTTTCAACACCCATGCACACAATACTGTTGGGGCCATCGTTAAAGTCCCAGCCCATCTCACACAAATCCCCACCCCCTTAGCCATCTTCAACACTGCTGTCACTCTGCTCCACCCCCAAAATCAGCACTCCTGTTCTAGACTCTAGCACAATAGATGCGGTGAGATATAGCCATCCAAGAGTTGGACTGGCTAGGAAAGTCTCCCTGGTGGCAGGTCAGCTGGTGCTGTGTCTGCAGCATTCATGAGTTGCCAGTTTAGCAAACAACACTACGTCATGTCAAATTAGAGTTTCTCGTGTATTTCTTTTTCCTAGAGTACAACTATGTCCCAGAAGTTATATGGAACACTATTATACTAATATTTTGTTTTGTGTTTTGAGACAGGGTTTTATTATATAGCAAGGTTACTCCTTGACCATCCACCCCTTCCCCAGTTCTCCTGCCCTGTCTCCTGAGTGTGGGACTACATGCGTGCTACATGACGCTGGTTCTGTACCATTACAACTCCTCTGAAATTCAAAAGTATGTTTGCATCTGTGTCTGTGCCTCAAATCTGTCATCTGAGTTTTTCATTTGTTTCTCAAGGCGGAGTTGCATATTGTAGCCCATGCTTACTTGGAACTCATTATACGATTCAGAATTTTCCTTCTTCATCCTCCCAAATGCTAAGACCACACCACTGCCAGTCACCCCCATTCCCAGATCATCTGACAGTCTGTGAAAATTATATGTGTGTGTGTCCACTGTGAGTATGCACAAATGTGATGGGTGAATACATGCGCATGCTTGCACATGCCCGTGGAGGCCAGAGATTGTCAAGTATCTTCCCAGATGGTCTCTCTCTTTTGGGGCAGAGTCTCTTAACCAACCTTCAAACTCACCCATTGACTAGGTTGGCTGACCAATGAGCTCTACAGACCCTGCTGTTTCCATCCCTCTCCCAGTGTTGGGGTTCTGTATGTGTGCTGGCACACCCGGATGCCATGTGGAGGCTGAGGACCTGAACTTAGACCTCATTGTTGCTGACACGAAGTCCCAATCAAGCCAAATCAAAACAAGCCGAATTAAGAAATACCCAGGTTTAATGGGATTCCTGCTTTCTGGGGTGGCCCTGAGGGTGAACCGGGAAGCCACAAACACAACCACTGTTGGGGGGGGGGGGGAACAAGGTAACCCGTTTTGATTTTTTCTTTAAATACTCTGGGGGGGGGGTCCCGGCCCCCCCCCCCCCCCCCCCCGGGGGATTTGGAGTTCAGACCTATACAACTCTCAGACCTGGGGGCTAGAATAGATGGGAGGGGCTGAGGTCTACGCTCCCAACTTAACACTCATACTTTTGTGAAGGGCACTTTGCTGACGGACCATCCATCCCGCTGATTCTTATCTAATATTATTCTGATTTTTTAAGTCAGGGTCTCATTATGCAGCCCGACTGCCCTAGAACCCTCTTCGTAAATCAAGGTGGGCTGGGACTCACAGAGATCCACCTGCCACTGCCTCAACCTAGCTGGGATTAAAGAAATTTGCCACCACACCCAGCTGAACATTATTATGCTAAAAAAAAATGACCCATTGTTTACTGAAACCCACATTGAATGGATTTCTTGCAGACTTCTCTATGCAAAGTCGCCAAACACAGGCTTGCTTCAGGGAAACCAACACGAATGTCCCCTCCCACCCTGCCATCCAAAGCAGAGGGCCACCTTGTGCCAAAGTCTCAACTCCTCAGGCCGTCACCTACAATACCAGGGCTTCCACAGTTTGTCCCCGTTTTGCTGGCTCTCCTCTTATTCAACTCTGAACACGGTCAGAAATGGCCTGGTTGCTCACAGGGTTGTGAGCGCTCAGCTGGCGCTCCCTCCTGTTCACAGACCACAGTCCATCTGAGTTCCACAGGCTCAAACCTCCTCGGTTCTGTCCCACGGCCTTCTCTCAGTCTCAAGGTGACCCGCCCTGGGGAAGCTAGGATGAGTTTGTTCTCCCACACTCGTTTGCCCTGGCGGTATGTTGTCAGGTGATTTTTCAGGTTTCTAGGTAAGCATGAACTGATAACTGTTTGCGTAAGAAATAGTTACATTTTCGCATCTGTTCTGAGCACCTCAGCCACGTGGCTGGTGGATGAAGCGATCTCTGTCTTTGCATGAACTCGGTTGGTGGAAGCTACAAGCCTTGTAAGCTCCACCCTGGTAGCCTGTATTACACAACCCAAGTAGGAGAAGATCAGAGGTTAGTTTGTCTTCCTTGTTCCTGAAGCTGCAAAATCTCCCAAATGGCAGGCACCTGCTTCCACGCGTGGATGCCGCTTGGCCTTTGAGAATCGGCCGATTCTCAAAGGCCACGGCTTTGAAAACACCAGTTGACTCCTTCGGTAGTAGTGGAGCCCCAAAGTCTTACAAAGTCCAGGGAACCCTCCCTGCCGCCGCCACCCCGTCTGCCATTGCTCCTCTCTGCCCCCTCTGCAACAGCTGCGCTGGACTGCAAACACGTGCAAGCAGGCTGCGCTGGACTGCAAACACGTGCAAGCAGGCCACCTCCTCACAGCCATGGCTGTTTAGGTCCTTGCTGCAGCGTCGCCTTCCACTGAGCTTTCCCTGAATATTTTCCCTAGAGTTGCAGGTTCCTCCTGGAAACCTCTGCTCTGCTTCCCTCCGCCCCAACTTTTCTGTGTACTCTTCCGTTCCCTCTCACTGGACCATGAACTCCAAAGATCCGGGATTTTAAAGGGTGTTTTCTTCCCTCTAACCCCCAAGAATATACTAAGCAGTCCATAAATATTTAAGCAAGCGCATTGCTTTTTTTCTCTCTTGTATAGTTTCAGAAAACATACAAAAATGGATAATCCCCATCTATTTAATGTTCTGACTTCAGGGAACAGGTCTTCTCAGAGGACTATGTGTTCTAATGGTTGAAGAACAAAAGCTCAAGAGAATCTAGGCAGCAGGGAGTCCTGGTTCTTAAAACACCATAGGTGCTTGATAAACTTGGTGACGGAACGCAAAAGGCACATTAGGAAAGCACACATACCTTCGGACTGAATGACACACTGGGACGCACCATGGCCACCCTTTGCTTTTTTTCTCCTCGGCGTTTCTCCAGCAGAGGTGGGATCCTCATGATGAACTACCTACCCCCCTCCTTTGCACCCCCAGGGCCCCATCGCCCTGTGAAACACAGCCCAAGCTCCTTCTAGGGCTGTTTGAGTGCAGCCTTGGACCGCTGCAGAGGGACGCTAACTGACTCCCCAGGGAATGGAGCCCAGAATTCGGTTTATTAGCACCGGCTGCGACCAACCAATCACATAGCGAACTTCACACAGAACTCGCTGGCTGCCTGAGCCAGGTGCGTGAATAAACCAGCACACCTGTAAATAATGAAATAGTCACGGGAAGCAGAGAGTTTAGCAAGACCACGAGGGGAGCACGGAGTAGAGAGTGAAAATTGGTTCGCTGGCCTCTGGGCCAGGGAGGGTAGTGGGTTCAGGAGTGTTTAGGTAGGCGTGAGCTCTCTCCCACTCTGACTACTTAGGATGTGTGACTTGGAATACAAATTACTTAAATCCCCTTGGTCTCAAGGAAGAATGAGAGCAAGTGTCTTATATGTACGGCAACTTCATTTTTGCTAGTTGGAGTTTTTTCAGTTAAGAAGGCCCATATGAAGGCAATGGCTCTCACCTGTAAATCCTCACAGTTAAGAGACTGAGACAGGTGGATTGTGAATTCAAGGTCAGCAGGGTTACATAGAGAGACCCTGTCCCCAAACAAGAACAACACAAGAAAAGATTCCCCACTTCTGAAAAGCCACTGAGGGTTGTGGGTTCCTGCCACGCACAAAAGCCCTGGCTTCGGTCCTCAGGTTGCATAAATGGGAGTCACGGCAGACTCTGTCATCCTGTCGCTCAGGAGGTAGAGGAAGGATGGAGGATCAGGAGTTCGCTCTCCCTCTACACAGCCTCTTGGAGGCCAGCCTGGGCTCCAGGAGATTCTGTCTCTTCCTCAGAGATTTTTCAAAGTCCATGTTCAGGTTGGCTGGGATGGTGATGCACACCTGCGATGCCAGCACTTGGGAAGCAGAGGCAGGAGGATCAGAAGTTCAAGATCACTCTCTGCTACATAGTCAGCTGACGGTCAACCTGGGAAACACAAGTCGAGACCCTATCTCAAGGGGAAACGTGGGTGTAAAGCATTAAGCAATCATTCAATAGCTTCACAGAAACTTGAAGCTTCCATTGCTGGCTTTAAAATCAGGGATCATTTAGCAAACAGAGAGAGGAAAGGGCGAGCTTCTGAGAGAAGAAGGTCCCCGTTTTTTTTTTCACCGCCCGGCCCATTCCTTTTTTAAGAAGCTATTTCAAGCTTGCTGCTCAGCAACCCCTTAGAGAAGAGCCCCAGGGGGTGACTGACCTGGGCAGTTTTCTCTACTCATCCTCTACGTGGAGCCCAAGGCAAGAATTAAAGTGCAGCTGAGTCTTGGGGACCCAAAATCCAGGCCGAGATGGTGGAGGAAGGAGTGAGAAAGGAAAACTTTCAAAAAAACAAACCCTGGGGCCCGTGAGCTGGGCAAAGGGATGGCAACACAGCTTGCTGAAGGGAGCCTGAACTCTGGAGCCCATGTGCAGATGGAAGGAGAGGATGGGTTCCACAAGGCTGTCGCCTCTGACTGCCACATGTCACTAGTGTACTGTTCATGCACCTTCCTGAGTGCACACACATGCTGGCCTGTGCGCACGCACACACAAAAAGTTTTAAAAATTAACAAAAATCACAAAATAAACCTTGGGACGGCGTGGTTGCCCTGTGCACCGCTTGTTCCGTCAGGAATATCCACAGGCTGCTCCCGGGTGTGTCTCCTCAGTTTGTAAGAAGCCAGCAGCAGGCTGGGGGGAGGGGGACATGGACACGACCACACCTCAGTTTTCTATCCACTACTTCCTGTGCTCCATGCTCACTTCAAGGCAAAACCTCTTTTCCATCTCCCATCATCCCTCAGGAGTTTCTCAGGCAGGTGAGCTCCCTGCTGGTCCTGAAGTTAAGAGCAGTTTGGACTGATGGTGTTCATGGATGGGCTTGTGGGTCACATGCTCAGGGCTGTGGCTTAGAGTTGGGGTTGGGTGTGGGCAGCCCCAAAGCTTGGCAAAGCCAGCAGTGGTGATGGTAGATAGGTCAGATGTGAGAGGTAGCCAGAGGAGGGAGCCTGTGGAGCCTCTTAAGAGACAGGAGCCTGTGGTTTGTGTCCAATACAGTGAGGAACCTCACCGGGTTCTCCCAGCTCCCAAACTTAATACGAAATTGGTTCACAAAACATGCTGTGAAAACTGTTAGCCATGCCTTCTTGGTTAGTGGGTTTGCTTAAAACCAAACCAAGCCAGGGACTTATCTGATAGCTTGACATGCTGTTGCCCCACCTGCGCTCTCACCAAAGCCCCACAGAATTGATCTTTTTTCTTTGTGTGATGGGGATAGATGATAGCACCGCTGTGTGTGTGTGTGTGTGTGTGTCCTGGTTCTGTGTTGTGCTTGATCTGTCCGGGTAGCACCTCCTTCATTTCTACACAGCCTCCTTCCTCTGCAGAAGACTGAAGTTCTCAGTGTTTATGCCTTAGAACCTAAGACTGATACAGAGGCCACAGAAAGGATTGCCAGTGTTCCAAGGTAGCAGCAGGTGCAATGAAACTGGCTCCAGTGAGAAATGAACTTGACATAGGAAAGAGGGAGCAGGAACGTGGCTGCCCTGGCCGCATTTCCTCAGCCCTGTCTCCATTCTGGATCTCGGGGCCAGCGCTATGTGGTTTACTGGATCACACTGTATGGAATCAGATGCTTTCAGAAGATACCAGGCTTGGAAGCCAGAGCCACAGCACGGCACAGTGGCTGGGGCCAGGAGGGTGCTTCAGCGAGGGACATTTCCTGTCACTGATGTCTGCAGCTCCACCAAGCGTTTGATGTATGGCAGAGAAGGCGGTCTGAGGTCCATTCAGCAGTTTGGTTTTCTTGTTTTGTTTTTGTTTTTTTGAGACAGAGTTTCTCTATGTAGATCAGGCTGGGCTCAAACTCACAGAGATCTGCCTGCCTCTGCCTTCCAAGTGCTGGGATTAAAGGTAGACACCATCAATGGCCAGCAACAATGTCTTTAAAGGGTGATAGAATATGCATGAAAGATGGTAGAATATGCATAGGGAAAATATGCATACATGTTACTATAGATGATTCAGTCCTGTGTACCAGAGGGTACTGATAGTGTGTGTATGTGTGTGTGTTAGGAGTTGTAAGGAGAAAAAATGAGGCCAGAATAATATCTGAGAAACATTTCTCGGTGATTCCTGGGCCTCCCATGACACACACACACACACACACACACACACACACACACACACACACACCACAGTACAAAGCCAATCCATGCAGCAGGCTCTTACTGAGGCAGCAGTTAAATAGAAATCTCTTTGCCATTGCTCTGTGCCCAGAAAAGACAGGGCCTCTTCCTGCCCTTTAATTGTCCTGTCTACAAGATCCATTGCAATGCCTTTTCTTTTTTTCAGGAGGAATTCGAAATTAATTTGGCTTCCCAGCATCTTGTCCTATTTTTATGTAACTGCTAACTGTTCATTCAAAAATAAAAATAAGAGGATCACAGAAGATGCATGCAGCTGCCTTTTATACTTACGGATGAAAAACTGGTTATGAAGGAGGTTAATATTGTTATTCCAGAGAGATAACCCTGGTTGCTATGGTGAGGAATCTTCTGTCAATCATCCCAATGAAGTTGGCTCCTTTTACAAGAATGGCCTCTATTAGAGCCACAGCTGAAATCTATTTGCTACTGAGCTTTGACTCAAATGTTTAACTTAGTGGACAGGTCTGTGTTTTATCAATTGGAATACCGTGGACTTTAAATGTGGTGCCAAAGAGGAGCTGCTGGGCTTTTGAAACACACTCAGAAGGGGCCAATTTAACAGCTCAGTCTGGGGTAGCATTTAGTGTCTGAATAAGTACAGAAGGATTTCTGGAAATGAGAACTAGCCATCACCAGGAAAGGAATAGCCACAAGCAGTTCAGCAAACTAGAAGGTGTGATTCACTGTTGCACAGGACTTCCTCGGATGGATCCGTTGATTGACTGGTTTTAAAAACGCAGTGGTTTTGATCTGTGGCATCCCCAGCCTAATGATCCGCCTTTCTGGTTGAAATTTATTAAGGCAATAATCCACAAGAAATTGGCTGTTTTCAGCACTTTATGACTTGTTATTTAACATTTAACAGAATGGCTATTTATTTTGGAAACAGCCAATTCTGAGAGGTTTATTGTCATTGTAAACCATAATCAGCCGCTTGTATCATCGCTAGTTTTGCAACAGTAAAATGGGCAGCTGCAGTGGGGAAATTGTTGAGTAGTTTTTGAATTTGCATTCTTGATTGCGCAGGCGAGGAGTCCACCTTGGAGCCGGAGGCTGTCTGTGCTCACAGTCGCCGTGGACTTGCCTTCCCTGGGAAATATCTGCAGTTGCAGTTACGACGGGTTCCAAATACGATAGCGCTCCTAACAGTCTCTGCGTTTTCCCCCCAGTTACTTACATGGAGAAAAGAAGATAGGCTAGGATGAACGGAACAATGTTGTAGATTACATTTTGTTTATCCCAGTGTCATATCAGGAATTAAGTTTCCTTGCTTTGTGGAAACTTATGTTTGAGTAATATATTCCCGCAAAGCCTCAGAGGGGTCCTTTAGTCACACTCTTTCTGCTTTGGCACTTGTGGGGCTGCAGGATTCATGGCTGGGACTGAGGGCTGGAAGGCAATTAGACCTCAGAGCTGCCCCTCGGCTGGGACCTGGAGCACAGGTGATTTATAAGGACACCCTGCGTCTCAGAGCCACACAGATACCCTTGGACACCTTTGATCTGAGATGATGTTAGCCATGTCTGCTGGGAATCGGAGTCATAGCGCTGACAGGGGCACCAAGGGGTTGGTGGATCCAGAAGAGTAACCCTGGGTCTCGGGGCATTGAAATGCCTCATGGAAGAGAACAGGTCTTTGAATCTTTCCAAACCTGTTCCCACGTGAAAGATACAGATAACAGTCTCACAGTCTCCCCTAATAAATAAAGATTATTCCAAGGAGTAAGGAAGATGAAGTATTGAAAAGCCGACTGGGAGAGGATAAAGTACAGCCCTTCAGTTACAAGTATCTGACCCTGAGTTATTCGGCAGATCTATGCAGAATGACTCAGTTCAACACCTACAAAGGTTTTGCTCCAAATATGGTATTTGATGTTTGTAAGAATTGAGACATGACTTCTTCTACCAGTAATGTTCCAGGCATTTCCCCTTATAAGAGTCTATACATACAGCATTTTCTCTTTATAGACAAGATTGCTATATGAGCCTTCCTGTGCAGCTGGGTGGGGGTTACGCTTGGGGCAGAGGACCGATCTTTGATGCAAAGGCTTTGTAGTTCCATTAAGGGTGTGGCTATCCTGGAGTGGAGGTTATTTTAATTTTAATAAAAACCTCAATGTATTTCTGAGATACTTTAATTAATAATAAAAAGATGTGCACACGTGCGTGCACACACCCACACACTCTCACTGAATCACATGCTCAGGTCTTTATGCGTGCACAGCAAAGTGCTTTACTGACAGAGCTCCCTCCCCAGCCTCATAGAGCAAATACAGTTTTAAATTATGGGCTCAGAAGATTTAAGGAACATAATGAAAGAGAGACAGTAGAGTTATAAGAAGAGAGAAGAACAGAAAAAGAAGCATCACAAAAAAAAAAGGAAAGAAGAGACAGGAAAAGAAATAGATGGGAGATGGGGAAGGGGAGAGCTGAGAGGAGTAGCCAGCAGACGTATCCAGTTATCAGGAAGACTGCAGACAAGAGGGAGGGGAGAGGGGGAGAAGGGAGGGAAGGACAAGAACACAGAGAGAAAGCAAGAGAGTCAGAGCAGATAGTGACTGTAAAGCTCCTGTCCTCTTGGGAAGCTGCCCAAGGCCCTCATTAGCAGCCAAGGACTTAAATAATGACAGAAGTGGGATCATCAAAAAGTGAATCAGAGAGGGCCCTGTTTCTGAAGATTTGGCTTAAAGGGCAAGCTCATTTGCAGTATGACAGACCTGGAATTAAAGGCAGGGCAATGTCTTCCAAATTGCCATGGTTTCCTAAACCAAGCATGAACAAGTAGAAGAACTGTCACCTTGTTGGGCGCCAACAGGGGAGGCTTGGCCTGGAGGCCCTGTAGGGAGAGAGTGAGGTGGGTCTCAGAATTCTGTCCCTGGGAATCTTCCTCCACTCAACCTGTGGTGAGGGGCAGGTACAGCATGGCAGAAATGCTAAGAATCTTCTTGTCATCCATATATTTCTAGTGCAATAATAAACAGCTATTTTGTACTTTGCTTTTATCCTTTGTCAAAGACCATGCTCAGTGTTGTTGTGTCTGTCTCATTTATTTCTTATGACACCCAACCTTAGGTCCTCTTGACTGTCACATTTCACAAAGGCGGTCCATGTCTGTCTGCACACATTTCCAGCCATTCTGATATGGGTAACAATATTTTTTTGAAGTTTCAAAGTAAAAACACCTGTAATTCCACATAGCCTCGTATGTAGCCTATGTCTGCACAAAACACATACTCTACGGCCGAGCCAAATTCTCCCCTCTCCTTAACTTTTCCAACACCTACATCCTTCGCCTTGATTTTGTCACCAAGTTTAAAGTAAACATTCTATTTTGTCTTTAACTGTCTTCGTCATCCCTCTTAACTGACCAGTACTTCCCAGGCTCTGTGAACGAGACCAACATTGTCTGTCCTCTCCAATGGTACAGCTCTGCCGTTTGGAGGCGAGCCTTTAAGGGCCTGCTCTCCTAGAAGGCTGTGGGTCATATTTTTGCCTTCTGTGTTTTTCAGTTTCCGGGCAGACAAAGACTGGGAGGGAGAGGACTCTGGAGCTAAATTAAGGGCTCTCTGCTGGCCTGATTTCCGACCCTTCTGTCCCTGTTGGCTCCTGCCTCCTCTGACAGGTGGGCCTGACATGGTGGCCAGCCCCGTCAGTTAGCCATGGGCAGCTCTGTGATCTGTTCACTCATTTTGGGAAGAATCACCCAAATAAATCTACTCTCTTTTGGTGTATTTTGCAGGAAAGTAGCTTTCTGGAGAGCAAATGGTGCCAGAGCAGTTTCACATCCTTGTCTGATGGAAAGGGAGCTGTAGAGATAAGGGAACAGTGCTAGATGCAATCTCCTGCCAGCAGGCTTTCCACCCTGCATCGTGACTATCTCATGAGCTCAACCTGACGATGGCAGGTTAGAGGGGAGTGAGAGATGAGGGTCAAGTGGCCCTTAACCACAGGACATGCTGTGCCCTGGCTGGAACCCAGCCTCTGCCACCAGGAGTCTGGCTAGACTATTTCGAAGATTCTGCGGAGAACTAAGGGTTCTTTATTTGAGATTCATTTGTCTCCCTGATCAGTCCCTAAGCAGGATGCTTCGAAGTCTCCTGCAGGATGGACTGGCTTGGCTGTGGAAATCCTTGGAGGTGTCTGGAATGGGGACTCCTCTTTCCTGAGTCTAGCATTGCAAGAGGGAAGCAGCAGCTTGTGTTTTACAGAGCCTAGGAGCCTAGCCTTGGATTTCTTGTGTGCGACAGGTATTTGGGTTTAGAGATCAGTATTGACCTTATTAGCTGGGTGAACTCAGAGTTATTCTCTCCAGGCCTCAGTTTCCTTCTCTGTGCAGCAGACAATAGTTCTATTTACCTTGTACTACAGTCGTCATTAAGAAGAGTAAGTCAGCCTGGGTGGAGGTGATACACGCCTTTAAACTCAGCACTCTGGAGGCAGAGGCAGGCAGATCTCTGAGTTCAATGCCAGCCAGGTCTATAGTGCAAGTTCCAGAACACCTAGAGCTACACAGAGAAACCCTGTCTTGGAAGACAAAACAAACAAACAAACAAACCAAAAGAGCCCAGAAATGGGGCTGGAGAGATGACTCAACCGTTACACTATTTTTCCAGAAGACCAGAGTTTGATTTCTAGCACGCGTGACCTTTCTAGATATCAGCACACACAGACACATATACATAGTTAAGAACAATAAAAGCAAATTTTTAAAAATGAAGTCGGAATGAATGTAATCTGCACAGTCCTGTCTGTCATTCATTTTCCCTTCTAAGCCCAGAATTTCCTGTTGCCCCGAAGTCTGTATCCAGTGAACCAGCGCTGAGAACATTAGGCCAGATATACCACCACTACAAGGAGCCGTGTAATCAAACAAGTTTCTCAGGGATTCAGGATGATGGGCCCGCAGATGTGCACAGTGGAACATGATGAGCAAGTGATGCCTATAGGATCACAGACAGACTCAACCAACTGGGCTTTGTATTAATCAGTGTTCCCAGAGGCAGAATCAATAGGATGTGTACATACAGACAGGGTTTATCCTAAGAACTTGTTTATGTGGTTATGAGACCCAGGCAAGTCCAAAATCTGCAAGGTGAGCTGGAGCTGGCAGCCAGGTTGAAGTCTGAAGGATTCTGCTGGCAGAATTCCCTCTTCCTTGGAGGATGATTGTCTTTGTTCTAGAAAGGTCTTCAGCTGGCTGGACAAGGACCACTCATTTTACGGAGGACAGTGACTCTGTGAAAGTCCTCTAAAGTGGCCATGATGTCACATGCCTGATCACATGGGCAACTAAGGCAAAAGGACTGGAGAGGTCAGTTCATCCTGGGCTAAATAGCAAGTTCAAAATAAACCTGCATAGCTGTATAGGCTGAACAAATAAACAAACAAACATTTATGTTAATCTTATTTAAAAACTTGTCATAGACACATCTAGAATAATGTCTGATCAGAGAACTAGGCATCATGGCTCAGATGTACTGTCACAGTGATTAACTATTAAGACATTACATGGTACCTCCAGTGCTGAGGAGACAGTCATCCAGTCTCCATCTACTGGCCCGAGCTAGAGGCTTCTCTGCGCTGCCAGGACACATAGGTTTTATGACAGGCACGTGGCTAGCCCAACTGAGTACCCTGATCACTGACACAGGGCTGGCCAGACACACAGTAAGTGCTTAACTGATGCTCACAAGATAGGCAAGAACTAAGAGTGTAGGTGCTTACTCCACTGATGTCCCTTCTGCCACCTCCTTGACCTTAGAGGATGCAGAAGTCACTTGGATGTCTTTACTTCACCCAGGAGTACACACACTGCATGACAGTCAGAGGCCAGTGCCCTTCTTACCAGCTCTGATCAGATGGATTCCTAGGGCAGGGGTGTAGCTCAATAGTTCAGGGCTTGCTCTGAAGGCCTGAAAACCTCAAGTTGGACCTCAGCACTGCTAAAAAGGTTGAAAGCCTACAGTGGGAAGCCTCCTTCCTCTCTCTGGCTGGACAGACTCTCAAACAACTACTATTCATTCATTAGAACTTGAATTAGCCACACAACAACACACACATACATACACACACAAAACATAACACACCCACAAAGCCTGCAAGAAAAATGACTGCACAAGTATAAATTTTGACACTGATTACCCACCACCCCCAGGAAGCCTTTGAGCCCCTTGGCCAGTCTTGAGACAAAGCAAGACATGCGATGCTGAAGACAATCAGGGTTCTGCTAGGGAGTCTCTGCCAAGTGCTGGGCACATCTGATTGCGTTTAATCATCACACAAATCTTACAAAGCCAGAAGGTTTGTAGCTATTCTTTGGCGCCCTGAGCCTATGGATCACTTTTCAGAATAATGCTTTTAAATGCATACCCACAATAATAACAATTGCAAAGGAAACCAATTAGTCTAAAATACAATTTTCATAAAATTAAAAAGCTTCCCGGGCCTCATTATTAATGCATTAAATATCAAGAGCTAGCAGCAAGTCTAAAGAGTGGTGGTAAGTCTGCAGCACACGAATGCAGATGCTACCTAGAGAGACTCTCTGCAGCAACTGTAAGGTAGCCCGGGAACAGCTGTTCTATGGCGACAAAGGCGCCAGGTGCTAACACATGCTGCTTACGCTCAGAATCAACGGAGATGCTAAATTTCAGCCAGAGACCAGTGAAAATAAAAATGATTTCTTCTTATACCAAACAATAGGTTCCTTTGTTTCATCCACAATGGTCCATTATCCAGGTAAATCATTTTGTCCCTGATTTACACGTGAAGAAACTACTTCAGAGAGGCTAGGTAACCTTTCAAAGACCATGCGGTTCTCAGAAGTGGTCCACCCCTCCCTCTTGTTCTGTTTTCACCAGCGGTGCTTACCAATTTTTAATGAGCATGCTGCCAATCACTTGGAAACCGTGTTCCAGTGGATAAGCCTGGCTCACCCCAAGAGGTTCTGTCTCAGCAGGTCTGCCTAGCGCGTGGGATATTTGTATGAGAGTCTGCATTTCTGACTTGCCCACTGTGATCCTATGCTGCTAGGCTAGGGGCGGACTGCATTCTCCGATAGTTCTGCAGGGAATCCCACGGAAAAGAGACGATCGCTTTGGGCATGTGGTACTGAGTCAACCTGCCTGTAGAGTTGCATCTGCAGTGTAGACTTTGTTCTCGTCCTCCCCAGCTATCTCTTCATCTTTGGGGATGCTGCTGCTTTAGGCTTCCATCTCATCTCGTTTTAGGCTGGTCTCGCTTGGGAGAAAATATTGGAGAAGGAAAAACCCCATTGATTAGTCAGTTAGGTCTTGAAGATACCCGCGTCTACCTTCCTGGAGATAGCTGCGGAGTCCCTCTCAAACTCCCCATCAACCCCAAGCCCAGCTACCTTGGGATCTGAGCCACTGAGGAGCTGGGGTGGAGAGCCCTGCTCTGGACTCGAGTCTAGTCCAGTGGTGTTTAACGTAGGCTGGGTAGGGGAGCGAGGAAGGAGCATGGAATGAGACATGTGTCTGGCTCCACCCTGGAGAGCTGGACACTCAGCCTTGGCTTTAGGATTTCTAAACCAGATGGTTACAAGACACAGCCAAGAATCACTTGTTCAGTAAGAGAATCAGCTGTGCTCATGGCTATGGAGGGCCAGCCCGTACCAGATGCTGTTTTCTGACCCTGAGATCTAATGCTTTCCTTTTCACTTAGCGTTGATCATCTTTGGGGTGATCAAACGCTTTAAAGATGCTGCAAGCCCGGAAGCCCCCCAGGCCACGCCCACAGCAGGCTTCAGATCTAAGTGTCTTTTTCTAATGGGAGCTCAGGTCTCTGTGACCGAGATGACTCCTCTCTGTCTCCCCGGATGCCTACTTGGCGTCCTAAGTGTAACATGACAGGTGACAAATGCTGAGAGAAGCAAGGAGGTCCTTGGCTGTGCTTGCGCTGGAACAAATGACTATCCTGAGTCGCTTAATAAATTACCAGCTTCCAATTTAGAGTGCGAGCAAGGACTTCGGGAACTCAGGCTGAAAGGCACAGGAGCGAGCTTGGCCCTGGCCTGGGAAACGGCCAAAGGAAAGAGACTTTGGGGTTAGACTCTGGGAACCATGCCCACTCTTCCCTTTTTGATTGTGTGACTGTGAAAGGTGGTTTGGCCCTTGAGCCCCACTTTGTATGAAATGAGGTTAAAAATAGCTAACGGTCTTGTTAGGATAAAAGAAAGGACGTGAACAATGGTTCCCGTCCCGGCCACGACTATCTCCTCCTGATCGCTATAAACTTGCTTGTGGCTTTCTGCTGGTAAGCGGGCATTCTGGCCATTAGCACTGGTAACTCCATCATTTTAGAAAGGACATGTGTTTCTTGCAATGTTGTCACTCGGATCTAGAGATCTGCATGTTTGTCTCCAGGCATTTCGTGGAAGACAAATCCCCAAGGTCCTGTATGTACTAAAGGGACCTCCCTGAATACAAGATGGCTGTGAAAAGGATGTTGGAGTTACTCGGTGGTCATCTGTTATTCTTTTAGAATTTGCTGACTGCTGTTGTAATATTTGAGCAATATCTGAAATGTCAAATAAACCCAAGCAGGGAAATCTTCAAGCATGGCAGCTAAAAGGAATATTTTTGAAAAGCAACTGTGCATGGGGGGAAAGCCTAGCTCCTTACCATGCGGACAGTTGCCTGAGGTCCACGCCATTATGTCAGGGATCCAAAAGCCAGCTGACAAGATTGCCGCCAGATCACAGTTAGCAAGAGTGGCCAGGGTTTTGCAGTGACTTCCTGACTGTCCCTATGACAGCATCTAATTCAAAAGGCTCAGGCCTTGTCCCCACAAACCAGTAGTAGCGTATTGGTTCCAGACGACTAGAATCCGAGCTCATTAAGTCTGTAGGGTTATTAGCGTCAGCTTTGAGAAAAGCTGTCATCTTTTACATATTTTACAAAACGAATCACAAAATCCGCAGATAAATCTTGATTGGGTCACAGGGCCTGCACTGGTTCAAGCCAGACAGAGTTTCAGAACTGGGGTGGGGAGTGGTCTGATCTCCCATCCCTCAGAAGCTATTTCCAGTTGACAACCTCTTGCCAAGGAAAGGCTGGTTCTCGCCAGTGGAGTCTCCCTGGATGTACAAACCACCTTTAAGGACAGAGTCACGCCCAGCAGTAGGTGGCCAACACAAAACAAACTCAACTGGGGTTTTCAGATTTTCTTTTTTTTAAAAAATCTTACCTGTCTTTTGCTTGTACATTATGTATATTTGCATTTTTGGGGGGGTTTTGTTTGTGTGTGTGTGGAGGGGTGAATGGGGGATTCTTGTGCTTTTCTACTATTTTTTCCAGGTTTGGTTGTGGGGTTATTTTGTTTGTTTGTTTCATAAAGAAAGAAAAAAAGTCATAAAGACTGGGCTGCAAAAGAAGCTTTCACCCTGTCAGTTTGGAAGGACTGCAGCCTGGGGCCTACATAGTTCTCGACACACCACCGAGATGCTTGACATCGGCAAACTCACCTAAGAAGCTCCAAACAGGAAGCGTTTCTGCAGTGCCCATGGTAGACGTACGTGGACTTAGCCACTTGCAACATGGAGAAAGATTGACTAGAAATAAAAACCCAAACCCTAAAACTGAAAAGCCCCAACCCGGAATTCTGTAGTTGGATCTGTGTGAGATGCTTCCCCATGGACAAGAGACCAGGTTAGGAGCAGCGTGGTGGGTGGGACATGCCTGTAATCCCAGCACTCTATAAGCTTGGGCATAGATCCCAAACACTCAAGGACAGTTTGGACTACATAGCCAAACAGAGCCAGAGAACACGTATGTGGAGACAGTGTTTCAACAGCAGCGATTCTGCAGACGCAGAAGCCAACTCGGCTGTGCTTCCCAAATATGCACAGAGTATCTTGAACTAACACCTCCTGTGCTGGCTAGCTTCGTGTCAGCCTGACACAAGCCGGAGTCATCTGGGAACAGGAAACTTCAAAGGAGGAAATGCCCCCTCCCACACCAGATTGGGCTGTGGGCAGGTCTATGGCACATTCTCTTGATTGATGATTGATGGAGAAGGGTTCACCTCACTGTGGACTGTGCCACTCCGGGTTGGTGGTCCTGGGTGCCATAAGAAAGCAGGCTGAGTAGGCTCTGAGGAGCGAGCCCGTGAGCAGCACTCCTCCATGATATTTGCATGAGCTCCTGCCCCAACTTTCCTCAGCAATGGAGTGAGACTTGAGAGCTGGAAGCTGAGATAAACCCTTCCCTCCCCAAGTTAGGTATTTATGATTATGATGGGGTTTTTGTTGTTGTTTTGGTTTGATTTTGGTTTTTCGAGACAGGATTTCTCTGTAGCTTTGGAGTCTGTCCTGGAACTAGCCCTTGTAGATCATGCTGGCCTCGAACTCACAGAGATCCGTTTGCCTCTGCCTCCCGAACACTGGGATTAAAGGCGTGCGCCACCACCTCCCGGCTTAGAAACCCTAACTAGACACCTCTTCCCGAGGGGTCCAGAACATGCCATGTGTCTCCCTTAAGCCTTTCTCATCAATCTGTGACTCACTTTCCTCAGACAGATGAATGGTGAAATAAAGGTTTTCTTTTTTCTTTTTCTTTTTCACTTCCAAAAAGTGAAATAAAGCATCTGTTTGAGGTGGGTGGAAAGTGCAACACACGCGTGGGTCAGCAGAAATCATCACCCACTGCGTGTGTGCGTGTGTCTACCCACAGCTTCAGGGGCCACTAGCACAAAACAATAAAGAAGGCCAAGACACAGCCAGGGTTGAGGAGAAAACAAGGACTTCTTAGAAAGAAAGATCTTCCTGCCACTATGGAGCCTGCCACAATCCCCCAAAGGACACGACTAGAAGCACTCTCTTAGGCTAAGACTGCGGGCATGGGGAGACTCGAACTCATGGAAACAAGTCCAGCTGCCTGGCACCATCTATTCCAGAAAGTCAGCGCCCTAGTCAGTAACTGGAACACTGACAATCTACAAAACCCCTTCTGGTTGATCAGTTTGTCCCCTAGGCCAATTTATACCACAGAATTCCCGCTGCCACTGGTGAGCAAGGCTTGGCACAATTGCCAGCTGACCTACCGCTGACCTCCACTAACCAGATGCTCAAGAGATTTCTGGTCAGTTAGGGCAAGGGACAAATTTGTCTGCGGACTGTTCTTTCCCTAGGAGTAACTGTCCACCAGGCTGTGAAGAAAAAATACCCTACTCCCATGACCCTGTAGAATCCTGAAGGCCCTCAGACCTGCTGAGAGCCCTCACGCAGAGACCTTGAAGGTGAAGCTGGAGTAGCCGAGAGGATTTCTGAGCCACACAGCAGAGCTGAGGATCTGTCCTTTAGCTCTCTTTGCTCTGTTTTAAAAAAAAAAGTCGGTTAAAAAAAGAAGGAATGGGGTAATATGTTCAATGTCTATGGATCTCTTCCTACAGTACATGGATTTTGAGCAAAAATTTCAAACAAACAATTCCTTTACTTTTATCTGTTTTCAGGTCTTCTGATTTTCCTCTTCACTAAAAATTAACACCCCCCCCATGTCAGATTGCCACATGGTTTCATATCACAGTAATGTGGTATATCTGTACAGAAAATTGATGTTCCTTACACAAATCCCATGTATGGTCAGATAAAACATGTTCACCATGTGATTCTGTGTTTTGCTTTTAATTTATCAGACTTCCATGAATAATGTATTCCTCCACTGTCAAAACAAATCCAAGCTCCTACTTTATCCCTTCATGTCATGTTAGCTCAATGACAATGTCCGTCCCCCTTCCCTGATGGATGTGGATACAGAAACGCATGATGGCAGCAAGAAGCCCTTCCTGGCTGTGTAAAACCATGGTGAATGTGATTGCAAGGATGTGTGTGTTTTAAGAGGCAAAGTATATATCCATGTACACACGCACAAGGCGTGGGATGAAGGGAAGGCCAAACAGGAGAAACAGGGCCGGAGTGATGGCTCAGCAGTTAAGAGCACTTGTTGCTCTTGCAGGGAATCTGGGCTCAATTTCTAGCACCTACACAACAGCTTAACCGTCTGTAACTCCAACTCCATAGGACCCGACACTGTCTTTTGGCCAGGTGGTGGTAGCACACACCTTTAATCTCAGCACTTGGGAGGCAGAGGCAGGGGGATCTCTGTAAGTTCGAGGCCAGCCTGGTCTACAAAGCAATTTCCAGAACAGGCTCCAAAGCTACCCAGAGAAACTCTGTCTCAGACAACCACACACACACATACACACACACGAGAAACAATGGTGGGTACTCTCCTTTTGGCTGAGAGATGAGCAGTTGGCCCATTCTTCTCTTTCTGAGATCTACTTGTGTAGACATATTTATTAATACATTCCGGGGTGACAGCTCCATTGTGTCAGCATTTCTGCTACCACAGTGCCTGTGTGTGAAATTCTGTGTGTAGTTAAAACTGCTGAGGGCTAACAAATGGTAGAAATGCCTGAGACAAGAAACAAGGAAACAGACTCAGGAACAAGACACTTTACTTGGGTTGCCTTACCTTTGAAAACAGCTAAGAACCCAAATTTTAAGGTATTCTTGGACAGATTTCTATTCTGCTGGCCCTGAAAAGTAAAAACCCAAGTTTTAATAATAGCTTCTAAGAAAACACACGTTTCAGGTATATGGCCCCTTGAGGCAGGGTCTTGGTGTGGAGCCCAGGGTGGTTGAACACTCATCCCCATCAGCATTCTGAGTCCTGGAATTACAGGATGCAACAGGGCCTGGCTTTCACTGCTGCCTTTAGAAAGAACCAGTCAATAACCTGTCTGCAGGGACGCCTATCCTGAGCATCTCATGAACTACAAGGAAGTTAAAATAGATAAAAAAGGCTCACACAGTCTTTTAATATAGAGCTCACAATGTAGATGGGATTATGTAATACACAAGGTAGTCTCCAAGAGTTCTACAACAGAAAAATTGAGTATAAATTCAATTTTGGCAAGTAAGACTTTATTTTAACTGTATTGGGAAAAACTATATTGATAGATGCATCATACAGTTTATCCTTTATGATGTTTAAAGGAAAGCAAATGGAAGAGTATTCTGTTTCAGTTCTTTAAAGTTTAATATAAGAATGTTTTGTGGTCCAGAAAAAAAATAGTATATATTTCACATTGTTTTTTTTAATCCTGATTTTTTTAGGGGTATATGTGGGGATACAAAAATACAGTCTATAAGTGAGTCTAAAGTGGAATAGCGGAGAAGGCAAACTGAACAACCCAGTACCAGGAAGTCAATGAACAAAGCGTAATTCGGATCCACGTGGGGCTGGTTCATTAGGGAAGGCTGTGTCTGTGTGTACATGCTGCACTTCTGCACCGCTGCCCGGCATAGCATCTGAAAACTGCCTAAGAGAGGCAGACACGGCAGACAGAATCTCCTATCTCACCACCAAGAATGAACATTATTATATCATCTCATTCTGCCCGAGAGGCATGGAAATAAAAATAGAAACACTTCCAAACTCACCTCTGGAACATCCATGTTCACAGAACTAAAGAGCGAAGGCACTGATAACTCAGGATGACATCACTGAGTCAACGAGGTGGCTGTGGGATGTGCTTACTTTTGAGCCCAGGTGTGGTGGTTTGAATAAGCATGGCCCCCATAGGCTCATGGATTGGTATGCTTGGTCACCAGGGAGTGGCACTCTGTGAAAGGATTAGGAAGTGTGTCACCAGGGGTGGCCTTTGAGGTTTCTAAAGCCCACGCCAAGCCCAGGGTTGCTCTTTCATCTCGCTGCCTGTGGATCTGATGTAGACCTTGCAGCTACTTCTCCAGCACCATGTCTGCCTGTATGCCACCATGCTTGTCCCAAGCTGACAATGAACTAAACCTCTGAAACTGTAAGCAAGTCCCAATTGAACATTTTTTTTTAAAAGAAAAAATAAGAGTTGCCTTGGTCATGGTGTTTCTTCATAGCAACAGAACACTGACGAAGATATTAGGTGTAACTAATACTCAAGGAGTTCACATTTCTGCTATGAATACTGGTCACCTGAGTCAGAAATCATTTCATCTTTTGATTACACCTGATGCAAACAGTTAAGGGTTTAATCTCAAGACAGTCTCAGACTGGTGGCTAATGCTCCATAGATTCTACTCTCAGGGTGCAAGTGCAATTTGGAATTTGGAGTAAAAGCACAGCATGGGCATAAACTCAGTTTTAACCTTTGTTATGTTGCAGTGTTGACTGGACTCAGGACCTTCTACGTGGCTAGGAGGGGCTCGAGCACTGAGCTGCATTCATACCCAAAAAAACACTTTTAAAATTTAAAACAAAGGCACCCAGCCGCCCCAAGTTCTCTTCTTGTTTAAGTTCTCAACCCCCAACCAGTTTGCCCATGGCCTCATAGCTCCTTTCAATAAATTCAATCTTGTTTTGTTAATTTCCTGAGCTACCTCTTTTTCACCCAGCCAGAGGCTTTCCTTTTGTGACGTGTCTTCAACACCTAGTTCTGGCTGTTCTCCTCGTGCTCTTACCAGAATGTACCAAATGAATCTCAACAGGGATCCCTCCAGCCCTGAGCCGGAGAGACTCACACTGCTTAGCTGTGTGTACAAACTCACTTTACAGCTGAGGGTACAATGTGAACATTGCAAGCCGTGGGGCAGCTACCCATTGCCTCTCATGCACGACACTAGATTCTCCCATACATAAGCCTATTTCGCATTCATGATCCAGGTCACGAGAATGAGCCCGAAGTGAAGGAAACCCCATCAATCTGACTGCTTCTCACACACTTGTGGCATTGTTTCGGCAACGTTGAGACAAACTGGATTGAGATCCTACTTCCATCTTTAAAAAAGAATGGCAATCTTGAAAGAGATTCTACATTCCCCTCGAGCCTTTGTTTCTTCAACTGTAAAATGAAAAAAAAAAATAGTCATCCCTGTCTCTCTTAGGTTAACTCTGAAAATGAAAAGATAATGGGGGTAGATGTCAGGACCCACCTGTTGGGAGCTGTAGATCTCTGGCCTCTTGACTTTCTTTGCCTGCTGGAGTGAACTGAACAAGACACCTGTGCCTGCAGCTGAAAGATCCCGAGAGCTGGGCGTGGCTAAGGATCCCTCTATAAACTGCACCTGAGCATAATAAAACTTGGCATTCTTGTATCAAGGATGACCCGTGTCTGTGTCTATGTATTTTTAAGTCTCCAGCTTAGTTCCCGGCTTGTGTACCATCTTGTAGTGAGTGGCATGGGTGCTATAGGACGGGTCAGGACATTTGGGTTTTTACAGCCACCTTTTCGGGGTGACTCTCGTATGATCCCAGCTGTGGCAGAGTCATATGTTCCAGGGTAGGGGCATGAGGATTAGAAACATTAGGTAGGAGGAACAGAGATAAGAAAGAAACACAGGATGGTAACAGGAGGGCAACTCAGTGAATCCTGAATGCTGAATCTTCACCCGAGTTTATTTTCCATATACTTTTATACCCCAATGCAAAAGTGGGGGAAGAAGGCAAAAGACTGCTTTAACAGGCGCAAAGGATAACCAGAACAGTTTCAATACTTGAGACATCAAGTCATTAATTCCTGAGAAAAGCATTTGATGTCTGGGGCAGTGAACACACCCTAGACCCAGTATCCTGCAGGCAGCCACTCCCTAAGCCAAACCTCCTATTTTAAAAGGACCAGAAGTACGCTTGAAAACTTTGACCTTTAGTCAGGGTGAGTGGATCTACCTCTATGGGCCACCTTGACATCCAAAACATCAAGTAACCACAGCCTAGGTCAGGATCTCTTATTCTGCAGCCACCCCTGTTGTCAACAACTTTGACAGAGGAAAAATAAGCTCAAACTCTCGACCTTCAGACAAGGTAGTATAAGCTTACATTTTTGGGTCTCCACAGGTAGAATGTTTGCAAAGGTATTCAACAAATATTAGGTATAATTAAAATAGTTTGTGGGGCTGGAGAGGTCAGAGGTTAACAGTATTTGTTGCTTTTGTAGAGAACCTGGGTTTGGTTCCCATTACCTACACAGTGGCTCATAACCATCCCTAACTTCAGTTCCAAATATTTTGATCTCCTTGGGCACATGAGGTACATATACATCCATGCAGGCAAAACATTCATACACATAAACTATCTAAAAATAAACATATCAATACAAAGCTTGTGAAAATTAAGTGGTTTCTTGGCTTTTACAAAGTTATAGTTTAGGAGATGCCAGCTCAGATTTCAGTGTTGAAGGTGCTGTCAGGTACTGCTGGCCAGACCACAGCAGGAGAGGGTAGCATGGCAGGAAGAGAACCAAACACGACTTTAATGAACTTGCGTTTTAATTGAGCAAGAACTTTTATTTAAAAAAAAAATCTTTATATATATATATATTTTATATATTTGCTCAGCAAAATAAAAGGAAAAAAGAAGCACTCAACTGGGAACAATAGCTACTCAGCTAATAAAACTCATTAGAAGGAACATTTTCTTTGTCTACCATGCCTAGCAATTTTGCTTGTAGGCAGCGATCCAGATCACTGAGATTCTACCTATAAAAACGAGGTCAGAGAACCTGTTCAAAAGTTCCAGCTAATAAATTACACTGGTAGAAATTTTAATTTCCTAATGTGTGTAACTACACAAAAAATAAAATTTTGGCCCATACTTCACAAAATGCTTTTGATAACTAGTTGATACTGACCTACTGATAATAGCTAGGCTCCTTGGGTAGCCCTTTCGTTAGAAGCAAGGAAGGATGCTGATGATGCACACCTGTTGGTCAAATCCTCCTGCAGTCGGAAGCCTGCTCTGGGGAAGAGTTGGGGGATGAGCAGACTCCCTGGTCTCAACAGCTCACCCTAAGTTGACTGAGTCACAGAAATCTCTCATTTGTGACATTAAGGATCTGGCTGATTCTTCTCTTCCCACAAATGTCATTAAACTATTTTAAGCTAATTATGAAATGTGCGGAAGATAAATCGCAAAAAGCTATTTTCTGTATTCAAGGTTTCCCATGACAACCAAAAAATTCTCCCACACAGGCATGGAATCTTCAATGGCCTTGTTGGGTAATCATAAGTAACACAAGTCTTGGATTTTCTTGTTAATAGAAAAAAGTATGTGGCAAAAGTCACCCATGTTCCGAAGTATTTCTTCTACTTAGTCTGAACATTTGCATTTTAAGAATGAATCTATTTTGTGCTGGTGGCCATGTCAGAGGGGCAGCAGGGGATCAGTCCACAGGAATTCAAGACACTGGTGGTTGGGTGACTCTCAGACAGGTAAGGCCGCAGGAGCCTTGGTCCCCAAATGTCTCTTGCTCCTGCTCTATCTTCAGGTGTTCGTTGCTGTCATTTTTCTCTGCTATCTGGCATGGTGTGAGTGGGTGAGGGGAGATCCCCATTGCCTTTAATGAGGTATGATTACATCATGGGCGTATCCCATTCTACTAGTTGTTTTAATTTGTGGATTATTATGAAGATGATTCTTCCTAAGATGTACTGTTTAACTGAAGTGATGGTTTTATACAATAGTCTTAGTTTATATAGGATTTTGATGATTGAGGGCCTTTAAAAAAATAGAGCGAGGGATTTGCTAGAGGTTACCTTAGTGGAAAAACTAATATAGGAAAAAAGGAAGATTTGGTGTTGCCCCCACCCCTGATCAAACAGGGCCTGCAGAGGATAGAAAAACAGAACAAGGCAATGTCACACGGCTAGTTTCTCTTGTGGAGTCATATAGACTGCGGCTTAGGATAATAATTAAGAAAAATGTTTGAGTCCCATAAGCTAAATTAGCTCAAGTTCTTTTAATCTTAATGTTGAGAGATGTGTACACAGGTTTCAATGTGCACTGTAGCTAAAACAAAGCTTTAAAATATGACTTACGGTTAGATTAAGATGTTTTTGTTAATAGCTTTGAGGTGAAAAACCTTGGGAAACAATCTGGAGTTTAGGAAGGCACAGAGTTGAGGGAAGGACTCATTACGGTCCCTGAACAAGAACAAAGCAGCCCAGTTATTCTTGACTGATGTGCCTTTCTTGCTGATTGGTTGGTGATCAAAGACGATGATTCATTCCTTGTACCCGTTTCTGCTCTCAGCTTCCTGATATAAAAGCTGTTGATGGGTGGGTCCGTACCCTGAGGATTTAAAGTAAAGATGTCTGATTGTTTTTCATATATAAAAGTTTAGGATTATGATTCTTTTAAGATTGTTTATAAGATCACCTTTTGAGACAAGATATAAAGTGATTGATACTTTCTTTGTAACTGCACAAGGCAGCCTGCCAGTAAAAGAACTGGCTGGGAAAAAAATAATTTGCTTGCTTACACTCTGTTAATCTATAACAAGTTGCTTGGATATGAACATATATAGAATATGAAATTATCTTGGGATAATTTGTTTTTCGTCTATAAGATGTAGGATGTTTAATCATGTAAGGGAAATGGGAAACATGTTTTTTTTAACCTGTAATTCATTATAACCATTCACTTGAAAAAGAAGAATGTAACTACATTCAAATTTCTATACTGCCTGAAAGATTGTGTTGGGATATATAAGGAAAAATAATAAACACTAAGCGAGAAATGGATGAGCACAGAGAAAGACCTTAAGAGTGTGTGTGGCTTTCCCTTCTTTTTTTTTTTTTTTTTTGCCAGCTCCATAGGATAAGTTTTACTCCCTCAGATAGGAAAGTCAAGTTGAGTGATAGATAGTCCACGGACTCTATGGGCTCCCTTCAGACTCTACGCTGGTCCTCAAGGTGTCGATAATTTTGCACCTTTACCCATCTTGGTAAAACACATTACCATGTAAAACTTTGGTTTTAAATATTGTTCAAACAAAACACAGGATACGCTGAGGGCTAAAAACAAAACAAAGCACAATGCCTGCTACAGTTAACATTCTTTTTCTCTGACTAAATGATCCACCTTTTCTATTACATTGCGGATTGGCACCACTAAGCATAATCGAATCAGCTTTTTCCAGCCTTTCCTCGTAGGGCTAGTTTTGTAAACCTTTAATCATGTTAGTAGTTCTCCAGGTCCTCATGCTTTAGCTATAGCTAAGGGTCTCAGAGAGCAGAGTGCCCTTTCAAGTTCCAGCGACTGCCCTAAAATCACGATTTAGTAAATTAGATACATTTTGGACTCAAAACATTTAAAGTCCCTGATATTGAAACAGTCCCCAATTCTTCTAAAGCAAGGGCATATGCAAAACCACAAAGAAGAGAACTTCAGCTCTGTTCACAGGTCCCATGCCATCATGACGGTTAGTTATACCTTTCTGTGTATGTTGGGGGCAGAGAGAGAGTTAGACTAAGTCTTTATAAGTATAATATTACATATGGAATAATGTGGCAAAGCACCAGTTTCAGAACATACAAATTCCCTCCCCTTTGAAGGGAATGAAGAGCAAGGCCACATGTTTTTTATTGCTGCACAATAAATGACAGAAGGACAGATTTGGTCAATGTTCCACGTTCTTCTGTAGGACTTTAGTGCTTTGCAGTTTGTTTCCCTTGGGTATGGTCCTTCAGCATCACTTAAGTTTGGTGAATGATATTAGCAAGTTCTTTGCTTCAATTATTTTTCCTGCTAAGTAACCAGATCCACCTGGGAGAACAAAGAGAAAGAAATGGTTAAAGCTTATGTCATTACTGACATTTTAAAAATTTAATACAGGAAAGAAGAACAACAACAACTATATTTCAGGTATTTTCTCATGCATTGTTCATCTGACAATCTACTTTATATGCTTGCCCAAAATCAAAACAGCACAAATTAAACTTATTTAGTTAAGCATTAACAGATACCCATCAGTCAAAATGCAATTTCTGAGAAAAATATAAGCTATATATTTTGGAGATCGGCCCTCTCTCAGATGTGGGGTTAGTGAAGATCTTTTCCCATTCTGTAGGCGGCCACTGTCTCATTGACCATGTCCTCTGCTTTACAGAAGCTTTTCGGTTTCAAGAGGTTCCATTTAGGGGCTGGAGAGGTGGCTCAGTGGTTAAGAGCATTGCCTGCTCTTCCAAAGGTCCTGAGTTCAATTCCCAGCAACCACATGGTGGCTCACAGCCATCTGTAATGGGGTCTGGTGCCCTCTTCTGGCCTGCAGGCATACACGCAGAAAGAATATTGTATACATAATAAATAAATAAATAAATATTAAAAAAAAAAGAGGTTCCATTTATTAATTGTCAATCTCAGTCTCTGTGCTACTGGTGTCATATTCAGGAAGTAGTCTCCTGTGCCAATGCGTTTAAGGCTACTTCCCACTTTCTGTTCTGTCAGGTTCAGTATAACTGGATTTATGTTGAGGTCTTTGATCCACTTGGACTTGAGTTTTGTGAAGGGCGATAGACAGGGATCTGTTTGCATTCTTCTACATGAGTTATCAGTTGAAAAACACTTACTGGTTATATAGTTACCATATACACATTTGGCCAGAATATTTTCAAAATTAAATGTATGATTAACTAAACAAAATAACACTGTTTCTTTAGAATTATATCTTAAGAAGGAGGAAAATCCATCTAAAAGGGTCTTTTCATGTCTCGTCATAATTTCACAAAATAAACATTAGTTTAAAAGACAAATATATAGTACGTAGTGCTAAGAATCACACTTGCTAAGATAAATGAACTACCACTAAAAATAATGTTAGAAGAAATTCTCTCTGTTCTCTGGAATGATTCTATTACAACATTTACAATGTATTCTTGGATTTACAATACCCTCAAACAAAATTAAGTCAGTTCTTTTTTTAGAGCTCTTTGCAATGAATTATTTCTAATGCAAACAGCAAATTGAGGTGAATTTCAAATACAAAATCATTATGATCATAAGCAATGCTTATTTGACACATAAAAATATCCCCAAACTGTCACATTAAAGCTACACACCATAATCCTAATTTCTGTTCTAGAACACTGCCACTGCTCAATGCTTGAGCTCACAGGCAATTATACTTTCTAGTCTCTGTTTTTATTTTGTACTTTTCTCTTAAGTACAAACTATCTACAGCTGAATATCGTAATGCCTCACAACTTTTAAACAACAAAAGTATTTAGACAGTATAGCTAGGAAGTGTCCCGGCTGTACTCAGGTCTCCTATTGCTAATACCCCATCACTTTAGGAAGGAAAAGGCAAGCAGAGAAAACACATCAACACATCAACAAACACGGGGCTGCAGTACAGCCAGAAGAAACAATATTTTGTTTCTGCCTTTGAGGATGCCACTGACACTTTCATATCAAATTATGAAACATGATAAACATTTAAGGAATTTATCACACAGTGACCTTGAATACACAGTGAGAATTACAAAGAATGTTCATAACCCTATAAGTAGATTTCATGATTATCTCTAAAAATGACCTCAGAACATGCCTGGCTTATCCTTGTCAGCTGCTTAAATGTTTGAATTAGCAAGGAGTTGCCAGGTACTTTGTGTGCTCTAAAAAAATATTAAATTATTAACTGATTTTATCTATAACCTTTAATTGATCAATATACATTCTAAATATTTAAATTATAAGCCACTATGGGTTGATAAAAGAAAATAAATAAACAAAATAGAGCACATAAGAGTAAAAATTTTATTAAAATCTTAAGAGTAAAAATCTTATATTTGTGGATTATCTAATATGGTTTATTTATTAAAAAAGCAGCAGCCCAGTAGATGTTGGTTAAAGGAGACTTTGTTTTTAAATAATCTAAAGTTTCACAGCAATAACAACAAAGTGAGTGCTGCAATGCTAATTATGGCAGGAGAACTGCTGGAAGGCAAAGGCAGAACAGATCTCACAGTGTCCTAAGTTAGTCTGTGGGATTAAACAATGAGATTTAGATGTTGTACGCGTCTAATATCTTAGGATCAGAACGTATAAAAAAAACACTGTCACAACCAAAAGGAAAAATACATACTCCATAATTATGGGAGGTTTAGTACACATCTCAATAATTCACTGGACAACTAGAGAAAGAATAAAACATCAACATAAATACCATGATGAGCAGACATGATTGAGCTGATGCTCACAGAACATCACACTAGACAAAAGCAGAATAACACTTTAAAGCTGCAAACTTAGAATACCGAGTTTCTGCAAACTCAAAACCATCAAAATCAGCAAGTGCACTCTGTGGACAGTGATCAGCCACGCTTAGAAACCAAGCGTTCTGAAAATATTATACATCACTTATATATACTTCAATTTTCTAGTAAATTCATTTGTTGTGTTTTCCAACAGTCACCAGAGCTAGTGACAGCTTAGAGGTGACGGGCCTCGGGTCTCACCATCTCACCAGAGCCAGCTGTCTGTTAGCTCCAGCTCCAAGACACCTGATGCCTCTGGAGCTCTGCACTGCTGCACTTGCATGCACACACCACATATAGACTCAAGTGCCTACACGCAGTCAAAAAGCGAAACAGGTTTTAAAAGTCACTGGAGATTACAGGGGAAAATGCAAGTCATATACAGTATAGTGCTTGAACAGTACCGACACACGATTCTACAACCGTAGATCTATGATAAAAGCCAACATGTCTAAGAGGGCCTCAACGTTTAGATAATTCACAAAAAGATAGCACAGACCAAATCAGCATTCAAGAGAAAGACTCAATAAATTCAAAGATTAGGTTTTTTTTTTTTTTCTTCAAGACTGGGTTTCTCTGTGTAATAGACCTAGCTATCCTGGAACGAGCTTTGTAGATCAGGCTGGCCTTGAACTCACAGAGATCTGCCTGCCTCAACCAACCAAGTGTTGGGATTAAAGGCATGTGCCACCACTTAGTGGTCAGTTTCTTTTAAAATAACAAACATTTAAAAAAAAAAGGGGCCGTGGGAGTGAGATAGTTCCGCAGGCAAAGGCACTAAGGCGCGTGCTGATGGTAGAAAGGACAGACTACCACGAGCTGCCCTGAGTTCCACACAGGTGCTGTGTCACATGCGGGCACACACTCCTCTCTCTCTCCCGCAACAGAAACACAAACTAATAACTTAAAAAACAACCAATCACTTTCATGATAACGTGAAAATTTTAAATGAAAAATAAATTCCAGGAAAAACATGGCCTATCACAAGCAATAAAAAAATCTGAAAATCAAAAGCATACCATCCATTTAAGGAACTGAATCTGTAATTAAATGCCTAGCCAAAATTTTATCAACAAATCCAAGCCCTGCCAAAAACCAACAAACCAACCAACGAGCCTAAACAAAAAGATGAATAGGAGCGCATATTCATCTTTTCCCATCCCAGGGTTACCTCTGATATCAAACTGACAGATACCACAAGAAAGGAAACCACAGCACCTCTGATTAGCATAGATTCAAAAACACTATGCTCCCTTATCCAGTCAGACAAAATATCACGACCAAGGTAGGCTTTAATCAGAAGAGCAAGATTGTCTTTAACTAACATCCGAAATTTAAGCAATGTAACTCAACGCATTAACAGATGAAGAAAAGCATACGATCTTCTCAGCAGACACAGACAATTCGAAACACCTTGGTAATAAACTTTTAATGAACTAAGAATAGACAGGAGTATGTTTTGTGTGCTAAAACCACCAGAAAAACAGCCAGTGGCATTGTTAGTGAAAGGCAGGAAAGTGGATCTGAGGTAAGGACAAGAAAAGGACAGTGGCCATCATTGCTGATGTATCCCACCATATGGGAAGATCTTGCCATTGTAGCATTTTCTGCCCCACCTCTCACTAACCCAAAAGGAATAAAGACCAAAAAGAAATGTTCACTGTTTATAAATGATACCAACTACTCCACAGAAAATCCAAAACTAACTAAAGACAAATCACTGCTTTTTATAAATAAATCCAAAAGTTGATGGGTAGAATATAAAAATATTTCCAAGTCAGCATTTCTGTATTCTAATAACAGTAACTTCACATAATTTCGGAACCATGACAATTTATTGCAGAACTATACAGTCCTAGGATGCAGAGGCGGCTCATCAGTTACAAGCACTTGGTGCTTTTCCAGAGGGCACAAACTCAGTTCCCAGCACCTCCCTTAGGCAGTTCCCAGCCCTTTGTAACTACAGCTGCAGGGATCTGACGCCCCTGGCCTCCATGGACGCTTGCACTCACGTGTGTATTCCCACATGCACACAAACACCTATACATGATTAAAAAAATAAAAATTAATCTTTATCTAAGGATTGGGGCTCTAGCTCATTGGGAAAGGACCAGGTTAGCATGTACAAAGTCCTGGGCTCAATCCCAACACCTTTAAAACAAAGAAGGCAGAACCAATACTAGCAATAAACATGCTAAATCAGAATTATGACAAACACAAACACTGTAAAGCTGAAACAAAGGTGATCTAAACAAATGGTCCTGTTAAGTCAATGATAACTAAGCTATAATACATTTAACCCCAGAAAATAAGTATAGACTACGGGGCTAGAGAAGTGGTTCTCAACCCGTGGGTCGTTACCACTTTGTGGAGTGTGGGGGTTGAACGACCCTTTCACAGGGGTCACCAAAGAGCATTGGAAAACACAGATATTTACATTATTATTCATAACAGTAGCAAAACTATAGTTATGAAATAGCCAGGAAAGTAATTTTATGGTTGGGGAGGTCACCACAACAAGAGGAACTGTATATAGGGTTACAGTATTAGGAAAGTCAAGAACCACTGGGCTAGACGGAACACATAGATCTTATTAGGTAGGAAAGGGAAATAGAATAGATAGATATGGATGGGGGGATGGAATGGGAGAAT
The DNA here is from genome assembly GCA_025134845.1 of Neodon shergylaensis. NCBI lineage: Eukaryota > Metazoa > Chordata > Mammalia > Rodentia > Cricetidae > Neodon > Neodon shergylaensis. Next base: position 34,099,602 of record JABTXL010000002.1, on the reverse strand, counting down.
CAAATGGGAAGGGGAGAGGAGGTGAGTAATGAGAGAAAATCCAGGAAGAGACAGCTAAAATTAAGGAGAATTTGTGAAGTAAGTAATATGGAAATCCAATATAGTAGAAACTTCCTAAAATATATACATATATTTATATACACACACACATATATGAAGGTGATCTAAATGAAATTGCCAAGTCAGTAATGGGGGAGACAGTCCTAACTGACCTTCTTTTGTCACTAAATGACGCTTCCAGTACCAGGATTGGGTTAAATTTAGTTGAATTGTTGGCCAAGGGGGCCTCATGGGAATCCTCAAATGACCCAGGCTGTTGCCAAGACTAAAGATTGCTCTCCACAAGACCCCATTGTTGAAGACAACACCCACACAACTCATTGAACATGGAAACGTCGAGTTGGTGCCTACATAGAGCTTTCACCCTTGTGTTCTGGCATCTTTGCTACAGGAAGGTATTCTGTATGCTATCAAAAGAAAAATATAAACACCAGACCAACCACAAATCCTCTGTCTACAATGGTGTACATCCTGCAAGCTATCCTAGGGCAGTGGTGGCACAAAGCTTGTGGGAGCAAACAACCAATAAACGATCTGATTTAAGGCCCACTCCACGAGATGGAACCCACACCCAACCCTGCTTGGGGGACCAAGAACCTGAGACTAGATAGTCCAGGGACCTATGGGAAAACCAAATAATACTGGTCTAAAGAAAGGGGGGAAATTAGTAATAAAATGATGCCTAATAATATTAGTGTCTTGCTCAGCCATCATCAGAGAAGCTTCCTCCTGCAGCAGACAGGGACAAATTCTCATAACCAGATATTACACAGAAAGTGAGAGACCTTGGAACACACAGTCGTAAATGGGATGTCTCTATTAAATTCCTCCCCTGAGAGCTCAGAGAACCCCATGAAGAAGGAGGCAGAATGAATGGAGGACACCATGAAAAGAAGGCCTCTAAATCAACACGAGCAAAGTTTCAGAACTCACAGAGACAGAAGCAGCATACACAGCTCTGCATCAGGTCTTCTGAGTTCCTGTGGGACAATGGTCTTTTATCCTGTCACCTGTATTATTAATCGAATGTATTTAATAAAATGTTGATTGGCAGTAGCCAGGTAGGAAGTAGAGGCAGAACAACGAGAATTCTGGGAAGACTGGGAAGAGGGAAGTTTCAGTTCGCAGTAGTGATCCAGACACAGAGGAAGCAAGATGAGAATGCCTCGCAGAAAAAGGCACCAAGCCACATGGCTAACATAGACAAGAATGATGGGCTTAATTTAAGTTGTAAGAGTTAATAAGAAGCCTGAGCTAATAGGCAAATCAGTTTATAATTAATGTAGACCTCTGTGTGATTTCTTTGGGATTTAATGATGGTGGAAACTGGGCAGGACAGAAACTCAGTCAACAGTGAGTTTACATTATTGCGTCCAGTTTAGTGTTTTTATGGAGTTTCTGAGTGTGTGAAGGAGTGGGTCTGATTCTTGTGTCTTCCCTGGGCTCTTTTCCTTCTGTTTATTTGTATTGTCCATCTTCGATGTGATAGTTTTTGTCTTATCTTACTCTACTTTATTTTGTTATAGTTAATAAAATGAATGAAAGAAAACCTAGCCACTAGGGTAAAGGTTAACACCTGAGCTGTCATTTTTACCTGCCAGAAGAGAGAAAATCAGTATTCTCTGATGAAGTGGTACTGGGTATACCAACCATTTCAGGACAGGCCTCATGTTCAGGAGTAGCTGATCAACATATAGTAGACTCCACAGTTTTGTTTTTTTCGAGACAGGGTTTCTCTATAGCTTTGGAGCCTGTCCTAGAACTAGCAGCTTATAGACCAGGCTGACCTTGAACTCACAGAGATCTACCAGATCTCTGACTCCTCAGTGCTGGGATTAAAGGCACGTGACACCACGGTGGCTGACCCCAGAGCTTTTTGTGTGTGCTTTTATCTGGTTATAGTTTAGTATTTTCTTGGTTTTGTTGTTGTCTTGATTTTTTGTTTGTTTTTTTTGTTTTTTGATAAAGAACTGGTTGTGTAGGGAGGAGGGAAAGAATATGATCAAAACATTTAAATTTAAAAAATGATTTAAGTAATGAAAAGAAATATTCTACCTTGTTTATGGAGAAGAAAATCCAGTATTGTGAACATGCCAATTCTCTCAAAACAGAATGTGCATTGAGAGAAGTTCAGCCATGGGCTAGGAGATTTGTGTGAGGATGAACACACATGCACACTGACATGCAAGCACATAGGGTTTGTTTTGTTTTGTTTTCTTCTGTTCTGTTCTTTGGTTTTGGTTGTTTCTGTGGTTTAGATCAGGTTGGCCTTAAAAACTCAAGAGAGATCCTTCTGTCTATGATGGGAGTTCAATGACAAGCCCACCATGTCTGGATTTTATAATTCTTAATTTATGTTAAAATTAAAAACTGTCAAGTAGTCAAAAAGAGACATTAAATAAGAGAAAGTATGAGAGCCTTTCACTATTAGAATAAAGCTTTTTATAATTTAAACCTACACAGTCAATTATGACAGGACAGTGCAAAAGCAACATAAAGAACCAACCAGTGAAGGAGAGACACCTGGTTATTTGATTTATCACAGAGTTAGCATTACAGGTGATTGGAGAAATAATGTTCTTTTCAATAAGTAGTACTCTGGTACTTAGACCAGAAATAATCAAAACTTTACCACTGTCTCAGAACATACATAAAGACACTTTCTAAAGTATAATGTTTAAACACACATTCATGACCTTGAGATTTTCATGACCTTGAGATACCATGCACTGCCTCACTGGGCTCTCAAACTACATCTGTATTGATTTGCTCCTTATTTTTATTAGGCAAAGAGACCAAACTCATAAAAATCCAGCCAGCTAACAGATGCCAGAGTTACACTGCGCTGCCTGAGCCCGCACTCCTCAGTCAGGGTCTCACACTGCATCTGAACTGTCTGTAGGACTTCCGGCTGACTGGTTTCCTGCCATCAGGACACTGGTTGTTTCTTTCTTACTTTATCCAAATCCTTAATCCGACCCGGTCTTCTTTTTTATTGAGAATACTGAAATCATTTCCTTGTGGTAGATCTTGTAAAGCTTGTACCTGGCTACCATTAGATAATGAATTCCTTAGAAAGTAATCACACCAAAACTGAATCCACACCCGACGGTAAAAGACTAGAATTTTTTCCTAAGATCAGATATAAAAACAAGGATGTTCATTTTTATCACCTGCATTTAATATTTTACTGGGGTTTTAAACTAAGACATTTGGTAAGAAAAAGAAACAAAAGGCATCCATCCAGATAAGAAAATAAAATATTTCTATTTAATGGATGATATGATCTTATATACAAACAACCCATCTCAAGTAACATACTATTAAAACTAATAATTTCACCAATGTTGCAGCATATAAGACCAACATACAATAAATTGCTTTCCTATACATTTGCACTGAATAATTAAAAAAATAAAATCAAGACAATAATTCATTCACAACAGTATCAACAAGAAAAGGAAATTAGAAGTACAAAACTTGTACTCTGAAAAGCACAAAACATGGATGCAATTACAGAAGATTTAAATACATGAGAAAACACCCCACACCCACAATCAGACCATTTAACACTTAGAACAGCAAAACTCCACAAATCGCTTTACAGATTCAGACAATTCCTATCAAAACTCCTTTGTCAAAACTGAAAAGCTGATAGTAAAACTTAGACAGAACTGAAAGGCACCCAGAATAGCCCAAACAATCCTGCAATAGGAGAACAAGTAGGGCTAACGCTGCACACAGTGAAAATTCTCTCAAAGCAATTATAATCAAGACAGTGTTGGACTGGCACAAGGACATGACCAGAGGGACAGAGCTGAGAAGCTGGAGAGGAAAGGGTGGGCCTACTAGTCTGCTTTCTAGTGCTGGAATAAATACTATGAAAAAGCAGTGTGGGGAGGAAAGGGTTTATTTAGTTCACATGTCACAGTCCAAGGCAGGAACTCAAAGCAGGAACCTGAAGAAGAGAGGTGAATCAGAGAGAGACCATGGAGGATCACTGTTTACCGGTGTGCTGGGCTTGTTCTCTTACAGCTCCCAGAACCTCCTGTAGAGGGGTGCATTCAGTCCTCCCATATCACTCAATAACTCCCCCCCGCAAAAGCCCTGCAGACTGGCTTATAGGAAAATGATGGAAGTATTTTCTCAATAGAGAAGCCGCTTCTCACATGACTTTGGCTTCTATCGAGGTGGCAAAGACCTAAGCAATCGTCAGTTTACTGTGATGGTGGCTCTAAGTGTCTGCTACTCTACATGCAGGACTGAAATGCACACTCTAACTCAATGAATACCAACACTTTATCTCAACAAGGTGTGTTTAAAGACATCCTGTAGAGCCAGCAGCACTGTGTGAGCAGATGCCAGCTGAGTGGAGAATGAGAAGAGGGTCGTGGTAGTTCTTGGGCTGTATGTAATAAAGACACTGTATGTCCTTCGTACAAATGAAGACTACATACATTTTTTTGTAGTTTTTATACTAAGGAGTCCTGCAGGCTTTGACAGCAACTTATATATCCATGGTGCTTTTTCACATCAAACACTGCCAAATCCTGTCCTATATTTATACAATTGATTCAGGAACCTAAAAGAACATTTATGTTGATTTAAGTGTAATCTCTTCTAACTCATTAATCTCCACTGACACACAAGCTTGCTCAAAATTAGCACTGTCTCCCCGCATTCTTTGCTGCATTGCCACAGTATTCTTGCAGCTCACTCCATTTCCTCACAAATCTCAAAAAAAAAGTTTTCTAAGTATTTTCACTTCTAAATCAAGGCCAGCTCAAACTGTCTATAAGGTCACAAGTCTTCCTTCCTTCCTTCCTTCCTTCCTTCCTTCCTTCCTTCCTTCCTTCCCTCCCTCCCTCCCTCCCTCCCTCCCTCCCTCCCTCCCTCCCTCCCTCCCTCCCTCTCCCTCCCTTCATTCTTCCTCATCTTTTTCATTTCTCTGAGACAGGGTTTCTTTGTGTAGCCCTGGCTGTCCTGAAACTCACTCTGTAGATCAGGCTGGCCCAAACTCAGAGATCTGTTTGCCTATGTCTTCCAAGTGCTGTGATTAAAGGTGTGCCCCACCACCGCCTGGCACAGATTCTTCTAGTATCAAAACCAAGACCTGGTGTGCCCCCTTGCCCAGCCTCAGCTTACTGGCCCCACAGCAGCACTCGGCGCAGTGAGTTTCTTAGACGTACCTCCTGTCTCATCTTCTATTACATTATTTTTTCCCTCCATCTCTTTGGCTGGATTTCCCTTTTTTAGTTTGTAAATATCTGAGTTTTTTACACCTGGACACCCCATCTCTCCCCTCTATCTGGACACATATTTCACTTTCTATGTTTTTTTTTTTTTTACTTGGTACTAATTTTGTAGTGCTGGGAACTGAATCTAGAGGTTTTGTACATACTACAGAAGTGCTCCAACACTGAGCTATATCTCAACCCACCCCACACACAAACAACAAAAACCAAACAACCAAACAACCAACCAAACAAACAAACAAAAAAAAAAAACCCAAGACAAAGTGTTCTATGGCAGCCAGCCTGGCCTTGAACTTGCTCTGGCAGGTTAAAGATCTCAGCCTCTGGGGTAGCTGGAGTATAGTTTTAGATTCTAAATGCAACTAATCTTAAGAAACCACCACTGGAACCTAGTCTGTTTGGATGCTCACCTTCTTAGACCTGGATGGTGGGGGGAGGACCTTGGATTTCCCACAGGGCAGGTAACCTTGACTGCTCTTTGGACTGGAGAGGGAGGTGGAGGGGGATGGGGGGAAGGGGGAGGGAGGAGTGTAGGAGGTGAAAATTTGTAATAATAATAATAAAAAAAAACCCACCACTGCTGAATTCTGGTTCAGTGGTAACAAAGAGTCTCCCCAAGCATCCTGAAAACAATTGCTCTTTCCTTTCCCAACTACCTATGTGTGTAAAGTCATATTTTCTTTATTTACTTAAACAAAAGTACATATGATAAGAAAATGAATGCGAGGCTGACATGAGAATGTGCGTCGTTTTTACTATGCCAGAGTAGAAATAAAAATGTAAAACAATTACATTTTAACACTATGATTGTAAAAGAATATGTAAACACAAATGTTACAAGAATTATACTGCTTCTATTAGCACACATTTTAAAATGATTAAAAACATAAATTTAGATTGAAGAGAAAAGAAACTAATTTCAGGAGGTGAGTCCTATAAAGTCCCTGAGTTTGATCCCAAAACAAATGGAGTATTTTCTATAGACTCAACAGTGCTTAAATATCATAATATATATTTAGTTAAAAATGTTGAGCATGTTTTCATTTTAAACTATCTCTCCTTTTACTTAGCTTTCTTTCAAGTCTTTTTTTTTTTTTTCTTTATTTGTTTGAGACAGGTTTCTCTATGTAACTCTGGCTGTCCTGGAACTTGCTTTGTAGACCAGGTTGGCCTTGCCACTGCCTGGATTTCTTTCAAGTTTTTTTTTTTTCCTCCCCATCCTCTGAGAAAGAGAAATCAAAACTGAAAGACAAACCCACTCTAGCAGATGCAAAAACATGACAAGACTAGGAACATGACAACCACTATGCCTAAACCCAGCTAAGCAACGTCCCTATGAAGGGACCCAAAACTAAAGAGACGGTAGAAATGCCCAAGGGGGAAAAAAAAGGAACTGAAGAACACAGTAGACCTGGGAAAGAAGCTGCCATATTGAACACAGCAATGCAGCAAACCCTTAGAACACAGGAAAAGAAAAAGAAATAGAAATACCAAGAACCTACCAAAACAAAGCAGCACCTAGCAAATTGACTGGAAAGCCTAAACCCCTTTCTAAGTAATCATAAATGTGCACGGCCTCAACTCACTTAAGAAGACAGAGGAACGGACCAGATGGAAAAACAAGACCAACTATATGCTGTCTCCAAGAAACACACTTAAGGAGAGATACCCCAAAACTCAACATCAAAGGATGGAAAACAAGCTTCAGCAACTGGAAATCAAAGGAAGCTATCTTTATACAAGATAAATCAACACTAAGCCGGGCGGTGGTGGCGCACGCCTTTAATCCCAGCACTTAGGAGGTAGAGGCAGGCGGATCTCTGTGAGTTCAAGACCAGCCTGGTCTACAAGAGCTAGTTCCAGGACAGGCTCCAAAACCACAGAAAAACCCTGTCTCGAAAAACAAACAAACAAAAAAAAAAACAACAAAAAAAAGATAAATCAACACTAATCAGAAGAGATAAAGGGGACATTACATGTTTAAAAAGGGAACCATTCATCCACTGGAGCCTCTCATTTCATAAGACAAATACTTAAAAGGCAAAAAAGGCCACATACGTCTGGGATAACACAATATTAGAAGATCTCACTCTAAAAAAAGAACAAAGACACTTCAGAGTCCAATATACTATGGATCAACTGAACTTAGAAAAACTATAGAAACTATAGAAATATGTAGACACTAAACAATACAGTTTTTGAAACGAACAGTTGGTCATTCAAGAAATCAAAGAAGAAATTTAAAAAATTCCTAGAGACAAGTAAGAATACAACCTATCAGAACTGAGGGCAACCGAGGTAAGATTAAAGTGTTCACATTAGAAAATCTGAGCTGCGAGTTCACATCCTTACACATCATAAGTACCAAATTCCTTAGCTCCTACTTATTTTTCCTCCTCAAATGTGGCTTACTTTATCGTCTTATTACTGTGATAAAATACTCAACAAAAGCAGCTCAAAGGAAAAAAGGTTTTATCTCACAGTCCGGGCAGGTCAAGGCCAAAGGATCTGGAGGCAACTGGTCACAAGGACAAATGAACACGGGAATGACAGTGCTCAGCCAGCAGGCTGTATCTTATACAGAATTCTTTGCTCAGGGAATGGTGCCATCCATAGTGGGTGGGTCTTCCTACCTCAGTGAATGTAGTAAGATCATCCCCACAGGCACAACTACAGGCTTGTCCCCTTTGACAATTAACAGCAACCAGAACAGCTGGTCCACAGACAGGATTTTGGAAGTCCATGAGCTTAGGAATCTCCAGATGTTTCAAACTGGACAAAGGAGCAATTCTATGGGGGGTGGGGGAGGGGGCGGGTGGCGGCATGGGGGGGATAACCTACAGCACCTTTAAAGGTTACAAAATCTGAAAAGACTGAGAAATCTTTCTTAAACATATGATCTGAAGAGAAATACAGAGTATAATTTCTTCCTTCATAGGTATAAAATAGGATCACATTAAGTTTCATACACAAAAAAGGACTTTAGAATAAATCCTTTTGTGTTATACATGATAAAACTGCAATCTGGAGAAACTAAGGGAACGTTAAAGCTACAAAGCTAGCAGAAAATACCAACTTCCTGCCTGCCTGGCGCATCCTTTCTCTCTCAGTTGCTCCACAAAACCAGACAGGAAGGTACTGGTAAGTATAATGGCATTAAAAGTCTGATATATATATATGTATATATATATACATATATATTATCATAAATATACTATCTAATCAAGTCATTATTTTGGGCACTACTAGGCTCCAATATATGCAAACATTTTAATTTTTATATAAATCAACACATTCTCTTGGATATATCTTACAACTTGCTTCCTTCATGGTAGAAATGACCAATAACTTGTCAATCATCTGACAGACAGAAGTGATTAATACTATTGCAATCAATCAGAGCCAAGAGCATATACTTGACCCAGAGGGGGCAGAGGACATTTATGAGAGAAAGCACTTCAAGGAGGCACTCAAACACATTTCTTGCTCAGTCAATTGCTCTGAAAGCGCACAATAAAGAGCAAATTAGTTGAGTGGATCTTCCAGTAACTGCTGAAGCTCTTTAAAAAATTTAAGCAAAACCTCTTTATTCTCTTGTTTATTCATACTAAAGAACAGCAAGTACAAAGCCAATGACGATAATGTTCAGTGAAAAGAATTTTTATAGTAAGTAATTAAGTTAAGAAAGCTGAAAAAAGAACACTTTATTTTGGTGTCAAAATGAATAGGAATCCAAAATTTGTTTTTATTTTTTTCCAAAATAATTACAAAACTGAAAGTCTATAAATAGGAATCTAAGAAAGCCTTCACTTTCCTGCCCCCCTTGACTTCTGAAATACAGTGCGACTTTCTCCCATCTGCTGTTTTAGACGGAGACAGTAATGAGCATATGGGGCTTTCTCTATCAAGCAGCTGTAGTGTAGTTAAAGTTATAATAATTGTCTTTCTGTAAGATAAATTTACATTAAAAACCTGGCCAGTGAGAAATAAATAGCTCAGCCACAGAGCACTCTTACACAAATCTAAAAATCCACCATCTCTATGACAAACTACAGAGATGCAGAGGAGATCCCCGAATCTTATGCCTTTATCTTTAAGGCTTAGCAGATAGAAGAGATGATACGCAAATCAGTTTATTCCAGCCCACAGGCCCACCGTGTTTTCCTTCTTGATCAAAATGTGGGAACATTAGTGAGTTTACATACTCATCACTAAAGCCAGCAATGGAATTCTTCACAGTTAACAGCTCAGATCCACTATTCCCATTGAGTCGCTCAACTCTGAACCACAAGCCCACCTGCTTATGAGGAAAATCTCAAACCATGAGACACATAGCTCCCCTTGCAGCTATGCATGACTGACCCGAGCTTGAGTAAACTGAAAGGAACCCACAGCACATCTGATTGTAGAAATGGAGCTACTACCTACCTCGGTCTGGATGGTTCAACCTCATCATTTTATTGAATGCTGCTTGAATCTTGGCCTTGCTAGCAGATTGACTGCAAAAAAATTAATAAATAGTGCAAATGCAGATTATAAATTAATGATTTATATGGGTTTCAAGAAATTAAAACCAATGAGAATTTCACCATCTTGTGGACAAATATAAAATTACAAGCTTTACGCTTAATTCTACTGACCAGTAAAATAACATGGTGACTCAATTCTGTATTGTATTTTCCTTCAGTATTTTGTAACATCTATCCTCATTTTCAGTTTGAAAAAGTAAATAAATACAAGACTGGTTGGAGATTTAGCTCCATCATAGAATCCTTATCTAGCAGCCATGAGACCTTGGGTTTAGTGGCCAGCACCAAAACCAACACAAAACCACCATAACCAACAGCACCCACACGCAGGCTGGGAGAGTCATTTTAGAGGAAGGTGACATATGCCATCATGGTATTTGGGTTCCAGAACAAGCCTGCTAGCTTTTGAGATCAGTCTTGCTGTAGAGCACTAGGTCTCAATCTTGGGCTCAGGTCTCTCACTGAAGGGTGAGCGCAAGGATGCTGCCAAGTGCTAGGACAGTGCCCGGCATGACAGTGTGTTCTAGAATAGTTGCTGTCTTTTAGTCCCTGAAATAAGCAATCTTAAAACTTCATATAGTTCATCGTGTATCTAGCTTTGTAAGAAACTGTGGCAAAGTTTGGCAGTAGAACCTACAATGTCAGTGAAAATTAAAGGAGATAGTTAAAATAAAATCACTATGGCAAAACGAAATAAATCTTCAGAATTGCCAGAATTGTAAGTGTTTAGTCCATTTTCTGAGCACTGACAGTAGAAGCTACCATATCTAACTAACAGCCGTCATATTTAGTGACTTAACTTTACCAGGCTTCAAATGGGTAACTTTACAGCTAGATTACAGTATGCGGGTAGCTGTGAATGGTGAACCGTGTTAGCAGGAGGCATGCAACTTTAGTTATTCAGGTCTAAGTTCAAAAGCCCTGATTCAGTTAGGAGTTTGTCTTGTCTCATTTCAACTCTCTGAGTGTCTTCTCATATGTAACATACATACAATAAAGCTATCTACAAGGATTTCTCTAAAGAGTGAAGGATGTTTATGAAAACAGTGTGTGTGTGTGTACTTATAAAGAACCGAATGGAAACCATCTAACATCTTTCGACTGACTCAGTGTCACCAGGCTGAGAATGCACTAAATGCACCTCCGAGAGCCCGCAGGGGTTGGCTGATCTTTCTAAAGGGCCCAGAATGCTGCTGCTTAGGATCCTCCTTCTATTTCAGCAACACTTCCCATGATCAGGTGTCAACCTTTGATTCTGTTAGTATTCCCATTTCTAGTAGTTTCTTGCCAATGACTACCACTAACCTCCTGCAGGTAAATATCATATTGCCACACATGTCAATACATCCTATGAAGGGCCTGAAATAATGACTCATGCCTCACTTCTAGCATTCAGGAGGCCGAGACAAAAAGATCTTAAGCTCGAAGGCTACGCAACAAGACTGTCTCAAAAGACAAGCTCCCCTGTCGGGGGGAAATTACTGGCTAAATGAACACACAACCATTCTTCCACAAATAAACTAAGCAAGTTCCTTTATGTGAGGACCTGAGAATACTTCTTTTGGTTGTTTACAAAAGCCTTATGGGAGAACATTTTTAAAGGTAGCTCTCAAATAGATACTGTTTCATTTCAAAGGGTGACAATCAGATATTCACAAGAGCTAAGGACACTCCTTGATTTAATTGCTTAGGAAATGAAAACCACATCACTCTGAAAACCAGTACAAGTCCACTTCCTGTGCTGACATACACTGACCCTTTCTGCGTGAGGCGCTCTCCAGCACCTCTACACTAGTCACGCTGTCTTGCAGCTCTGGATGTCTGACATGTACATGTAAATGACCTACAGCACAGTCTACAACCTGCACCGTAAGACATTATCTCAGACAGAGTATGCAAAAACAATAACCACAAAAACCAAAAATCCCAAACCAAGACCAACAATCACAACAAGCAAATTCCTTAGAACAAAGGCTGTAGCCTAGTAAATACCAATGTTTTTAAAAAACTATTAATTATAAAAATTAGAAACCTATAAAAAGAGTGTCACAGAACTGTACTACAGAAAGCAAATCACTAAATAATGGATAGCAATTTAGAAAAACACAAATTTTGGTTGTATATATTTGAAGAAACATGGTATGTTAGTTTTTACTCTGGATATCAAGTTTTAATTGGAGCCGGGCGATGGTGGCGCACGCCTTTAATCCCAGCACTCGGGAGGCAGAGGCAGGCGGATCTCTGTGAGTTCGAGACCAGCCTGGTCTACAGAGCTAGTTCCAGGACAGGCTCCAAAGCCACAGAGAAACCCTGTCTCGAAAAACCAAAAAAAAAAAAAAAAAAAGTTTTAATTGAACACATGAAACAAAGTATGAATGTTACTTCAGTTACAATATCCTTGAAAATCAATCACATTGCCTGTTTTTTTGAAAAAAGTAACTCTTTTCTACACAAAACCTGAAGTTTTGTGTCCACTGAGGTCGGCCACCCATCAGACTAGATTAAAGTGCAAACAGATGGACGCAAAGTTCATGCACACAAACATGGCAGTTGAAAGCCACTGCCTTTAAGACAATGATCTCAGCGGTGAGCTTTGAACATGAGGGGAGAATTCTCATTTACATAACTTTATACCCCTTTTCGTTTTACTACATTAAAACTCTAAGTCCTTGCCACATTTTAATGATTTCTTTGTTGCCCAGACAAAGTGTTCCCTTGAATATGTTTGATTGGCAGGAGAAGGGAGGCTGGGGTGGGTGGGAGAAATAAGGTGTGTGGAACTGAATGACATCTCAAGTCTGCAGTAAACTGAGCCAATAAGTTTAAGGAAAATAATACTACCTGAGTAATACTAAGCAAGGAATAGTACATACTGTAACAACTCTGTGTACAGTAGATGACACACTGTAACCACTCTGTGTGCAGT